>BSBK01008747.1:2500-461562 GCA_027943335.1 Chamaecyparis obtusa | reverse complement strand
AATGGCTCCAAACTTTGGGCGAACATCTGCAAATGTAAAACATTTCTTTCTAAGGGTACTTCTAGAAACTTGGAGATGGGAGATCCATTAGATTCTAGAATGAATCTTGGATTCTAAATTTCCCTACCCTTAGTGGTAGATTTAACCCCTCATGAACTACCTTAGGCCTATCCTTGGTAATAGAACTTCTAACTCGTTACTGGAGGGAAATGAAAACATATATCTAGTCTAGCTAGAGATTGACCAGAATTAAAGCACTTGGCTAATGAGCTCATGGAAATGTTGGGGAATGTTAGAATCCTAGGAATTGGTGGCTAGGATTCTGTCATATGGGCCCCACCCAAGTGGGTACCTTCTCAGTCAAGACTGCTTACAACATTCTTCTGAAGGAAGAGAATAATCCAAGGGATTGGATGAAGGTGTGGATTCCAAAGCTCACACCAAAGATCAATTTCTTCTAGTGGACTCTCATGCATGGTAAAGTCTAATCTCAAGACAACCTCATAAAAAGAGGTTTCTCCATGGCCAGAAAGTGCATCCTCGCGCAAAAAGGAGGAGGAAATTGTGAATCACCTATTCATACACTGTGAATACACTACTAAACATTTGGCAGGAAGTTGTCGGGTAAATTGGGAATCTCATTGGTTCTGGGTAATGATGTCCATCAATTCACTGGCTAGCAATCTCCCTCTAATCACCCTCTCCTCTAGCTCGTATGGGATAATTCTGCCTCTACACATCTGCTAGATTATTTGGAAAGAAATGAACAACAAGATATTCAGAGAGTCTATTTCCCTACCTGAGGCTTGTCTCTATCTCAGAACCAAGCTTTTATGTGAGAATGCTAGCTTGGCTAAGTGGAAACTCCCCTCAGCAACCCCCTCTACCCGAGAGATCAAAATGGTTGATAATTAGCACCGCTTACTAGCTTCACTAAGTTCGACAACTCTAAGTTGATGGCTGGGAAGGCTACCTGATGGGTTGCCCCACCCAATGGCTGGACCAAATTAAATTTTGATAGAGCAGAAAATAATCTCACCTAGGGTGGGGGAGGTGTGCTAAGAAACCACAATGGCACTTGCCTCTTGGCTTATGTTGGGCCGCTTAAAAATTGTACTGTTAATCAAGCTGAAGGCATGAATCTTTTATGGGGGATTAAATTTTCCATTCATATGAACTTGAGGCTGCTGGAGATCTCAGGAGATTCCAAAGTGGTGGTGGAGGCTATTAAAAGGAAATCAAATGTGAGGTGGCGGGTGAAAACCATAATTGTGGAAATTCAGGAGCTTCTCAACAACCTTGAAAGCATGACTATTTCCCATACTTACAGGGAGAGAAATGCAGTGGCAGATTCAATGGCTACTATTGGGCTTAAGAAAACCAGGCTAAGTAAATGGGAGAGTTCATAGAGCTACCAAGGGAGACCCACAGATGGTCAAGGCGGGAGAAAAGTGACACCGATAATGTTTAAAATATGCCAATCTGTAAATTTTCCTAAAGGCCCCACCTTGATTACATGTCAGCATAACTTGATGATTATTGTGGTCATGAATAAGTATGCCCAAAACTCCATAATGGATCATAATTGCCTTTTGTGTGAGTACATGTGGAAAGATAGCTATCCACATCAGCAGGTAATTTTGGTTACCAAGGACACTAAGGGAAACTCTGGCATAACTTCTAATTATTACGCTTGGAGATCTAATAGATATTGTTGTACGAAGCTTGAATCCCCAAAAACCACCCAAGGCCTGCCTTTTGTGTATACTTTCCTCTTAAAAAAAACCTCTTTTATGCCCAAAACAACCTATTTTATGCTTTGGTTTATGAAGCTCAGCCCTGCAATTCTCAGAAAAATTTGGCATAGGATAAGAGGATTCTTGACATGGGAGGCAAAACCTTGCACATTGAGCCAGATAAAATTGATGAGGAGTTTTCCTCCAACACAATGGTGACCCACTAATGTAAACAAAGAAATATCTACAGTTTCATGGAGTGTATGAAGGGGGGCCATGATGAGCAATTATCCAACCAGTTCATCTCCTCTTGGAATAATAGTAAGGTTCATGTTGCGGTTATTCACTTCAAAATTAATGAGGAGGTTATCGCTAAAGTGACAGGGATTTCTATGGAAGGAAGAAAATATAAGAAAACCAGTAGGACGCTGGACCCCACCAGCCTCAACCTATTCTTCAGGTAGGGGGAGAAACCTATGAAGAAGTCCAGAGGTTTCAATTACGAGGAGCTCTCAAAGTTTTGGCCCAAGGTGTGCCATATTTTTATGAAGTACTTCACCCTAGAAGGTAAATTTACAGTGTTTTACTATTACCATATGCCATTCCTCAATCATATTAGGAATAGGAATCTCATATCCATTCTATTTTACCTTCTCCACTCTTTAGAAAGCAATATCCTGGATATTAGGGAAAATAAAAACCCTAAAAAGTTGATCCATATTCTCCACCAGGGCCTCTTTCTTTGTCTGTATAACTTCCATAAGGCCATCTTCCCTCTGCCCCAACCAACCCCTTTCATCCAAGAGGTCACCTTGGAAGATTCTCCTTCAAAAGTCAACAATCCTCCACAATCCCCTTCCCATTCTATCTAGGCACTAGTACATTTGAGGTCAAATTTTGACATCCATTTGTCATATTTGCAACTGTCATTTGTCGACATTTTGACACATGTGTCCATCAAAGTTTTTGCATTGGAAATTGTGATGGAAGAGATATCCGTCAGTTTACCAACACCCCATTACGTCAAAAAATTACACATGTTAATAGCTTTGTTATGGCATTTCGTACGATCCATCTATCGAAATTCTGACACAAAGACCTATCGAAAATACACAATCTCTGTCGGAACTACCTATCAAAAAGATATCCTTTCCGACATTAGAACTGTTGGTATAGCAATAGATCTGCAACCAATTTCTGATAGATAAACTTGTCAGTGATGTAGCATTAGGGTTAGAATTGTCTATCATAAATTGCATATCTACGACATTTTAACTATCGAAAGAGCAAGGGTAGTGCAGCATATCTCTGATAGGTTTCCCTGTCAGACGTATAGCATTACTGTCGCAATAATTTTTGTAAATTATTTTCTCTAACATTTTATCTGTCAGATAGGTGATGTGTTGCCCTATATTTCGATGGGAAATGATGTCAGATGTATAACACTGCTATTGGAATGAATTATAAAGTGTCAAAAAATCAACGGATATACACATTAAAAATAACACAGCTTAAGAGACCATCATAGGTTGTCTCTTTCTTTGGTCTATATTATTGACTGAATGTTTTACCTTTCATTAGCTCATCAAATCTAGGGATTTTGTTAGAATTTAATCTTTCCTTGGTTATTTATGTATTTAATAGGATAAACCAAGGTATCCTAATGTATTTTGTCCTCTAGTCCAAGTGGGAGGATATGTCTTTTTTGTAATTTCCTTTATTAAGGAAAATATATATTCCTCCTTATGAAGAATCCTACACTTGTCTCACAAACTAGTGAAATGTTGCATACACATAATTGGGAGTTACAATGTAACTCCTCTCTCACATCTCTATTAAGAGATGGCTCTCTTCTCATCTCACATGAGATTCTTCTTCTTCTCCTTGATTATCATTATATGAGCTTTACTCTCACTCTCTCTCTCTCATTCTTAGGCATTTTGTTGCCACTTTCATTAATATCACAGGGTTTTTTTTATGCTTTTCCCACTTAAAAAATTTGTCTCCTTGTTGCTTTCTTTTGGTGAATGCTCCTAGTTCTTGCTCTAATTCATGGTAATTTTTCCTATTCCTAAGCTCATAGATTAAATAATTTCCTATTTGTCTCTATATTTTGTTATTATTTTAACATGGTATCAGAGCAGGTTGGTTTAATCTTGTTTTGAGTGTACAGGTGAAGGAGCTACCATATCTTGGAGCACTCCAATATTGGAGACTCTTGAGAGAGTTCTTTGCTAGTATTTTTTTTTTCTCTTTCTAATCAATTTAAGTGAAAAAATTGAAATTTTTTTTAGGTTTGGCTGGTTTACCGCCAAACCCAATTTTACCTAGTTGGTTATTTTTTATTAACATATTTAATACAATTTTTTTATTATCTCAATCTCAATTTATTTTGATAAAAATATAATTTAAATTTTTTTTCTCACATTATTTTTGTTTATAATATTTAATCTAGTTTCTTTTTAATATTATAATTCAAGTTTACAAGTTTAGTTCAAATTTTGGTTCATGCCTTATAGATTTTTTTCTCAAATTTGCTTTCATTGGTTCTAAATTTAGGTTACATATGTTTTTTTATAAAAATCTCATCATTAGTTGCTATTCTTGTTCTCTCTATCATTATTCCTAATTAGTATCTTATCGTTCTTCTCTGTATGTGTTTTTTATTTATTCAACTTCCTTTGCATGCTGGGATACCCTTATACTAAATCGTATATTAGCAAGAGAGTTTTTTTTATCTTTTGGCATTCATTTAGTTTTTGTTATGCGAAATCTGTTTGTGCAAATGCCTGGTTTTAGTTTAACTTTCTACATGAAATAGTTTCGGTGATGCTCATACTCCTTTGTTCTTGATCTACAAGCTTTATTAATCTGTGGTAAATCATATAGATCTTTCTTTTTTTAAAATGAAGAAATTTGAGATTTTTAGAAAGATGTAGGGTTTGAGGTGTTTATTTAGTATCTTTTTTCATTCTTTTAAGTTTGGATTTGAGTTGTTTTGGTGGAAGAAGCAGCGGATTCAAATTGAAATTGAAAGATTTTGATTGCCGTGACAAAAAAAAATGAAGGATTATGCTCATTGTGGTTAAGGTTTCGACATTCTTTTTTGAAGCTTTTGACTTGCTTTATTAAAAATCGATGCTAAAGGGGAGACCTATCTTTATAAAGTGTTGCAGTCTCAATATCATTGCAAAGACATTTCCTTCTTTATAGGCCGCCTTTCAATTTGATTGCTGAGCATATTGTTTCTCTTATATATTTTTATCTAGCCGCACTAATCATTCTCATCTTTGGTTGTTTATTCATGGTATTTGTCTTTGCTGGTTATTATCTATTCGCAACAACGTTTCATTTGGTTTCAGTTACTAATGTTATTAGATGTCTCTATAATTATGGAAAGATAATTTGCTTGATAGATTAGCTCCCCTCTTAGATTTTCTTCACTAGCGTCGGCACCTTCACAGTTGTGAGATCTATCAATTATAGCTAGTTTCTTTTAGATAAATCTCTACGGCACTCTTAAGTTTTTTATCTCATACAGCCGGCCTTAGGTTTGTTTCATCTTCTCATAGCTCATTTTTTTAAAAGCCAAATCAAGTTTTTTTTTTTTTCTTGCTCTCTTTCTCCCTGGTTGTGCCCTAGCCACTACTCTTCGTTCTTAGTGGGCTTGCCATTATTATGCTCAGCATAAGAGGCATCACATTAGTGTGTTAGCATTTGTTTTTAGTGTGTTAGCATTTGATTTAGTGCGTTAGCATTTGTTTTTAGTGCGTAGCATCTTTTTTAGTGCGTTAGCATTTGTTTTTATCCCAACAAGAGGCATCACCATCATCATCAATAACTATTATTCTTATTCCTAAATTTTCACTTTCATCTGCTTCACAAATGAATTATAACAGTATACAGCTGCAGTGCGGAAGCGCGGAAGTGCGTAGTAGGATCATTATTTTTGTATCAACTTTTTAACATTTATTTCATTGTGTAATATATTAACTTTTTAACATTTTAACATTTATTACTTTTTCACTTTTAAACCAAAAATATATATTTCAACATTCATTACATTGAGTAATTACTAAAACTTGGTAAATTTTGGTTCTTTGGTATTTAGTCTATAATCTTTCTAATTTAGTTTATAACAACTTAAGTGCTGGATCTTTATTTTCTTCTACACATTGCACAAGTGGACACCGCCTCTCGTGGTCTCTACCATATCATTTGGTGTGCATTTGAGAGATTTTTTTTCTCTCTCTCTCTCCATTTGTCATATCCTACTGTAGTTCTTTATTCTCTATGCTTTAGAGATAAGTTTGTTTAAACTCTAATACTAAGGGTTTTTTAGATTTCTGTTGTTAGTTTCAAATAGTTTTTTATTCCAGATTCTCCTCTAGCTTTTTCTCGGTTATCTCTTTTAGCTAACGTTTCATCGTAGGTTCAAAAAAAATTTTAGTCTTTAGTTTTCTAACATTTGTTTTGTAGGTTCGTGCTGCTGCTTCAATTTTTTATCAAGTTTATTTAGTTTTTTTTTTGGGTTCCTTTCAGTTTTTTGTTTTTTTTTGCATGCAATAGTTTTGGTTTTCTCTTTCCTTTCAGTTTTTTGTTTTTTTTGCATGCAATAATTTTGGTTTTCTCTTTCCTTGCATGCAAGCAATTCTCATTGTTATCTGTTAATTCATAATAGATTAACCAAGATCTCTTAGCCTTTGTGCCTTAAGTTCCTTTTTCCTTTAGTGTTTTCTTTTTCCTTGCAAGCCTCAGTGGCGTAAGCTTTTATAGCTTTCTACCATTGCCTGCAAGTAGATTCAGTTTGATTTAAGTTCTCTTCATGTTTCTGTTAAAGTTTTTTTCTTGTCTAGTTTTCGTAGTTAAGCATGACTACCCTGATGCCAGAAATTAAATTAACTAGTACCAACTACCATGCTTGGAAAACACACATGACTTTCATATTTAGATTTAGACACATTTTAGATATTGCCACTGATGCCAACTCCAAACCAACAGTCTCTGCTCCTCAAACTAAGCAAACTACTTGGCAGACTAAAAACAAGGAAGCACTTGGTTTGATAGGGATTTCCTTAAGTCCCAAACTATATGTTTTAATTTCTACTTGTACAAAAGCCCAGCTTGGGACATCCTAAAAAATACTTATGATAGTGCAGATAAAACTTCAAAAATCCAGCTTCAAGACCAACTTGAAGACCTTAGGTATACTAATTTCAACTGTGTTGATGACTTTCTGCTTAATTTTGATTCCATTAAAGTTTTGCTAACTGATTTACAAGTTCCTCTTTCTAATTTAAGAATAATTCATATTATTATTCGTAAATGTTTTCCTAGACAATTCCAATAGTTTATTACAAATATTTACTCTCAATTAGCTATTCCTTCTTTAGCATCTCAACTAACTTATGTTATTTTTCAAAATATGATGCGTCAAGAGGAAGCTAAATTAATTATGTTTGGCATTCTTAAAACTCATGAACATGCTTATGTCTCTAACAATAGATCTTATAACACTAATCAAAATAACAATAGATCTTCTAATACTAATCAAAATAACCAAAACTATCAATGATCTAACAACACTAATAATTTGAATAATAATTCAGGCCATCAATTTAATAATCAGTACAATTCTAGGCCTTCCAATAACTATCTGACTAATAATCAGTCAAATAGGCCTCACTGCACCTATTGCAGTAAAGATGGTCACTTAGTTCATAATTATTTTAAGAAACAAAAAGATGACCAATGTAATTCTCAAAATTACTCAAATGGAAAACCTAATGGAAATCAATCTCATTATGCTTTTACTGTCTATTTTAATGCTTCTAAACCACTTGAATGGATTATTGATAGTGGTTCATCTCAACATGTTACTTCTCATAAGGAAGTTTTTGATTCTCTGCAACCTGATTCTATGAATATTCCTATTTCTTTAGCTGATAATCATTGCTGTCAAGTTGAAGGAACTGGTAATGTTTCTGTTCCAAATGGTAAATTACATGACGTGCTTTATGTTCCTGATTTGAAAGCTAACCTTATTTATGTTCCTCAATTATGTCAAGATTATAAGGTTGAGTTTCATAAAAATAATTTTCATATCATTGATCCTAACACTGATCAAATAGTTGCTGATGCTAAATTAGATACTGATAATCTCTTTAAGTTTTATTAATTTTCCTCTCCTAGATACTCTTTACTTACTACTGTTGATTTTCACATTTGGCATGAGAGGCTGGGACATTTAAATTCTGATTATATCTCATTAATGCAAAAAGAAAATATGGTAGAAGGACTACCTAAGCTTACTACTAATAAATTTGATTGCAATGGATGTATGAGTGGTAAAATGCACAGAGAATATTTTCCCCATAAATCATCTTGGAGAGCTAATAATAAGTTAGTTTTGATTCATAGTGATCTTTTAGGTCCTATGGAAAATACTTCTCTTTCAGGTTCTAGATATGCTTTAAATTTTGTTGATGATTATTCTCATAGAACTTCGATTTATTTCCTGCATAGTAAAGATCAAGTCATTGATACTTTTGTTGAATTTCATGTTTTTGTAGAAAGACAAAGTGGCTGTAAAATCTAGATTCTTAGGACTGATAATGGTACTAAATATGTTAATCATGCTTTCCATGCTTATTTAAGATCCTTTAGTATCAAACATGAGCTTATCGTTCCTTATACACCAAAACATAATGGTGTGGCAGAACAGAAGCATAGAACAATAGTTGAAATGGGTAGATGTTTTTTACATGCTAGAAATATGGATTATAAATTTTCGGCTAAAGCTATGGCATGTGCCACCTATATTCTTAATAGAACTCCTACTAAGGCCCTTCCAAATAAAACTCCTGAAGAAGTTTGGTCAGGTAGAAAACCCAATTTGTCTCATTTATGGAGTTTTGGCTCAACTGCTTATGTTCATACACCTAAACAAAAAAGGAAAAAGTTAGATCCTAAAGCCTCACCTCATATATTTGTTGGTTATTCTAAGAACACAAAAGGTTATAGAGTTTATGATCCTCTTACTAATAAAGTTCAAATAGCTAGAGATGTTTGCATTGTTGAAAATGGTGTCCATGATTGTTCTCAAATTTTAGATTCTAATTTCAGTCATAGCAACATAGTTCTTGTGGAGGACCAACCTCCCTCTCTCAACCCTACTCCTCAAATTCCTGCTCCTAAAGTTTTTGTTCCTTTTGTTTCTACTCCTAACACTCAAAATAATACAAATCAATAGAATAATTATGAACAAATAGATAGTAATGATACTCCTTCTAATTATTTTGTTCCTTCCAGTAGTAGTAGTGATGATGATGATGATGATGGTAATAATATGTTTACTCCTAGTAATGTTTCTATTAATTCTAGGAGAAATCCTAAATGGTTTAAAGATTTACTTAATGAAGGTGATGATTACATTGCTAGAATGGGTGGACTTAGACCTAGAAGGATAAACTACTGCAATTATGCTCTTATGTCTTCTCTCTCTAATTCTAATGATCCTCAAACCTTTTCTCAAGATAAAAATCAACCTCATTGGCAAACTACTATGCAAGAAGAATACGACTCTTTAATTTCTAATAATACTTGGGATTTAGTTACTTTACTTCATGGTAAGAATCTGGTTTCTTGTAAATGGTTATATAAAACTAAGTTAAACTCCAATAATGAAATTACTAAATTTAAGGCTAGATTAGTTGCACGTGGTTTTTCTCAAATTGAAGGAATAGGCTATAATGAAACCTTTGCTCCTATTGCTAAAATGCCTACCATTAAAGTTGTTCTTGCTTTAGCTGCTAAAATGAATTGGCCTATTCACCAAATGGATGTTAAAAGTTCTTTTTTGAATGGTGATCTACATGAAGAAATTTATATGTCTCAACCTCCTAGTTTTATTCAACAAGGTAATGAACATTTAGTCTGCAAGCTAAAGAAGTCTATTTATGGTTTAAAATAGTCTCCTAGAGAATGGTATTCCAAAATTAATGCTTTCTTTATTTCTCAAGGTTTTGAAACAAGTAAAAATGATCCTAACTTGTATATCAAGTATAGTGAAGATAACATTATTATTATCATTCTGTATGTTGATGATTTGATTCTTACTTCCAGTTCTAACTAGTTAATTTTTCATATTAAGTTTCAACTCAATCAAAAATTTCAAATGATAGATTTAGGTTTCTTACATTATTTCTTAGGAATGCAAATTTGGAAAACCCCTAAGGGTATTTTTATCTCTCAAAGTAAATATGCTAAAGATCTCCTAGATAGATTTCATATGAATGATGCTAATCCTATTTCAATTCCATGTGATTTAGGAACTAAGTTAATGATAGATATGGAATCTCCTTTCATAGATGCTACTCCTTATAGAGAACTAGTAGGTAGCTTAATTTATCTAACCCTCACTAGACCTGATTTATCTTTTAGTGTTGGTTTAGTTTCAAGATTTATGTCCAAACCTCAACAAACTCATTTCAAAATTTCTAAAAGAATATTACGTTACATTAAAGGTACTATTAACTTAGGATTATTTTATGCTGCAAACTCTAATTTCACTTTAAAAGGCTTTACTGATTCAGATCTAGGTGGAGACCCCAATGATGGGAAATCTACTTTTGGGTATTGTTTTTCTCTTGGTTCAGATTCTATCTCTTAAAAAAGTTAAAAAGAACAATTTGTGTCTCTATGTTCTACTGAAGTAGAATATAAAAGTTGTACTCATGCCTCTAAAGAAGCTCTATGGCTGAGAAGAATACTTGAAGATTTGGGTCTACCTCAACAAGAACCTACACCATTATATTGTGACAATCAAAGTGCAATAGCCTTGGCAAAGAATCCAGTTTACCATGCAAAGTCAAAGCACATTTCTCTCCACCACCACTTCATTAGAGAGCACATTGCAGAAAAGAAAGTTTCACTCATCCATTGCAAAGGTGAAGATCAAGTTGTAGATATTTTGACAAAACCTCTTTCTAGAGATAAATTTGAATTTCATTGTAACAATTTGGGTTTGATACCCCTTGATGTAATTACCCCAAGTAAAGATTAAAGGGGGGTGTTAGAATTTAATCTGTCCTTGGTTATTTATGTATTTAATAGGATAAACCAAGGTATCCTAATGTATTTTTTCCTCTAGTCCAAGTGGGAGGACATGTCTTTTTTGTAATTTCTTTTATTAATGAAAATAGATATTCCTCCTTATGAGGAATCCTACACTTGTCTCACACACTAGTGAAATGTGGCATACACACAATTGGGAGTCACAATGTAACTCCTCTCTCACATCTCTATTAAGAGATGGCTCTCTTCTCATCTCACATGAGATTCTTCTTTTTCCTCTTGATTATCATTGTATGAGCTTTGCTCTCTCTCTCTCTCTCTCTCTCTCTCTCTCTCTCTCTCTCTCTCTCTCTCTCTCTCTCTCTCTCTCTCTCTCAGGCATTTTGTTGCCACTTTCATTAATATCATGAGGTTTTTTTTATGCTTTTCCCCCTTAAAAAACTTGTGAACTTGTTGCTTGGTTTTGGTGAATGCTCCTAGTTCTTGCACTAATTCATGGTAATTTTTCCTATTCCTAAGCTCATAGATTAAACAATTTCCTATTTCTATCTATATTTTGTTATTATTTTAACATATTTGAAATAATTTAATAGAATATTTTCATGAAAATGTATATTATTTAAGTTGAGGTTGGAGGAATTTATCTACTTCGTGCACTTGTAGACTATGAGGACAACGATAAAGAAGTATGGCCATGGGAGGAGATGCTTCTTTATCACCATCTTAATAGTCTACAAGTACACAAAGTAGATAAATTCATGCAACATCAACTTAAATAATATACATTGTCATGAAAATATTCTATTAAATTCTTTCAAATCCCCAGATTTGATGAGCTAATGAAAGGTAAAACATTATGTTAATAATATAGACCGAAGAAAGAGACAACCTATGATGGTCTCTTGAGTTGTGTTATCTTTAGTCCTAGCTAGTGGGTAAGGCCTGGAAGACTTATACCTATCGATCATTGAGAATAATCACTTCCTTGCATTTATGTACACTACACAAATTGATCCCAATCTTGCAAAAAAAATTTACACTTGTACATTTCATCAATACTGGAGGCCTAAAGTAATTTTATATGATCACTAGCACATTTCATGCATGGATGAGAAATAGTATCCAATGTTTCTAGATAACCATTTTTGAGAAGAGGAATGAGTGGAGGCCAAAGAAGGGATAATTGTGAAGGTTTTATAGATGTAGGTTACTGAATCATCATCTCTGCATTGGTACTCAATCTAGCCTCCACTCCATATACGTCTTCTCAGAATCTAAAAACTCTCCATCATTGATTCCCATCATTTTTTTAGCATCTCCATGGACTGAGACCTTAAATTATTGAGCTTGTCTTTGTTTCGAGAATAGTTTAACATTCTCTACTTAATAGGGCCAACCACATGAAGCTGGAAGCTCACCTGGCCCCTCCTAGGAGCCTCTTATGACCATTTACGACATTTTAAGACCTCTAAGATGTATTCTTAGGGGTCGCAAAGAGTCATAAGGTGTCCTGGGACACAAAAACTGAGAAACATTAATGTAGGCATCATGGTAACAATTTTTTGGAGACACAACATAATTGAGTGGTTTTCCTAGATGATGCAAAATAGTGGTTTCTTTTCATCATGTGGGAGTAGCACTCAATTATGTTGTGTCTCCAAAAAATTGTGACCATGATGCCTACATCACAGTCTATCATTATTTCTCAGCTATTGTGATATCTACATTGCAGTCTGTCATTGTTACAGCAGTAGAGTCTATATTCCACAACAATTAGTAAGACATCTTTTTAGCCTGGTTCTAGATCCTACCCTAATTTTCAAAGGATCCAGGGTCGGGCTAGAAAGACTTCTTTCCATTATATTTGCAGCATTGTGTCCATCCATGGCCTTAGGAACATCATCATCTTTCTACTCTTCATTTGCCAAAATATACTGCTTCTTCAAGCTTGCAGAGTAATCTTATTAATAAAAGAACTCTTACCAACATTAGGGTACCCACAGATCAAAATAGTTGATGTTATTGGTGCTTGTGCTCAAGGATATCGATTCACTATTTTGAAATGAAAAAATCATTTTCATTTCGAATGTAGAGAAAAGGAGTGGGAGAAAATGAGCACGTGAAAGCTGATTGAGCGCGAGAGAAGGCATTGCATTTTATTTGATCATGAATGCTCTCTAAAATGACCAATCATGTTTTTTATTTGATTCTTTTTGGTTCTTTTTTTCCCTATATTTAGTAGATAAAAATCATGGTGATAGCCACTTAGCCATCTTTTTGATGTTCCAGGTATTTTACAAAGATACAGGTATGTGGATTTATCATTCAGTTGCTTGCAGTTATTGGTCAAATGCAAATATTTTGTCAAGTTGAAAGGGCAAGATATTAGTTTGGTGTTTTCAGTTTATGTTAAAATTTGATTTGGTAAAATCCTCAAAAAACACACTACATGTTCTAAAATGTAAACAACTTGAATGTTAAATGTAAGTATATATCTCATCCATAGTAATCAAAAGAAAGGACATGAAACTTATAAGGAGATTTACCATTCCAAAAATATAAGCAAATAGGAAACGTGATTGGTACCTTATGAATTAGTTTTTGAGGTGCAAAATCTTTATCAATCTCCTCAGAACAAGACCCCTCCTCACGAAAAATGCATTTAACATAAAAAAAAAATCTACAAAACTGAACCAATGGCATGTTTAGAACAAAGAAATAGATTCATAATAATATGCTGAAAATTCTATTATGTTTAATACACACAAAAGGACCAGTCCCAAAAATTATTAAACATACTTTATCTGATATGATAATAAAATGCTAATTAAATTGATAAAGGTGTTATCTGCATTTAATCTGCCAATTACTAATTACACAAAAAAACAAATTTACAAAACTGAACCAATGGCATGTTCTTCATATGTGATTTGTTGATCTTTCGAGCATCTCACATCATATTCGACCACAAATTTCAAATGCATCACATTTTATTTGATCACGAATGCTCTTTCAAATGATCTCATTTTACTGGTGTCATGCCCTAGCCCATGCTTTATCTCCATTATTTGATGTTATTGGTGCTCGTGCTCAAGGATATCGATTCACTATTTTCAAATGTTTGGATCATTTTGGTCATGACTGTTCCTCTAGTACGCAATCAGGAAATGTAATTGTCTAATGATTATATGTAATGTTGAATGGATTAAATGATTTATTCTTGGTAGAAGTGAATGGAAGGAATAGTGTTGGTGTTAGGTTTCATTTATTATTGAATTCAATAGTTTCCAAGATGTGTTGAGGAGTTTGATCCTTGTTTAATGTTAACTGTTCCTGCACAATCCCCTCATACAATAGTGAAATGCTATGTGATTGACAATTTCATACAACTCATCCTTTGGCATGTATTAAATACAATCCAGTCACTTATTGAATTATTTGGAGACTAATGGTTTGATTTTCCATGCGTTACCAGTGACTGAGATTCATTAAAGGATACAAAACCCTTTATTTTGGGGTTATTATCATTGGCAAGTTGTCTATACTAAAGTATATGACTATATATAGTGTTGTCATTATGGCAACATAGTCATATAGCAGTTTGGAGTCAGGGCACTAAGTGTAGAGATCAAAATTCAGTTAAGTGTTGAAGACTGGATAGTTAACAGAGTACCAGAGACTCAGAGCATCAGCACACTTGTGTACAGATGAATTAAGGTATGTTCCCTAGAAGTTAAGGTTGTTAGACTATACTTATGCTTATTCTATGAGCACATAAGTAGATATGCAAATATGTGTAAGTTACAGTCAGTTGAACTTGCACAACCAGTGTGTGCTAGCAGTGAAAAGAGCATGGAGCCGACAAAGACTATTTTGGTTTGCGATTATAAATTAATGTCATAGAGGCTATGTCCCTATTGTATTTAGGTTTCTTACATATGTACATGTATAATTGTATGCACGCTTAAGCCAATTCATTTGGAAGTGTTGTTTGTAATTAGTTATAGGGCTGACCTAATTTTTTTGTTTGTATGAGCCTATAAATATAAGATGCACCCATTGTAATTAGTATGGAAGTTGTAATAGAGTTGTGTTAGGTAGAGAAGAGGTATGCAAAGAGTCTTATGATGTATTAAAGCTTTTCTATAGGTCAAAGCATCAATGCACCAAAGGAACTGATCTGACAAGCAGTGTCACAGTGATAGTTCACTAGCAGATATAGTATGTATCTAAATTTAGAAGGTTTTAGCATTCATCATTTGAGCAGTGAGCTCTAGGATAGTGAGTCCACTCCCATAACAAGGATCATTGTAAAAGACTCCTAACAAGGTCTAACCCTTAACAAGGTCTACTATACTTAAAAGATTATAAAGCTGCTCCTAACAGGGTAAAGGATCTTCTAGCAAGGATCACAAAACACTAGTGCAGAATATTAGTGGGTATCAAGTCCCACTGGGGTTTTTACCTATTTGGGTTTCCTCGTAACCATATTGGTGTCATGTGTTGATTTCATGTTTCATGTTTATGTGAATGCTTAATTGAGTACTTAAGTATTTATATTTCAGTATTAATATTAAAGAGAAGATAAAATACAGTGAACATGGATTCACCACCCCCCCTCTCAGTGTTCCCATTCCTAACAATTGGTATCAGAGCTCTAGTCCTCAACATAGTAGTTTAACCACTTGAGGAGATCATGGACAAAGTAGAAATGAACATTTGAAGAAGAATCTTGAAGCAGCTCTTGAAGACCTGGACAATTCATAAAGAGAAATTGAAGAACTAAAAGAAAAACTCAGTGATGCTCAATTAGTTATCAAAAGACTAAGAAAGGACACTCTAGCAATGATCTTGAAGAAAAAGTCAAGAAGTTAAATGAAGAAAATGCATCCCTAGTGAGCCAACTTGAATAATTTGATGACAAACTGATGAACAATCAAGATGTCTACAATGAACAGGTCAAGGAGAACCTTCAACTCAATGATGAGTTAAGGGAAGAAAATTTGGAAATCTTGGATCTAAAGAATTGCAAAGAAAGATTGGAGTCTGAATCAAAAGAAGAAAAGAATCACATTGAAAAATTGCACACCAATTCTGATTTGATATAATCTTAGTTGTATGCAAGAAGAGTCAAAGGAGACACTAGCTGTATTGGATACAATGAAGAACAAAATCAGATTGATAATATGCGAGCAAGAAAGGAGATACAAAGAGAATCTATTGATACTGAGAAAACTGAAGATCAAACCAAAGACAATGTTGGTCATCCTAAGGATGAGCGCAAGCTTGTAGAAAGCACATGTTTTGCATGTAACAAGCATGGACATATTGCAAGAAACTATTTAGAGGTAAGACCTTTTAATGGTTATTGTTATACATGTAATAGATTTGGTCATAGAGCAATAAATTGCAAGACTAGTAAGAAGAACAAGATTCAATATGATCAAAGAAATCATAATTAGACAAATGTAAGAAGCTCTCAGAATTTTACATGTCAGATATGTAACTATAATGGTCATACAACAAAAAAATGTAAAATGGTGACTCATGTCAATGTCCCAAGAAATAATAGACCTCTAGTAATTTGTCACACCTGTAACAAGGCTAAACATATCTCAAATTTTTTCAAATCAAGAACGCAAGGTCAAGAAAGCACTAGAAAGGCCAAAGAACCAGTTTTGGATCCCGAAGGAGAAGTCGAGTTTGTGAAAGCCTTAGAGGATGCAATCTTGATTTGGTCAAAAGGAAAGAAGGATAAGGTTGATGAGAATGTATTGGATGCATCCACAGTGGACGCACCCTCTACATCTACATGAATGGCCCTCAGGGTCATAGGGGGAGCTAATTTAGCTCTAGACCCCTGCGTGGCTGGTATACTCATCATCAAAGTATACACCTTTGGACTTAAGCTTTTGGAGTATATTGGAATCTTTGTGCAAGACCACACATGCTGATTATAAGTAGAGCTCAAGTTTGAAATTTTGAAGTGATAGCCTGGTTTATGCAAGTTGCATTAATGGCAGAATTCTTACTTTAAGTACACAAAAATTTGTATGTTCACTCATTGCATTCATATTCAGAGTGATTGGAGAGAAGATTGAGCCTTGAAAGCTGTTGAGAATATTTAACTATCAGTATTTATAGTGCATTTGATAGGTTGCAGGAAACCCCAGCTTGTTGCACCGACTCGGAAGCCATCAAAACATCTTAGAGATCATTTGGAAAGAGTTTATCAAGTAAGTCATGGCCACTCCTATTGTTTATGATGTCATTGAGAAGAAGAGATATGTTTTCAAGAGGCACCCATTTAAATCAACCCTAGATGATTTAGAGGGAGCATTCTCCCACACACCGATGGGTGTCATGCACATAGAAGAAATAAGGGCTTACATCTATTGTAAGAAGGAACCGGTTGGACTAGATAGGTTAAGGGTGAACATGGACACAATGTTGAAACCAAACAAAATGTTCATGGATGAATACACCAAATGGAACAATCACCCCATTTTTGAATATGCCACGACATATGAGTTATATGAGGAAGAATGGATAAAAATATTGTTGAGTAGAATCCATGATGATTTGTTTTAGATTGGAGATGTACTAATAAGAATCATAGGAGACTTGATTAATGAGATGACAAGCCTCTCTAAGACAGGTGTCATCCTTCTAGTGGAGCAAGTGTGTAAATCAAGGAGTGATAAGTGCGACATGACTATTGAGCAGATTGGGCAAGTAGACATCAAATTGATGTCAATGATACTTGGTTACAGATTTCATCACACTAGCAAGGTGAATAGTGTGTTTGTGGGCACTATTCTAGTAGCCATCTAACTTGTGCAAGAAGATGGTGACTTCAACTTGTGTGAGATCTTGCATGCACAGTTGATAGAAACATTAAAGCTATCAAACATGCCAAGATTAAGATATTTAGGTTTGGGTCCCTAATCATCTATATGTACCTACATATAGTTGGAAGAATATCAGACTTGTATCTAGACAAGTCCATTCCTACCATGCCTCAGATATCCAACAAGGCATGCACTGAAAGACCCTCAAGAGACTATGAAACCTTGAAATTGAAGACCTTCAAAGCAAGGATGAAAATGAGGTACAAGATTCCTAAGAGTATTATGGAGAAGTATAAAGACACAATATGCTTTATGGTGGAAATTGATACTACTTGTATGGAAGTCGTTGAGCCTAGAACTAAGTGGATTCATCCACTTGGGTATGAGGTTGAGGAACAAGTTCTTGAAGCTTATGCACATGTATTGCTATCAACCCCTAAAGATGATAATGAACCTAGGTGGGGAACCTATGAAGAGAAAACTAGAGAAGTTGATGCGAAGCTGAACAATGTTGCAACAAAAAGAAAGGTTGAAAAGGTCACTTCTGAAATCCTAAGAATACATGGTGTATCACAAGCAGACCTTGACAAAGCAAGGGAAGAGTAGATTGCTCTAGAATTGAAGAGCATTGTAGCAAAAGAAGATTAGGAAGATCCTAAGATGAAAAAGATTAAAATTGAAAAAGATGATGACATCCCTTCTACTCCCAAAGAATCCAGTGATCCTATTCCTCCTCTGAAGTATGAACCAATGATCAGAAGGAAGAAAGAAGTGAGCACTATTCATCCATCCTCGCAAGGTACAAGGAGTAGAAGAAACATTCAAGCACCTCCTAAGGTAGGATTCAGACCTAGTCTTAAAGCTTTGATTGCTATAATTGTTGATGAGGGCAGGATTGATCAGGTAGGAAAGTTCTATGAGACATACAGTGAAATTGAAAAGTCAGAAATTCATGGTATGATTATTAGACATATGATCAAGTTCAAGAAAATAGTTCTTGAATTGCAGACCTCTATTCTTGATAAAGTTTGGAATATTTTAGAACACCTAAGGAGACAATAAAATGAAGAGGATCTAAGGATCAGAGAACAAGTGTTACAAGATACTCTGCTAGTATGCTCCAAAGAAGAAGAGGCACTAATATTAAATTTTGTGAAGCCACACTTGACAACAAAAATAAGAACTCTACACATTATGAACAAAGACATATGATTTGATAACCTAGGAAACTAAGAAGGATTTTGAGAAGGTACTCTTGTAACAATAGATAAAACTACATACTGTGCCCATCACTCATGCATCCAATAAGAAAGGAAAAGCAACAGAGACCTCCAATGCACCAATGACAGGTCCTCAGGACTCAGCACCCATAGAAAAAGCACAATCAGAGGGAGAAAAGTCTACACCTATGTTAGGATCACTCAAGGATAGCACATTCATCATTGATAATGTGGAGATAGGCATGGCAGCCATTGACACAGAATTGGATAAGTTTGAGGAAGCATTTTTCAGTACTGAGGAAGCTAAAATCCTATGCAACAATACACCTCCCACTCAACAAGAAGAAGTAATCATAGAATATTTATTGGATAAGAAAGAAGAAGAAGAGGTAGAAAGGAAAGATGAAGATACTTCTATTGGATTAGTCAAGGTGAAGCAAGAGGTGATGGATAGCACTCCCATCACTCCCTCCTCAGCATTGTTGTCAAGTTTGACACCTGACACAAGTAGTTTGGACTCCTAAAAGGAAGAAGATCTGATTAAGCTCAACATCTTGGCTATGGAGAAAGATAAGGAGAAGCAAGTAATGAGGAATCCTCTCCTAGTGGAATCAGTAAATACTTTGAATATTTTGTAGCCAAAGGATAAGAAAGTGGTAAAAGTACATTTAGTTGATGATGTGAGCACAATCATCTCACAGTTCAAAGTCAATTTTTCAAGTCTAGAAGAATCTACAGCCATAGTGGAAAAGGAGAAGTACCTAAAGAAGAGACTCAATGAACTGATGAGTAATTTTGCACTAGACTTGAATTCTCTTGAGTCTGGTTAGGCATCTTTGAAGGAATTTGCAGATCAAGGAAGAAAAGTCATTGCAGACTCCATGAATTAGGATAAGCTAACTGATGCCCATCTTAAGAAGATCAAAGATGCAGAGGCAATGATTGCGAAGGTGAAGGATTCAATGCTAGACACATCCACTAATGTGAACATATGTAATAATGTCTATCAAATCCAGTTAGACATAATTGAGAAGGAAGAGAAATAAATGGAGAAGATAAGGTCTAGACAGACTCAATTGAAGAATGCTTTTGCACCCTCACTAGACATTCTCAGTCAGAACATAAAAGAGATTGATGCAACCATGATAACCTATGATCAAGGTCTGAGCATAGAATTGGAGAAGATGGAGAAACTTCAATATGCATTATGCGCCCACCTATAGATAGTCAATTCTCTGATAACCTTTTGGAAGGAGATCCAAAAACTCAAGATTGCATATCCAAAGGTTTTCCCTCAGTAAGTGTATATAGATAAAGTTTTTGTTATACCTTTTTCATTAATGTCAAAGGGGGAGTTGTGTATAGAATATGGAGTTCATATATGTATAGGGAGATATAAGATTATGTATAAAAATGTATAGAAGACAAAAAAATTTTTGTTAAGGACAGTTAGAGACTTCACCATATTCCTTTGTTTCCATCAATGACAAAGGGGGAGATTTTTGGCAAGTTGTCTATACTAAATTATATGACTATATATAGTGTTTTCATTATGGCAACAAAGTCATATAGAAGTTCAGAGTCAGCGAACTAAGTGTAGAGATCAGAATTTAGTTAAGTGTTGAAGACTAGACAGTTAACAGAGTACCAGAGACTCATAGCATTATCTCACTTTTGTACGGATGAATTAAGGTACGCACCCTGGAAGTTAAGTTTTTTAGACTATACTTATGCTTAGTCTATGAGTGCATAAGTAGATATGCAAAGATGTGTAAGTTACAGTCAGTTGAATTTGCACAGCCAGTGTGTGCCAGCAGTAAACAGAGCATGGAGCTGACAGTGACTATTTCCGTTTGTGATTATAAATTAATGTTATAGAGGCTATGCACTGATTTTATTTAGGTTTTTGACATATGTACATGTATAATTGTAAGCATGGGGTATATGCAGGATCATGGTATGCCAAAAAGTGGCGATGTGAAAAAGAAGTCCTGATTGGTAGACTCTTTGAAAAACAACTATAACTTTCAAACAATATAACATTTTTCAAATCTGAAATATATATCACATTCTATGCTTCACCTAATACAATAATAATAAACAATTCTTTCAATTTGATGAAGTTTAGACTAAGTTAAGGTGGTCAGACACGAGATTTTTTATATTCAGAAAAATTTGTAGCAGAAAAATCATAATTAACTATTTACTTGGAAAAAAAAATACAAAAAAATATACATCACATCGGACATGATTCTACTACTTCTATCTACAATCTTATAAAAAAAAATATTATCATTTGATTTTGTTTAATGTGGTCAAACATACACCTACTTGTTATCTTTCTAGTCTTGATTGATAAACTTATTAAAAAATAGCTATAACTTTCAAACTATATAACATTTTTGAAATCCAAAATATGTGTCACATTCTATGATTTTCCTACTACAAGAAAAATTAAAAAAGTTTTCAATTTGATAAAGTTTAGACTAAGTTAACATGGTCAGACACAAGTTTTTTTGTATTCTGGAAAAGTTGTATAAGAAAAATCATAATTAATTATTTACTAGGAAAAAAATTACAAAAAAATATTTGTCACATCCGGACATCAGTATACTACTTATATCTAGAGTCTTGTCAAAAAAATTATCATTTAATTGTGTTTAAGGTGGTCAGACATACACCTATTTCTTATTTTCTTCCTGAAATTTTTGTACTGCTACATTGAAATTTGAAATTTTCAACATATAGAATAATTATTTTTCAAAAAAGGCCTAGTATCTTAGAAACTAGATTCAATTTTCTATAGATTCTCTTCTTAAATATTTTTTATATAATATTTATAACTTGTTCAAATTTTTAAGTCAACTTGCCTAAACCCGATTTTCTAAATTTGCATTGCCTCTTAAGGGGCTAGTTTGGCATACCATGATCCTGCACATACCCCACACTTAAGCCAATTCATTTGGAAGCATTGTTTGTAATTATTTATAGGGCTGACCTAATTGTTTTATTTGTATGAGCATATAAATATAAGATGCGCCCATTGTAATTAGTATGGAAGTTGTAATAGAGTTGTGTTAGGCAGAGAAGAGGTATGCAGAGAGGCATATGATGTATTAAAGCTTTGCTAGAGGTCAAAGCATCAATGTACCAAAGGAAATAATCTAACAACTAGTGTCATAGTGATAGTTCTCCAGTAGATATAGTATGTATCTGAATTCAAAAGGTTGTAGCCTTCATCATTTGAGCAGTGAGCTCTAGGATAGTGAGTCCACTCCCCTTATAGGGATCATTGTAAAAGAATCCTAACAGGGTCCATCCCTTAACAAGGTCTACTGTACTTAAAGCATTATAAAGATACTCCTAAAAAGGTAAAGGATCTTCTAGCAAGGATCACAAAACACTAGTGCAGAATATTAGTGGGTATCATCCCACCAAGGTTTTTACCTATTTGAGTTTCCCTGTAACCATATTAGTGTCATGTGTTGTTTTCATGTTTCATGTTTATGTGAATGCTTAAATGAGTACTTAAGTATTTATATTTTATTATTAAGATTAAAGAGAAAAGATAAAATATAGTGAACATTGATTCACCCCCCCCCCCCCTTGCTCTCAGTATTCCCATTCCTAACAATTGTGTGTGGATTCAAATGTAGGTTTGATTTGGTTAATGTTTAGAAGAGATTAATAAAGTATTTAAAGACAATGTTACATGTTTGGAGAGGTTTGAGAGGCACTTATCATGACTCTACCCTCACAAACAATGGCATAGACTAGTTTTACTAAGTTTCCTTTCTCTATTTTGAAGTTTCCTTTCTCTACCGCAAGGGTACAGTCAAAGGGTTCATTGACAAAATGATCCTTTGAATGGTTACTATGAATATGAATGATTTGATATATCATATTTCTCATTTTACTTGAATTTTGGAATAGCTCGTGCAAGAGTGAAAGTAGTTTTTATCATTTTGGTCATGATTGTTCCTCTACACAGTCAAAAAATGTAACTGTCTAATGATTATATGTAATGTTGAATGGATTAAATGATTTATTATTGGTAGAAGTGAATGGAAGGAATAGTGTTGGTGTTAGGTTTTATTTATTATTGAATTCAATGGTTTCCAAGATGTGTTGAGGAGTTTACTCCTTGTTTAATGTTAAATTTCTTGCACAATCCACTCACACAACAGTGAAGTTACAAGACTGAACCAATGGCATGTTTACAAGAAATAAATAGAATGATAATAATATGCTGAAAATTCTATTATGTTTAATACATGCCAAAGGACCAGTCCCAACAATTCTTAAACATACTAGTTATCTGATATGATCAATTGTTAATAAAGGTCTAATTCTATAGACTGCTAGCACGAAGGAAGATTTGACCTAGCCAAATCTTCCTTGTACCACAAAAAATGTGTGATAACTATGTCTACTCCAACCTTAATTGTTTAAGAATTCATCATAACAAATAAAGTGTGTTTAAGAATTGTTGGGAGTTCTATTAGACCTTTGTTGTAAACATGCCATTGGTTTTCAAATGTTTGGATTCATGTTTGTTGATATTAATGATACCATTGTATATTTTTGTCACTAAAATGACCGCATTCTACTGGTGTCATGCCCTAGCCTGTGCTTTAACTCCATTATTTGATGTTATTGGTGCTTGTGCTCAAGGATATCTATTTTTTTGAAATGTTGACTGTGGTTATCAAATGGACAGCCCATGAGCTTCTAGCTAGGAGTCATTTGTATTGATAGCTTAGGACATCAAATGTATTCTATCATTGATAGTTAAGACTTTGCTAAAAGGAAATAGGACAAAGAATGATTTATTTTTAGTTTCTCTATTTTGATCTCTAAGTGGCTTACAACCCTAGAGAAGTATATGCAAATTTACTGATACAGTTGCAGGATACATAGCAGTTGATAATTCACAAGAAATCCATGCATCCAATTTGAATAGCAATTAATACAAAGAAATAGGGTCCTCCAATGGCCCATTCATCCAGACCTTGACTATCCCCTCAACCAGTGACCCTTCAAAACTAGGTTATCATGCAATCGGTGAGTGATCCTTCATTCTCCTGGTCTGCACTGCATCTAAACATATTGGAAATACACAATACAATGATAACAAGTCTTTCAGAATCCCCCTTCCCTCAAGGAACACTATCAGCCATCCTTTCCACATAGTATTTCACTATTGTATGAGTGGATTGTGCAGGAACAATTAACATTAAACAAGGAGCAAACTCCTCAACACATCTTTGTTGTAAACATGCCATTGGTTAGGTTTTATAAATTTATTTTTTGTATTAAATATATTTAAATGAACATTAAGCATAGTAATAATATGCTTAATCTATTAGTAATTGCAGATTAAATGTCCATAACACCTTTATCAATTTAGCATGTTATTATAAGATACTAAAGAAGACCTACTATTTGTCATAGAAATTTTCACTGTGCCCCACAATGAAGACAATGAAGATTGACCTCCTGCCCCACAAGAAAGAACATTGTAATAAGAATAAGATATAATATAGTGTTAGAATAAACTTTGAACAAAGACTTGTAATGCTTAAGTTAATCATCTAAAAAGTTGCAAATATAGGAATTGAAAAAGAAGATAGTGCCAAGAAACATTTTCACAAATATGAAACATGAGGAAAAGTAATAACATTAACACTGCCAAGATTCACAGCATTAAATTTCACTTGTAGATGAGTTTCTGCAGTGGGTTTCCCAGCATCAAAAATATGTTGAGTTGCATTTGAGCTGTAACTAAGAGTATCATGTAGAACAAACCCTAAACTTTGAAAGTGTTCTCCAGCCTGGCAACTCAAAATTCAATCTAGGCAAGCATCAGTAAGTGAAATAAATTATAGACATCAACACCAACATCATCATAATCATTAAAAATGAACTTTAAAGAGATATTTTGGATAGTACTATGTTTGTTGAAATTTTTTGTGATGCTTCTAAACTTTAAAGACATATTTTATGATTTAATGATAACATAGATTAGTGTTTTGTTTTCTAATGGAATGTTGTTGATCATTCATGGTCTTGAAGAAAATTTTGATTATTTTGATTCTTGAGTCTTGAAGTTGTTTCTCAATGTGATATAGACTGACCACAAGATGGTTCAATTGGTCCTCTATTTCTGTTTAATCATTTGTCTTCTTCATGGTGTAAGTGTCAATATGTTATAATCCAACCAACATGTCATACCACCACTTCTAACAAACCTCACAACATGCAAATCACAACCAAAGACTTGGGTGATCGGCATACACAAATAATGATTACCTTTAGGAAACAATCATCATTGAATGAATGAAATATTGTAATAAAGTCGACAAGTCCAAAGTAGCCTATGGGACCCACCAGTCGACAACTGCCTAATCTAGCTGTAACCTTTTGACTAATTCTTCTCTTCTTCAGTGCATTTTGATGATCAAGTTTGCGGTCTTGTCCAGCTATTTTTCTTTGAAGAGTTGGCTCATACTGCTATTTTCTATCATCTCTGAATATCTGGATCTGAATATTCATTAATGGTGGGTGATGATTCCTTGGTAATAAAGGCATTGACAACATTCATCATCTTAACCAAGTCATGGGTGGTGATCCTTGAAATAGAACAATTAGTAAAAGTAAATAACAACATAACATAATTTGGAGTGAGGAAGAAGGAAAATTGGAAAACAAAATATGGAATAATCAAGCTGGAATTAGAGAAGAATTCAGAAATAAACTTGAATTAGAAAAAAACCAAGTTATCCGGTTCTTTGTTTGAGGCTGGGTTCCGGTTCTACTTTTATTCTCCTCTGGGTTCGACTTGGGTTCCTTTAGTAGGACCTTGGGTGCCTGGGCCAATCCCAAGTGCACTTGCAATATTTTATTCATAATTTTATAGGCTAACTCATTATTATGGTAACATGGGCATGACCACACTCCATGACTTATAATGGTACCCGACATGGATTATGGTTCAAATGGAGTTGAACCAAATGCTGACCATGATGGCTATGATCATGATGAAGATGAAGATGAATATGAATATTAAATCTAAAATATGGCTTGTAATTTGAATTTTCATTGTGAATGAAGAAACTATAGATTCAAGTTGACTCATTCTATGTTGTAGTATATTTGTTCCCTAGATCTACCATATTATATATGTGTAGCCTGTAAGGGATATCTTCTACTCATCCATGTATCAGAACTCAGTGAGAGTTTGAGAAAGATAAGATGTCAGTGAGAGATGGAGAAACCAATCTTAGAACACCACTTGAAGCCTTGCAATGTTGAGAGTGGGATAAAGGCTACACTTGAGACCCTATATAAGGAACAAACTTATTGAGCTTCACTTCATTTTGAGAATAGTTTTGTATTATGTACTAAACAAGGCCAACCACGTGAAGGTGGAAGCTCATTTGGCCCCACCCCCCCCTAACATCACTCTAAATTCCCCGTTAACATCTAACATTCATTCATTATTTCATCCATTAATAAAATGTAACATTCATTAATTATCACATGATAACATTCATTAACATTCATTCACACATTAATAAAATGTGGCATTCATTAATTATCACATGATAACATTCATTAACACATTATAAAATTTATGAACATTCAATACAACATAATTAAATTCATTGGCATATAAAAATTAGTCATTATCAATTAAGGTGCGTATATGACAATCATTTCTTTTTCTTCTTTTGATTTCTAGTTTTTAAGAAATAATCATTAAGAGTATTGATATCATCATGATGATCATCTACCCTCTCATTAGATCTCAATGCATGCCTAGTTCTCTGTTGATGCAAAGGGGGATCATTTGCAATAACATATAAAAGGGTTAAATTAAAAACATTTTATTATAATTAAAAATATTTTAAAGTATTTCAATACTTTACATGCCATAATTGTATAGCTCTTTACTTGATCTAGTCACATCATCAACATCAAGGTCAGTTTGTCTAGCCTTGGCCTCAACCTCAACCTTCTCATTAACAATAACCTCTACACTCTCTACAACTACAATACAAATTTTTACATTAATCCAAACACCAATTACAATTAAATTTGTAATACTACACCAATCAATTTAAGATGTTTACTTGTATTACTATGGTGCACCTCCTCATTGTCATCAACATGCATAGGTTGTGTACGACAAGAATCGGCAGGCTGCATTAATTTCATACACATTCATGTTATCATTGTTTTCTTACTTAAAACAAATTTACTCACTTTATGTTAGAACTTAACATAAAATGCTTCTTTATCATTATCATAATAGTCTACAAGTGCGCGAAGTAGATAAATTCATGCAATGTCAACTTAAATAATATACATTGTCATGAAAATATTCTATTAAATTATTTCAAATCCTCAAATTTGATGAGCCTATGAAAGTTAAAATATTTTGTCAATAATATAGACCGAAGAAAAAGACAACCTATGAAGGTCTCTTGAGCTGTGTTATCTTTAGTCCTAGCTACTGGGTAAGGCCTGGAAGACTTATACCTATCGATCATCAAGAATAATCACGGCCTTGCATTTATGTACACTGCACAAATTGATCCCCATCTCACAAAAACATTTTACACTTGTACATCTCATCAATACTAGAGGCATAAGGTAATTTTATATGATCACTAGCACATTTCATGCATGGATGAGAAATAGTATCCAAAGTTTCTAGATAACCATTTTTTAGAAAAGGAATGAGTGGAGGCCAAAGAAGGGATAATTATGAAGGTTTTATAGATGTAGGTTACTGAATCATTATCTCTACACTGGTACTCAATCTGGCCTCCACTCCATATACATCTTCTTAGAATCTAAAAACTCTCCATCATTGATTCCCGTCACTTTTTTCAGCATCTCTGTGGACTAAGACCTTAAATTATTGAGCTTCTCTTTGTTTCGAGAATTGTTTAAAAATATCTACTTAACAGGGCCAACCACGTGAAGGTGGAAGCTCATCTGGCCCCTCCTAGGAGCCTCTTATGACCCTTTACGATATTTGAAGACCTCTAAGATGTATTCTTAGAGATCGTAAATGGTCGTAAAGGGTCATAAGGGGTCCTAGGACACAACAGTTGAGAAACGTAATTGTAGGCATCATGGTCACAATTTTTTGGAGACAATGTAATTGAGTTGTATACCCAGATGATGGAGAGAAACTCCTGCACCTTCGATTGCAAGTTGACTACATCTGTTCCTCATGAATACAATGTCCTCCAACAGATGTATTCAACTTGGAATCGGGGGTGCAAAAGTTTCTCTCCATCACTTGGGTACACAACTCAATTACATTGTCTCCAAAAGATTGTGACTATGATGCCTACAGTTATGTTTCTCAGCTATTGTGAAATATGCATTTATGTTTTTCAGTTGTCATTTTTATGTGCATGTTTTTTATTTGTTTTGGATAGTAAGTCTAATTTAATTTGTCTATGGACTAAGACCTTAAATCATGTAATGAGGAGGCTTAGAACACTACTATATGCAAATTTCATTATTTAATAATAAAAATCTATTAAAATGTTTATACCTTCTCTCATTTGTTGCTGTAATTCCTCTTTGAGTATCCCCTTTCTACTTTGCATCCAAAATGAACTCATTCCAATCCCTCACTAGAATAAAGAGAGGATGCTCAAACTTTAGCAAGACTTCATACCATGCAACGTTCATAGATTATGTTCAATGCGTTATTTATGTTCATAAATCAGCATTGCGTACAAATATACAGATGGTGCATGGTACAAATCCACACTCAAGCTTGAAAATGATAGTCAATCCATAGTCAAGGTCAAGGAACAAATGGAATAACCAAGAAAACACTATATGTTAAATCATGTGATTGATAGAAAATTGGGGCTCACGTGAGTCATAAACATGAAGAATTATTCTAAAAATAGATGTAAACCATATATATGGACACTTGAGGCAAAGATAAGTTATGTCATATCCATATTAAAATATTAGTTACAATATGAAAATACTAAACTAACTAATTCTTGAGTTCATCTTTGGATATGGTCGCAACAAAGATATGCGATTACAATACAAAGAAGGCATCGTAAAAATATCATTTTGCAATTTTCCCTAGCCTGACATGTTTTGCACTCAAATCCTTCATTGCGGATAAGTGGAGATGGGCGGATAGATGCACATGAGTTTTCATCAACCCAGCTAAAGTATCTGCAACTATTATTTCCCCTGTGACGCCCTGTCTACATTAGTTCTTATATTATAATGAATAGTATTTACATTAGAAACATTAAATATATACACATTAGCAACCTTTTTTCTATTTGGGTAGCACCAAAATTATCGTCCAGGGATGTTCGGTGTCCATGAAGTCTTCAACACACATTGCCCACCACCACATTGATAGTTTAGCACATTAACAAGAGTCATCGAGCCTATATATCAATAATGCACCGCACCATCATTACTACATTTATTATTTTTATATGATTATTTTTATATGAAATACACCAAGGAGTACCATCAGAAATATTAACCATTTACAATAAAGAAAAGTAAACCTAAATCAAATAGCTCATTTTTTTATCAGCATGTGTAGTCTCTGTGTATATGAAAAATGAAAGACATATGAAGCTGAAATAAAATAGTGAACAAAATAGTATTCCACATAGATTGAATGAAATATACCATCAAAATAAGGTGACAAAATCCTGTCATGAAGCACAGACATAGGAAATCAAAAAGGGACAAAAGACAAGAAATAAGAAAAATAATTACGACTATAGAAAAATCATTTATACTATAATTAAAAAAAGAAACACTCGTTGTCAACAATTTTCAAAATCATTAGGACTATAGAAAAATAATTAAGACTATACAAAATCAAATTTTAGAAATGGATGGTTCTGATGCTTTGCCATTACAACAATTGAGCATTCATTATGTTAGGCCATTTTCTTGTTACAGCAAAATCCTTTGTATATGGCCTTTTTTCCCTGCAATCTTTGTTATGTTGTCTCTACCCGGCCTGCAGTCACAGTTTTAACTTCCAAAAGAAATCCACTTGGTTTCACGGTGTGCATGTCCTACCCTGTGCTCTTCAGTGTTGTTGCCTTGCTCTGGTCCATGTCGTGTCTGCTAAATCATAAAACCCAGAAGGTTAGTCGAGTTTCATGCTCTGCAGGAAATATCTTTAAAAATTTTCACAGTGTCGAAAACCCACAGTGTTTTCAAAAGTCCATAATGTTTTCGATCCTTTACCGATAACCTACATTATATTTGACCCTGTGTTTCCTACTTTTGTGTGCTTATCCTTTGGCATCGAAAGCTCTATGTTTGCGATCTCTCTTTGTATCAAAAACATTATGTGTTTTTTACCTCGCACCAGTTTCTTGTTTTCCAGCATTTCCTATCTGCGCAGGTGCGATCGGTGGTGGGCCTGAGTTTGTGGATGCTTTGAGGTGATTGGTTGTCGCATGATCACATGTCAAACTTTTTTGACATGCGACCATACAAGCAGTTCTTGCCATGCATGTGGGGCCCATTGGCGGAAGGACTGTGTTCCTGGCGGTTACCTGGAGGCCTTTGGTTGGATGTCGCATGATCGCATAGCCCATTTCTAGGCTATGCGATCATAAGACCGACTGACACATGTCCATGGTAGGTTACTGCTGTGGTTGCATGGTGGTCCCAGTGTCAGACGATAGGCGGAGATGTGTTTTGATTGGCCGTCGCATGGCCGCATGTCAGACTTTTCTGACATGCAATCATGTGACCGCATGCCACCTGTCCACGTGGTCCCAGCTTCTCAGTGGTGTTCAGTTTCTTGGTGGTTGGTCTTCTTTTGGTGACCTGGCGACTTACGGTCTTCTCTCAGTCATTGAATCTTGGTAGTTAAGGCCCTCACATCTGGTGACTTGGCTGGTGGTTAAGTTCTCCACAATCGCATAGTCGCTAGATGGTGGGCCAAATTTCAAAGTTTTTGTAGGTCAGGTCTCTTCGGTGGTGACTGCGCTGGCGGTGATGTGGCAGCTTTTGGTTGGCCATTGCATGATCACATAGCCCATTCTTTGGCTATGCGATCATGTGACCAGTTGATGCGTGTCGGTCTTCCCGTTGGCAGAGATGGTATTCTGGCATCCATGGGGGTGATGTGGCAAATCCTGTGGTTGGTGCATGATCTCATGGGAGGTTTCAATCCCATGTGATCATGCACCCACCGTTCATTTTCGGGCCTGTTTGTGGATGGGTCAATGGTCCTTGTGGCATTTTTTAGTTTGTCGGTGTGGTGACTTGACCGTTTGTTGTTATTTGGGGGGGCCGCTGTCAGATAATGCTGAGATGGCAGTGTTCTGTTTGATGGTGGCGTGACCTATGGCGGTGACCTAGTAGATGGTTGCAGGGCCGAGGCATTGTGTTCACGGGTTATCGCATGTTCACATAACCCATCTCTGGGTTATGCGATCATGCGACTAACTGCCTGGCTTAGCAGCGGTGGTGGTGATTGCGGTAGGGTAAAGGGGAATGTCATGTCGCATGTTCGCATAGCCAATTTTTGGGCTATGCGATCATGCGACTAACCATCTAATGTCGTGGTTGCGAGGTTCTAAAGTGGGCCCACGGTGCCAATCTTGTTTCATGCTCAAGTTTGATTGGTCGCTGTGGGTGATATGGTGAAAGACTTTGCAAAGGGGTTTTGGACTGATCGTTGATTGCGGTTAAAAGTATGTGGTCGCATGATCGCAAGGGTAAGTTGGGTGCCTTGCGATCATGCGACTAGGCATAAGGTGAAACCGATTTTATGTGGCAGTGATTTTCATGACAGTGCGATTGCGTGACTAGGGCCAAATGGTTGAGGAATATGAAGTCTACGAAGTGTAAAGTGACCATTGCATTTTGATTTGAATTTCTAAGAGACAAGGGGTACCAAATTTATGGAATTGAATGCAGAATTGACCCTATTCGGTGAGAAATGACTGGTTTTCTGGCTATTTCTTGGTGTGGTGGGTGAAGGCTATGCCTTAGCTTTCCATAGCTTGTTGCAACCTATCATGGGTTTCCAAGGTAGCTAATGGTATATAGTGTTGAATTTTTGTCTTTGTTTGGGTTCCTTTCTGCCACAGTTGTGGGGACTAGTTCTACGAATGTTCTTCCTACAGTATTTTCCTTCTTCTCTGCATATAGGGTGTTCCCTCTGTCCTCTCTAGCTATGGAAATATAATGAAATTGTAATAGATGTCTTATGAATAAGATTTTAATATATTTATTCTACTTCCATATTATCTCCATTTGGGTTTTAGACTTATTAATTGTAGCATCAAGGGTGTTATAGTTTTTCTACTTGCATTTCTAGTGAGTGTCTGCAGTAGAGTTATTTTTCACAAAAGTAACTGAGTCTAGGATTGGTGTTCAGATATGTATGAGCTGAGGTATCAAAGATGCATTATCCTTGTCTTCCAGTGGATGTTGGTTAATGTATTGCATGTTCTTAGGTCTTTCTTTAGATAGGTGATAGCATATCTAGGTGCACAGGTGGTTTGGTAATGTATGATTTGGTCAAGGTGAGTGTGTTGTCATCTTGTTTCATAGCCTTTTTGCAATGAGGTATTTGACTCTGCTGCCCATTGGATAAGGCACTTGTCTATGAGAGACTTGGGGTACTTCAGGAGTCCATTCAACCCAGCATCAATCATTCATTTAAATATTTTCCCTTTCATGTTGGAAGTAGTAATAGGAGGTTTCTCTCTAGTTGTCAGACTCATTGCATGCAGATCAGGTTATTGCATGAGGTCATGGTTCATTGGGGTACAGGATTCCCATAGGGGTCTGAGAACTATTCCATAGTAATGCATCTGTAGGCCTATTGTTCATCAACTCAAGAAGAGTCATGAGTGTGCAGATGAGACAATACCCGCCTGAGTGATGTGGAGCTCAAAGTAGAAGGAGGATGCCCTCGGTCCTCATCAATTGGCACTTGTTCTCTTGTCAGACTTTGGAGCGAAGACTAACTAGTTTGTCAATCATAGTGTAAATCTGGTACCGTGTGGAGACAATTTTAAAGGCCAACAAAATGGTGACTCCATTGGGGAAGAGGTAAAAGATAGCAAGCTTCTTTGCTTGGCTGGATCATCCCAGGGTCCTGGTTGAAGTTGTAGCATCAAATAGAAAAAACACATTAGTGAAATCTTCTCACTGTGTGCTGAGTGGCGACTCTGAGTTCTCTATTTGATCAGTGCAGTTCCTGATAAACAGTGTGGCCTGATGAAGTTTTGGTTGGTTGGATGAGATAAAAATCAGTGCAAAATTTTTCCTCTTCAAGGAGGTGGTGGCTTTGCATGACAAAGTTATCTGATAGAGCTATAGGATGAGCTCTAGATCTGCCCTGCCCTCCAACCAGCATGTTGATTTTTACTATAGAACTTTCAGGTATGATATTTTCAATGATAAGAAATATTTTCTTATGAGGTGATCTGAGCACTAAGAGAAGGAAAATTGTGTGATAGAGAGGTTAGCATGCTTCAATAAATGAGAGTTGCAGTTTTGCAAATTTTTGGTGAAGCATGAACATGGGTAGTGGAAACTCTAGTCGCATTTTTCAGCCCATGGGTGTTTACATATGTTTGCAGTGAAAAAGGTTATGTTTTGGTCCTATTCATGGTCTGCTCTCCCAGAGATCTGAATTTTTGCATGGGCACAAGTTACCCATCATCCCCAACCAGAGCCACTGTTAGGCCATTTTCTTGTTACAGCAAAATCCTTTGTATATGGCCTTTTTTCCTTGCAATCTTTGTTATGTTGTCTCTACCTGGCCTGCAGTCATAGTTTTAACTTCCAAAGAAAATCCACTTGGTTTCATGGTGTGTGTCCTACCCCATGCTCTTTAGTGTTGTCACCTTGCTCTGGTCCAGGTCACATCTGCTAAATCATAAAACCCAAAAGGTTAGTCGAGTTTCATGCTCTGGAGGGAATGTCTTTAAAATTTACAACAGTGTCGAAAACCCACAATGTTTTCAAAAGTCCATAATGTTTTCGATCCTTTACCGATAACCTACATTGTTTTTGACCCTGTGCTTCCTGCTTTTGTGTGCTTATCCTTTGGCGTCGAAATCTCTATGTGTTTTTGGTCTCTCCCCGTATCAAAAACATTGCGTGTTTTCGACCTCGCACCGGTTTCCTGTTTGCTAGTATTTCCTATCTGCGCAGGTGCAATCGGTGTTGGGCCCAGGTTTGCAGATGCTTTGAGGTGATTGTTGTCACATGATTACATGTCAGACTTTTCTGACATGCGACCATGCGACCAGTTCTTGCCATGCATGCGGGGCCCGTTGGCGGAAGGCTTGTGTTCCTAGCGGTTACGTGGTAGCCTTTGGTTGGCTGTCACATGATCGCATAGCCCATTTTTGGGCTATGTGATCATATGACTGGCTGACTCATGTCCATGGCAGGTTGTTGTCATGGTTGCGTGGTGGTCTCGGTGTCAGACGATAGGGGGAGATGTGTTCTGATTGGCCGTTGCATGGCTGCATGTCAGACTTTTCTGACATGCGATCATGCGACCGCATGCCACCTGTCCACGTGGTCCTAGCTTCTCAGTGGTGTTCATTTGCCTAGCGGTTGGTCTTCTTCTGGTGACCTAGTGACTTGTGGTCTTCTCTCAGTCATTGAATCCTGGCGGTTAAGGCCCTAGCATCTGGCAACTTGGCTGGCGGTTAAGTTCTCTACAGTCGCGTAGTCGCTAGATGGTGGGCCTAAATTTTTAAAGTTTTTGCAGGTGGGGTCTCTTCGGCAGTGACTGCGCTGGCGGTGATGTGGTGGATTTTGGTTGGCCATCGCATGATCGCATAGCCCATTGTTTGGCTATGCGATCATTCGACCGGTCGATGCATGTCCTTATTCCCGCTGGCAGAGATGGTAGTGTGGCATCCGCGGGGGTGACGTGGTAGATCCTGTGGTTAGGGCATGATCTCATGGGAGGTTTCAAGCCCATGGGATCATGTGCCTATTGTTCATTTTCAGGCCTATTTGCAGATGGGTCAACGGTCCTTATGGCATTTTTTGGTTGGTCAGTGCGGTGACTTGGCCGTTTGTTGTTGTTTGGGGGGCCCGCTGTCAGATAATGCTGAGATGGTAGTGTTCTGTTTGATGGTGGCGTGACTTGTGGTGGTGACTTGGCAGATGGTTGCGGGGCCAAGGCATTGTGTTCACGGGTTGTCGCATGTTCGCATAACCCATCTCCGGGTTATGCGATCATGCGACTAACCGCCTGGCATAGCGGCGGCGGTGGCAATTGCGGTAGGGTAAAGGGGAATGTCATGTCGCATGTTCACATAGCCCATTTCTGGGCTATGCGATCATCCAACTAACCATCTGATGTCACGGTTGCGGGGTTCTAAAGTGGGCCCACAGTCCCAGTCTTGTTTCATGCTTGAGTTTGATTGGTCACTATGGGTGATATGGTGAAAGACTTTGCAAAGGGGTTTTGGACTGACCGTTGACTACGGTTAAAAGTATGCGGTCGCATGATCGCAAGGGTGAGTTGGGTGCCTTGCGATCATGCAACCAGGCATAAGGTGAAACTAGTTTTATGTGGCAGTGATTTTCATGACAGCGCGATTGCACGACTGGGGGAAAATGGTTGAGGAATATGAAGCCCGCGAAGTGTAAAGTGACCGTTGCATTTTGATTTGAATTTCTAAGAGACAGGGGGTACCAAATTTATGGAATTGAATGCAGAATTGACCCTGTTTGGTGAGAAATGACTGGTTTTCTGGCCATTTCTTGGTGTGGTGGGTGAAGGCTATGCCTTAGCCATCTGTAGCTTGTTACAACCTATCATGAGTTTCCAAGGTAGCTAATGGTATATAGTGTTGAATTTTTGTCTTTGTTTGGGTTCCTTTCTGCCAGAGTTGTGGGGACTGGTTCCACAAATGTTCTTTCTATAGTGTTTTCCTTCTTCTCTGCGTATAGGGTGTTCCCTCTGTCCCCTCTGGCTATAAAATATAATGAAATTGTAACAGATGTCTTATGTATAAGATTTCAATATATTTGTTCTGCTTCCATATTGTCTCCATTTGGGTTTTAGACTTATCAAGTGTAGCATCAAGGGTGTTATAGTTTTTCTACTTGCATTTTTAGTGAGTGTCTGTAGTAGAGTTGTTTTTCACAGAAGCAACTGAGTCTAGGATTGGTGTTCAGATATGTATGAGCTGAGGTATCAAAGATGCATCATGCTTGTCTTCTAGTGGATGCTGGTTAATGTATTGCCTATTCCTAGGTCTTTCTTTGGATAGGTGATAGCATATCTAGGTGCACAGGTGGTTTGGTAATGTATGATTTGGTCAGGTTGAGTGTGTTGTCATCTTGTTTCATAGCCCTATTGCAGTGAGGTATTTGACTCTACTGCCCATTGGATAAGGCACTGGTCTATGAGAGACTTGGGGTACTTCAGGAGTCCATTCAACCCAGCATCAATCATTCATTTAAATCTTTTCCCTTTCATGTTGGAAGTAGTAGTAGGAGGTTTCTCTCTTGTTGTCAGACTCATTGCATGCAGATTAGGTTATTTCATGAGGTCATGGTTCATTGGGGTACACGATACCCATAGGGGTCTGAGAACTATTCCACAGTAATGCATCTGCAGGCCTTTTGTTCATCAACTCAAGAAGAGTCATGAGTGTGCAGATGAGGCAATAACCACCTGAGTGATGTGGAGCTCAAAGCAGAAGGAGGATGCCCTCGATCCTCATCAATTGGCACTTGTTCCCTTTTCAGACTTTAGAGTGAAGACTAACCAGTTTGTCAATCATAGTATAAATCTGTCACCATGTGGGGACAAGTTTAAAGGCCAACACATTATTTGGTATTGTGTATTCCATTTAAGTATGTCAACAATGTTCAAAATCATGTCACCAAGCATAGACAAGAAATAAGAAAAATCGTTAGGACTATAGAAAAATCAAGTTCAAGAAATGGACGGTTCTGATATTGCTTTTCCATTACAACAATTGAGCATTCATCATTTGGTACTTCTTGGTGTATTCCATTTAAGTTTTTGAGTTGTCATGTTTATGTGCATGTTGTTTATGTGTTTGGCTTCTCTCCCTTGCAAGGGATGCGTTGATAGGTAATTGATTTGAAAGCATAATGATTTGACAGACTTTTTTTAGGATAGGCGTAATCATCCTGCCAACCTTAATTAGAAACATTTATGATATATGTCAAGTACTTATAATCAGTATGCCCAACAAATAGAGACTTAGTAGTAAAAGCATGTCCTTTGGTTTACTAGTTTACTTATAATGAGTATGTCCTTTGGTTTACTAGTTTAATGTGGTTTAAGAATAGTCTGTTTCATGTTTGAATGTACCATTTAATTAAGCTTGGCTATATTAAGTACAATCTTAAGACTCGTGACTCTTCAAATTCTCTAGTTTCCTTTAGACCTAGCCTCCAAACATGTGTACTATGAGATTTCCTCAAACAAATGGACTTGTGATGATTTTCACAATAGTACATGTGTTGGAGGACTACTCAAAGTACTGCTTAGGAAAATCTAAATGTTCATCACTTGTGCATATAAGAGTTGATCATAGAAGGTATATGCATAGGTGGAAAACATGCATATTTGACCAAGCAATACTAGGAGCTAAACCCAGCAACAAATAGATTTGTGGTGATTTTCACAATAGTACATGTGTTGTTGGGTAAGCTCCCAATAATACTTAGGAAAATATGCATGTTCATCACCTGTGCATATGAAGTGGCTCTAATGGAAGATACAATCACTAAATTCTTCATACTCCTCATTTTTTTCTGCATTGATATTGTCAGACATGGTCTTTCTTGAATTTAATGACTCGTTACTTATACATTGACTAGAATGTTGGTGGAAGAAGGATGATTTGTTTGCAACAATTTTTTCAACTCTAATTTTCTCAACACAAAAGGACATTTATCATAGCCATAGAAACATGATTATTTTAAAATGAAATACACCAAGGAGTACCATCATAAATATTGACTATTTACAATCATAAAAAGTTAACATTAATCAAATAGCTCATTTTTTTATCAGCATGTGTAGTCTCTATGTATATGAAAAATGAATGAAATATCAAGCTGAAATAAAATAGTGAACAAAAATTCAAATTCAAGGCTTAATTTATCAAGAGCAACAAACATTAGGACAAAAGAAAAATCATTAAGAGTATAGAAAAATCATTAGGACTATAGAAAAATCATTAAGACTAGAAAATTCAGTTCTAGAAAAATCATTGAGTAGTATAGAAAAATCGTTAGGACTATAGAAAAATCATTAAGACTAGAAAATTAAGTTCTAGAAAAATCATTAAGAGTACTATAGAAAAATCATTAGGACTATAGAAAAATCATTAAGACTAGAAAATCAAGAACCTTTCTAGAAAAATCATTACGACTATAGAAAAATCATTTAGACTATAAAATCAAGTTCTAGAAATGGATGGTTCTGATGCTTTTCCATTACAACAATTGACCATTCATCATTTGGTACTTCTTGGTGTATTCCATTTAAGTTTTTCATCTTTCATGTTTATGTGCATGTTATTTATGTGTTTGGCTTCCCTCCCTCGCAAGGGATATGTCGATAGGTAATTGATTTGAAAGTATAATGATTTGACTATTCCAAGTAATTTTTTTAATCCTTTGAAGTTTCTCATGATCCTGATGTAAGTTGATTGGATTAAGCAATTTGGGAATCCAATAGGACTTTAGGGGAGTTCAATAAATGTTTTGGAAGACAGAGAGCAACTATTAGCATGATTGTTCCTTCATCTACAGTGAGTTAGACTAAATTGGCTAAGTTTTTCCTTTGTTTTGAAGTGTATTTTGTAATCTATTTCCTTTCCATGGACCCAAAGACCTAGGACCCATGGAAAAATGATACTAACAATGTATTATACAACTCTAATGTTCTTGACTTGCAGAGATTTGAGAAAGTAAAGAGAACACTGGCTATGTTTAATGTTAACTATTCTTGCACAATCCACTCATACAACAGTGAAATGCTATGTGATTGATAATTTCATACAACTGGTCATTTGGCATGTATTAAACAGAATATAATTTTTAGCATATTGTTATCATTCTATTTCTTTGTTGTAAACATGTCATTGGTTCAGTTTTAATCTACTGGTGTTGTGCCCTAGACCATGCTTTATCTCCATTATTTGATGTTATTCACTATTTTGAAATGTTGACTGTGGTTGTCAAATGAAAAAAAATAGGAAAAACAAATTGTACACAAATTATTTTTTACAAAACTGAACCAATGGCATGTTTACAACAAAGAAATAGAATGATAATAATATGCCGAAAATTCTATTTTGTTTAATACATGCCAAAGGACCAATTGTATGAAATTTTCAATCACATAGCATTTCATTGTTGTATGAGTGGATTGTGCAGGAACATTTAACATTAAACAAGAAGAAAACTCCTTAACACATCTTGGAAACTATTGAATTCAATAATAAATGAAACCTAACACCAACACTATTCCTTCCATTCACTTCTACCAAGAATTCCAGCACAAGCATAAGCTATTCCAAACTTCAAGTGAAATGAGAAATATGTGTTAGAAATAGGAAATACTAAGAGGAGGGGATGAATCAATATTTCACAAACTTTTACTTTTGCCCACTTATGGATATAATAGATTACTTTAGTGCATACAAAGATTATCAAGTTGATTAACAAACATAGTAGTAAATAGAAAGAACTCATAACACATGATATGTTCTTGAGGAAACCCTGGCCAAGGGAAAACCCCGGTGGGGATGGTACCCACAAAGATCACTAATCAAAAGTATCTTATTAGGGATATTGGACCCTGTTAAGAGTCAGTTTACAATATATAGTAGATTTGTCCTGGTTAAAGGACTTTAGGCCTTGTTAGAAGCCTTAACCCTGTTAGGAGTTAGATTACAAAACCTGATCACCAGGTGAGCTCACTGCCCAAATAGGTAATACAAAATGTTTCTGACTATAATATGGTACTGCTTACAACTTCACATCAATAGCCTTTGCTGCTATCACAATATACAACTTTCGCAAGTTATCCTTTTCTTCCTTTTCACAAAACACATCATTATCATTACATCTCAAGTATGCCTAATATATGAGTTATTAGAGCTAATAACTTTATATGGTCAGCTTCCAAAATATTTATCCAAGGGTAAACATCTAGGATTTCATCCCTTCATAATGTTAAGTCATTATTTTGACAAGCAAAAATAATCCCTTAACTCTTTTGCTAATACTGTCTCCAAAACTGTTCTGTCTGCAAAACTATCTTTGGTAAACTTTGAATAACTTCATCCGTACTACTCCAAAATTTATGCACACTAAGATGGGGTATCCTAATACTCTGTAGAAGCTTTATTTAACTATGCAAACAAAAATATTGCTCTAGTGGATGTCACCAACTAAATCTTCATCGGGTGCTCTGTCAGGATCACTGTATCCATACTTAGACAATTTCTTCCTTCAACTTGCCATACTTGCATTCCAGATTCTGCGCTCTTAGTAGAGATCATATGTTTCCATAATAACAACATCTATGCATCCACATTAGCCAAATTGCCAACAATCTCCCCCTTTGTCATTGGTGGCAACATATGAGAAAATTGGCTAAGTATGCAATAAAAACTTCAAAACACTTACACAAAATTGTGGCCAAATGTTATACAACACATATACAATATTTTACTCCATAGAATAGCTCCCCCTATGAGTATCCTTCCACAACATATTATCACTTTTCTGCTATCTCTCCCCCTTTGACAACAATGACAAAGATAGGGTGTACAAAAATTTCAATAAAAACTTGATACCTTGTTATCAGCTATTACAAAGCCGATAGGCTTGCAACACAGTCGCCAAACTCTGACTTCCATGATTAAAAATCTTTCTCCCATATCTTCTTGATGGATTTAGCAACATTGAGTAGAGTACTCAATCCGTATGTTGCTGTCTGACAAGCTTGGAGGGAATTAAAGCTAAATTTTTGAAAAGATGTCTTTGCTGAAAGACACTGCTCAATTTGGTCTTCAACAATTGAGGTCTTGATTGAGATATGCTCTCTCAAGATGTTAATCCTGATCATCTTTCTATTCTTCTCCTCTGCTAACATTCTAATTTCATCATTTAACTTCCTTATGTTCTTCTCCATAGAACTTATCTTTACATTTGGGCTTGTCAAGGTGTTTGTTTCAGCTATAATTGCATCTATCTTCTCTCTGATCTTCTTATCTTCTTTAGCTGTTAGGATTTCTAATTTTGTGCATTGTATATACAAACTCTTTCTAGTCTCAAAATGTTTCCTCAAATTCTTTATGCATACATCCAAATTACCAATATCATTTCGAATATTTACACTTAAATTTTGTTGCATTTCTGCTTCATAGGCTTCCTGAACTTTTATTCTAGCAATATCCTTTAAGTTAGAAAATTCAGAGTCAAAAGAGTCTATTACCATTTTAGCTTTCTCAAGTGGATCTAATTCAAATACCTTAGTGTTGATCACACTTTGAAGTTTCTCTGTCAAAACTCTAACTTTGCCTTTAAGGTCCTTCACCTTCTTATTCTTTCCAATAATTTTATTAAGAGATGTGATAAACTCAAGCTGATCATCATCTTCAACCTCTTTTCCAAGGTCTTCAAAAATTGAACCAATTTGTCTCTTCTTACTATCAGGTGCACTAGGGGTAGTGACCTCTATCAAAATTTGTTTACCTTTAACTATCTGCTCTGCTGGAACTGATTCTGATACAGCTGGTGCTTCCACTGCCTCTGTATCTTTTTCTAATTTTGCAAACCTGCAACCATAAAACCTTTTTGCCACCTTGCAAAACACAATATTTTCTTTTGTGCACTTAACCATAGCATTAGTACAACATAACAAACCTATATCTAACTATGCAAAACTTAACTCATTAAAATTCCTAATCTACACTAATCCTAAGTCCTAAACTACAGAAACTTATATAATTTAAGTACTTAAAGAAGGGTCAAGTAAAGATTCATCCTTACCATCAGTTACATTACCTTCCTGACTACTTTTAGTACTGAATATACCTCCTTGATTTGTGCCTTTATCAAATTTTACTTTATCTTTATTTCTACAACAACCTTTCTCTTTGTTTCCTGCATTTTCATTCCTTCTTGCATTGTTCCTAGGGTTAGGGTTATGATGATAACCTCCATTGTTCATTCTGCAAACTCTTGCTGAGTGTCCAAACTTGTTGCATATCTAACAAATGATTCCATTGTTTCCAAATATTTGTCCTTGCTGGTTAATCTGTGACCTACAATTTCTAGCAATATGTCCTACTTTGTTGCATCTAAAACATACTACCACTTTTCTTTTAATCATTTCTTCAATAGATCTCTTATCTGCATTATTAGTATTCCTAATCATTCTATTATCATAATTATTCAAAATTACTTTAGGTCTTCTACATTCGTTAGCTCTATTTCTAAAACCATGACAATTATAACAATGTCCATTAAGAGGTTTAAATTGCTTACCTGTGTAATCTCTCTTTATGTGCCCAATAGTATTACAAGCAAAACATCTACCTTTGAATTCTCTTTGCATACCTTTAGATGATTCTTCCTGTTTTGATTCTTCTTGCTTTGATTCTTCTTTCTCTCTAGGTGGCTCTTCTTTAGGTGGATCTTCCAATGTGTTCTCATCTAGCTTCATTTCCTCCATACTTTCAGATGTCTTCAGATCTGGCTTCTTACTTTCATGATTTGTTCTAAACATACTAAATCCAAATCCAGTCTTATCAAAGAATGGTTCTCCAAAAGAAAAAAAAATTTCAGTCCTATCACTATTTGAATATAGCCTTTCAAGTTGTTGTTTAGATTGAGTTAATTCACCTTTCACAATTTTATTATACTTCTCAAGTTCCACATACTGTACTTTTACTTTTTCAGATTCAAATGTTACCTTTTCAAGTCTTGATCTCAGATCTTCATTCTCAATTTTCAATTTTTCATTATCAGATGTCAAATTTCCATCTTTCATACTAAGCTTCAAATTTACTATCTTCAGCTCATGCTTAAGGATCTCATTTTCTTTTGCTAATTCATCACAATCTTCAACAAAAATATGAAATTTCTTTTCAGATTTCAAATCTTCAATCTTACCTTTTAATTTGTCAATAGCATTCTTTCCATCTTCATACTTTCTTCTTAAGGAGTTTCTTTCATCAGTAAGCATATCAATCTTTTCAAGAGCCTCTTCAAGATTCTTCTGAAGTTGATCCATATCCATAGAGATCTTACTCAAGCTGCTAAGCTTTCCTTGAATGTTCCTTCTCCGAGTAACTGTGCTCTGATACAAATTGTTAGAAATAGGAAATCTTGAGAGGGGGGGTGAATCAGTATTTCACAAACTTTTACTTTTTCCCAGTTATGGATATAATAGATTACTTTAGTGCATACAAAGATTATCAAGTTGATTAACAAACATAGTAGTAAATAGAAAGAACTCATAACACATGATATGTTCATGAGGAAACCCTGGCCAATGGAAAACCCCGGTGGGGATGGTACCCACAAAGATTACTAATCAAAAGTATCATGTTAGGGATATTGGACCCTGTTAAGAGTCAATTTACAATATATAGTAGATTTGTCCTGGTTAAAGGACTTTAGGCCTTGTTAGAAGCCTTAACCCTGTTAGGAGTTAGATTACAAAACCTGATCACCAGGTGAGCTCACTGCCCAAATAGGTAATACAAAATGTTTCTGACTATAATATGGTACTGCTTACAACTTCACATCAATAGCCTTTGCTACTATCACAATATACAACTTTCGCAAGTTATCCTTTTCTTCCTTTTCACAAAACACATCATTATCATTACATTTCAAGTATGCCTAATATATGAGTTATTAGAGCTAATAAATTTATATGGTCGGCTTCCAAAATATTTATCCAAAGGTAACCATCTAGGATGTTATCCCTTCATAATGTTAAGTCATTATTTTGACAAGGAAAAATAATCCCTTAACTCTTTCGCTAATACTGTCTCCAAAACTGTTCTGTCTGCAAAACTATCTTCGATAAACTTCAAATAACTTTGTCTGTACTGCTCCAAACTTTATGCGCACTAAGATGGGGTATCCTCATACTCTGTAGAAGCTTCAGTTAACTACACAAAAAAAAATATTTCTCCAGTGGATGTCGCCAACTAAATCTTCATCGGGTGCTCTGTCAGGATCACTGTATCCATACTTAGACAATTTCTTCCGTCAACTTGCCATACTTGCATTCCAGATTCTGCGCTCTCAGTAGAGATCATATGTTGCCATAATGACAACATGTATGCATCCACATTTGTCAAATTCCTAACAATATGCTATATCAAATCATTCATATTTATAGTAACCATTGAAAGGATCATTTTGTCAATGAACCCTCTGACTGTACCCCTGCGGCAGAGAAAGGAAACCTCAAAATAGAGAAAGGAAACTTAGTAAAACTAGTCTATGCTGCTGTTTGTGAGGGTATAGTCATGATAAGTGCCTCTCAAACCTGTCCAAACATGTAAGATTGTCTTTAAATACTTTATTGATCTCTTCTAAACATTAACCAAATCAAACCTACTTTTGAATCCACACACAATAACCCCAAAATGAAGGGTTTTGTATCCTTTAATGAATCTCAGACACTGGTAACACATAGACAGTTAAACCAGTAGTCTCCAAAGGATTCAATAAGTGATTGGATTGTATTTAATACACACCAAAGGACCAGTTGTATGAAATTGTCAATCACATAGCATTTCAGTGTTGCATGAGTGGATTGTGCAGGAACAATTAACATTAAATAAGGAGCAAACTTCTCAACACATCTTAGAAACCATTGAATTCAATAATAAATGAAACCTAACACCAACACTATTCCGTCCATTCACTTCTACCAAGAATAAATCATTTCATCCATTCAACATTACATATAACTATTAGACGATTATATTTTATGACTGTGTAGAGGAACAGTCACGACCAAAATGATCAAAACTACTTTCACCCTTGCACAAGCTATTCCAAACTTCAATTAAAATGAGAAATATACTATATCAAGTCATTCATATTCATATTAACCATTCAAAGGATCATTTGGTCAATGAATCCTCTGACTTTACCCCTGCGGCAAAGAAATGAAACCTCAAAATAGAGAAAGGAAACTTAGTTAAACTAGTCTATGTCATTGTTTGTGAGGGTACAGTCATGATAAGTGCCTCTTAAACCTCTCCAAACATGTAAGAATGTCTTTAAATACTTTATTGATCTCTTCTAAACATTAACGCATGGACAATCAAACCAATAATCTCCAAAGCATTAAATAAGTGAATATGAATGTTTGAAAACTTTCCTCTCAACTTCCCCAACCACTCATAATCGGTTAGAGGGATTAGTTGAGTGTTTAGACACTAAAACTTCTTAAACATAATTTATCTAATATGATGAATTTTAATATCAACAAAAATGAATCCAAACATTTGAAAATAGTGAATCGATATCCTTGAGCACAAGCACCAATAACATCAAATAACAGAGATAAAGTACAAGCTAGGGCACGACACTAGTAGAATGTAGTCATTTTAGTGAGCATTCATGATTAAAAAAATGTAATGCATTTGAAATTTGCAGTTGAATATGATGTCAGAGGCTTGAAAGACATTGCATGTCAAAGATACCAATCAAAGATGAAGAAATCACATACCTTCTCTCGCACTCAGCTTGCACAAAGGAAGATTTGATAGCCAAATCTTCCTTGTACCACATGAAGAACATGCCATTAGTTCAATTTAGCATGTTATTATCATATCATATAAAGTATGTTTGGATTCATGTTTGTTGATATTACAATTCATCATATCAGATAAAGTATGTTTAAGAAGTTTTACTGTCTAAACACTCAACTAATCCCTCTAACCAATTAGGAGTGGTTGGGGAAGTTGAGAGGAAAGTTTTCAAACATTTATATTCACTTATTGAATGCTTTTGAGACTACTAGTTTGACTATCTATGTGTTACCAGTGACTGAGATTCATTAAAGGATACAAAACCCTTCATTTTGGGTTATTGTGTGTGGATTCATCTGCTTTAGCTAGGAAGATCAAGAAGATGGGCCAAGAGGACATTGTGGTAGAAGAAGTATTTAAAGAAGCAACAAGAAGCACTAGAAAAGGTTTTAGGAGTTTGGAAAAACATTTCAGAATCCATGAATGGTATGGATAAGGTGACCTTCATTCTTGGCCGTGACTTCAATGAAACATTGGATATGGCTAATAAGAAGAACGATCACTTTCTGATAGTGTTCCTTGAGGTAAGGGGGATTGTGAAAGACTTTTTATCATTGTATTGTGTATTTCCAATATGTTTGGATGTAGGGCAGACCATGAGAATGAAGGATCACTCACTGATTGCATGATAACCTAGTTTTTAAGGGTCACTAGTTGAGGGGACAGTCAAGGTCCGGATGTTGATAGTAATTCATTGAGGGAAGGGGGATTGTAAAAGACTTGTTATCATTGTATTGTGTATTTCCAATATGTCTGGATGTGGGGTAGACCAAGAGAAAGAAGGATCACTCACTAATTACATGATAACCCAGTTTTGAAGGGTCACTGGTTGAGGGAATAGTCAAGGTTTGGATGTTGATAGTGTTCCTTGAGGGAAGGGGGATTGTGAAAGGCTTGTTATCATTGTATTGTGTATTTCCAATATGTTTGGATGCAGGGCAGACTAGGAGAATGAAGGATCACTCACTGATTGCATGATAACCTAGTTTTGAAGGGTCACTGGAAGAGGGGGGAATGAAGGATCACTCATTGATTGCATGATAACCCCACTAAGAATTATTTCCTTTAAGTTTCTACAATATCTCAAAATATGATCATTATTCTTTACTTTCTTCTATATGTTATTCTTTATATGGTTTTGTTATCTCAGAAATATATCAAAAACATTGCAGATGTGCATATAAAAGTAAAATACTATCCTTGAATTGTTCCACATTGAAGCATTTCCTCTAGGGAGTATTCTCTTCATTTGTACAATATCTATCAAAAATAGTTCCCATATTTCTTCAAGATCTATTTTAATCTTTATACTAAAATTTTGATTAGATTTGACCAATAGTTGATTTCATTGGTATTTTATAGCATATACTCCTAATGTGAAATGTGGAGAGAAAGAAAGAGACACACTTGGTATGAATTACATGATATACCCATCATCACTTAGCACTTAAATAATAAATTATGGATAGGGAAGAACCCCCTAACTTCTGGATGTTTGTTTCATGTTGGCCTCTTATTATATGCAAAGGTAGGCTTGTCTTAGGCTAACAACCACATTGTAGGGGCCATAAATTATGGATCCCAAAATAGTGCACACTTGTATTAAATTAGGTTCACTATACTACAGGGGAATGGAAACCATGCAATAGTGCCTCATGGGGATGGAAGCAACCCTTCACCAAGAAGATGATTGTGTTTTCAATATTACTAGAGGCAAAGAACATAATTTGGTTTCAGCAATTACTCCTAAAAGATAATGGAACCCACAAAACACTTGGAAAAGATAGCACTCACTATATATTTTATGACTCTTTTAAAGATGGGACAATAAATCTCAAAGATTGATCAACGAATTCTTGAACACAAAGAACCATTTTCAGTTATGATTCATGTGTACAATAGCCAACAACCAGTTGTCCCAATCATGGTGTCCAATAATTATGTTATAAAAAGCATGTACAAATCCCTTACACAACCATAATAGATTCAAACCATGAACCATAAGAACCTAAAAATGGGACTTGATAGGAATGGATGCTGGATATTGGCAGTCATTCTGTAACATTTGTTGTTGCATTCATGACTATGATTGTCATTGATGTCAACACAGTGATCTTCTGGAGACTAGCAGAGAAGCAAACAATGTTTTGATTAGCGCATGTGGGATATTGTAGTTGGAGCTATGCGATGTTGATGTTATACTCTTTGACTTATTATATGTCTATGGTTAAGAGAGTAGATATTAACTCATTGATTCATGAAAGTTATGAGCATTTTGATAAAAGTAGTATTCAGGGAATGTTCCTGAGTATCGGTTTGTGGAAATCGGATAATATCTCCTAATCGGGATCAAATCTAGTTTTATGCATTTAAAGGGAAGTTTGAGACACATTTATGATGATGTGGTTCATAGCGCAAACTTTGAAGTCACACGAGTGAAGAGTTATTGCATTTGGAAGCTGATAGTTTTGTGTAATTTTGATGTAGCGTATGGAAACTTTCATTTTGTATTTGTGTTCCCACTCATTTGTAATTATTTGAGTGTGGTATAAAGGAAGGAATGTTTTTCCTTATTGTATGTAGTAAAAATATGAAAGAAGTGTGAGCATGGTTTTGGTTGCATGTGAATGTAAGCATGAAGTGAAGAAAAGAGCCTAAGAGGTTGTGAAGCGAAATTGTGAAGGAAGACATGCAAAGTACAGAGATTTGGAATTGAGATCTTGTGTAGCAGTGTGTGTGGTTTGGCATAGTAAGGAGGTAACATATTTGATATTACTCTACTGAATAATATCAAGGTTATTTGGACGGTGTGTTCAGTGATCTTACCCTGAAGCTGTTTGGGTAGTGGGTCCTTCTATCTTCCATAACTCCTAACAGGGTTAGAATCTTTTAACAGTGATTCAAAATCTCCTAATAGAGATTTATATATACTGAATGTATTTCATAAGACTCATAATAGAGTCCATCCTCTCACAAGGAATATTCATATTAGTGCATCTTTTGTGGGCATCATTCCCACCGGGGTCTACTCTTTGATTAAGAGGTTCCCTAGTTAACATATCTTGTGTTATTGTGTCATTGTGTATGAATATCTTTGTATGGTTAGTAATTGCATTTCTTACATGGTTAAATGTTGTTGAAGATGTTAAAAGTTAAAATTATCTGATAAATGATTCAGCCCCCCCTCTCAATTATCTTGGTGGACTTTACTTTCTAACAATTGGTATTAGAGCGGCAGGTCCTTGAAAGGAAAGTTTAATAGCTTAAGGAGATCCATGGTGAATTTCAGGAAAGAAAGCCAGGTAAAAGTACAAAGCTGTGTCACACTTTTATAAAGGAAAAGGTCAACAACACACAAAATTTTTAACTTTAATGACATAAAAATGGCACTTATGTTTAAAATTTGGAGATGATGTAAACTAATGAAATGTGTAAAAGTGGATGAAGTTTATGCCTATAATTTTTTTAATTTTTTTTGAACAAGAATTTACATAGTTTTTAAATTTTTTAAGTCCATTTTTTACTTGCTGAAAAATGAGGGTCTTGTTCGCACCAAAAAAGTATATGCAAATAATCTTTTTTTCCTTTGATTTCAAAATATGTCATAGATAAAATGTATAGCTAGTGCAGAAAAGAAGAAAAATTAGGTTTCAATTTATATTTTCTTTGTTATAACTACTCAAACTCGAACATACCTGAAATCGACAGTTTTCATCTCGCGTCAAATTTCCCCTATCAAATCTACACCATTTAGAAAATAAATTACACACTCTTGAAGATAACTTTCTCCTCTAGTGTTAAATATAAATTTTCAATTTTTTTGATAAGCTTTACTATTTTTTTCTATTTTTGAAGCATCTTGTTCTCGAATGTTAAAATACCTACTTGCAGTACTTTGAAATTATAATATATTAGATCTACTTAAAATACTATAAAAATTGTATGATGATAATCTTGACTCTGTGCTGTAAAAAATGGTATTTTTATATTTGTAAAAAAATATCATTAAAAATAGTAAGAGTTATTGAAACATCACTTTTCTGAGATTTTTTGTTTTCTTTAGTAATTGTTATAAAACATGTATTTAATAGATATTTCCAATTGGAAAAGGTGAAGAACTTATCTAGCTTAGCTAAAATGAATCTAGCTAGACCATATGTTTGACCAAAAATAATTTTAGTTAGAAATACTCAAATTCATCTATGCTGATAAGTTGTCCTGAAATGTGACATAGCTTTGTGCTTTTATCCAGGCTCCCTAAGTTTGATGGAGTAAATTTTGACAGCTGAAAGGAAAAGATGAAGACACATCTATTGTGTTTAGGACCAGGCTATTGGTTGATTACAAAGAATGAAAGGACTATAAATGAATAAGACAGTCTTGAAACAAGTTCTAAAGATGAGGTAGATCTATTCATGTGTAACATACTTGCAAGAGAAGCACTCTTGATAGCACTTCTAGAGAATGAATACAGTCAGGTAAAATGTTTTAAGAAATCTAATGAAATTTAGAAAGCTTTACACTCTTCTTTTGAAGGTGATGAACATGCAAAAAGAGCTAGATTACATAATTGGACATGTGCATTTGAAGATATTAGAATGATGGAAGATGAATCTGTTACAAGCTATATTGGTAGAATGTCAGAAATTGTTGCAGGGATAAAATCTTGTGCAGGATCAAAGATAGAGAATGAAGGGATATGCAAAATTCTGAGGACATTGAATCATGTATTTAAGCAGACAACACAAATGATTGAACAAGTTATACCTTATACTACAAACTTTACAAGAGAGACTCTTCTTGGTAGATTGGAAGTAGCAGAGATGAACCTGAGGTTATTAGGAGACTTACCTAGAATGGAGAAAACATTCAGTGCTCTTAGTATTCATCCTACTTTGTCAAGAAGTACCAGTGTGAGTGGAGATTATGCCAGCAGTAGCAGATCTAGAAATAAAGAAGATAAGAAAATTGAAGAAGGTATTGCCTTACTTGTGAAAAGAGAACCAGATGATAAGAAATTTTTTTAATGTTGGACTTGTCAAGAATATGGTCATTTTGCATCTAAATGTCCTAAGAGAGTTAAGAAGTACAGAAATAATTTCAAGCCTAGAAGATCTAAGGAATGTTATTATGCTAATGAAGAAGATCTTGAAGCTAGTATAGAAAGATCTTTGAGTGAAAGTGATACTGAGAATAATGATGAAATAGTATTTGTAGAAATTAAAGAAGAGAATTCTGAATCTAATATTAAAGAAGAAAAAGCATTAGTTTCCCAACTTGAAAACAAAGCTAATTGGATTATAGACAGTGGTTGTTCACATCATATGATTGGTGACATGAAAAAGTTCATAAAGTTTAACAACTATGATGGAGGAATTGTTAGAGTTGGTAACAATGCACCTTATTTTATTAAAGGTATAGGATCTATTAGTCTTGATGGAAAGACTAATACTGATGATGTTTACTTTGTTGATGGATTGAAACATAATCTTTTGAGTGTTGGACAGTTAGTGGATAAGGGATATCAAATTTGGTTTTCTGAGAAAACTTGTGTGATAAAGGATAAAGATGGAAATCTAATTGGAACTGGATCTAGAACCAGAGGTAATGTATTTCAGTTGAATCCTACTAAGATGACTTGCTTGATTAGTAAAATTGATGATAGCTGGTTATGGCATAGAAGGTTTTGTCATATAAACTTTGATAACATTGTGAAAGTGAGTACTACACTTGCAGTAAGGGATTTGCCTAAAATTATGAAGCCTACTAAAATGATTTGAAAATAATGTGTGATGGCTAAGTAGAAGAGAAGTTCATTTCCTAGTAAGAAGTTCACATCGGCAGAGAAGTTGGAGATTGTTCATACAAACTTGAGCGGTCCTACCAGGACTAGAGGATTCTATGGAGAAAGGTATTTTATGATTGTTTTTGATGATTTTACAAGAATGATGTGGATTTCATTTCCAAAAGAAAAATCTGAAGCATTTGATAAGTTTAAGATCATTAAGAATAAAGTTGAGAATGAATCTAGAATGAAGATTAAATATTTAAGATCTGATAGAGGTGGAGAATTTACTTCTAGAGAGTTTAACACTTTTTGTGAAGTGAATGGTATTAAGAGATAGTTTTCAGCCCCTAGAACACCTGAACAAAATGGTAAGAAATAGGTCAATAACTGAAGTAGCAAGAGCTATGTTATTTGGGAATGACTTGGTGAAGACATTTTGGAGAGAAGCAGTGAATACAGTAGTATATACAATGAATAGAGTACAAATCAGAGTAGATACAGATAAGACACCTTATGAATTATGGTTTGGACATGCACCCTCAGTTAAGTATTTTAGATTTTTTGGAAGCAAATGTTATATAAAGAGAGATGATGATATTGGAAAGTTTGATCTTAGAAGTGATGAAGGTATTTTTCTTGGATATTGTTTGAAGAACAAAGCATATAGATGTTACAATAAGAGAACTAAAACTATTGTTGAGAGCACAAATGTTAGAGTTGATGAGAAGTTTAAAATTTAGAAAAGAATGCTTGATTATGAATCTGATGAAGAAGCTAATCCTTAGCCTAACATTGAAACTATTGAATTATTCTATGAGACTAATAGTGAATTGTTGAATGAGAATCATACTACAGAAGAAACCAGAGAAGAAACCAGAGAAGAATCTAGAGAAGAATCTATAGTTGAAGCAAGATCTATGACTATGACACCGAATAGGTATCTATCTAGACATCATCCTGTTGAACAAGCTATTGGAAGTTTGGACAAAGGATTTATGACTAGAAATAAGGTACATTTATGTTTGATTTCTTAAATTGAACCTAAATCTACTAATGAAGCTTGTGAAGATGAACATTGGATTAATGCTATGAAAGAAGAACTAGATCAAATTGAAAAGAACAAGACATGGGAATTGGTTCCTAGACCTAAAGACAAGAATGTGATTGGATCTAAATGGGTATTTAGAAACAAGATGAATGAACAAGGAGAAGTAATAAGAAACAAAGAAAGATTAGTATGTAAAGGATACTCGCATCAAGAAGGAATTGACTATGAAGAAACCTTTGCACTAGTAGCAAGACTTGAAGCCATAAGAATGTTTTTGGCTTATGTAGTTTTTAAGAAATTCAAAGTGTATCACATGGATGTGAAGTCCACATTTCTAAATGGTGAATTGGAAGAAGAAATCTACATTGAGCAGCCTGAAGGTTTTCCTTTGACTCAAGAAGGAGATATGCTATGTAAACTAAAGAAAGCATTATATGGACTAAAGCAAGCACCTAGAACATGGTATGATAGATTGGATAAATATTTGTTGAAATTGGGATTTACTAAAGGAATAGCAAATAGTAATCTGTACACAAAAGAAATTGAAAATGGATTATTAGTTATAGTTATTTGTGTTGATGACATTATCTTTGGAGGAGAAGATGAAGGTAGTGACAAATTTGCTGATGAAATGAAGAATGAATTTGAAATGAGCATGATTGGTGAGATGAAATACTTTTTGGGATTATAGATAACATAGAACAATGATGGTATCTTTGTTAGCCAGACAAAGTACTTGAATGATTTGCTGAAAAGATTTGGAATGGAAAACTGTAAACTAGTTGGAACACCTATGGTTATAGGACACAAACTATCAAGCAAGGATGAAACACCAGCAGTTGAGAAAAAGAAATACAGATCCATGATTGGAGGATTGTAGTACTTAACACACACTAGATTGGATATACAACATTCAGTTGGCATGGTAGCAAGATTTCAAGCTGAACCTAGAGAGTCACATTATGCAGCAGTAAAGAGAATATTGAGATATTTAAGAGGAACAATGGACTATGGATTGTGGTATGAAAAATATGATGATTTCACCCTATGTGCATATACAGATGCTGACTGGAGAGGTAGTGTTGATGATAAGAAAAGCAACAGTGGTGGAGCCTTTTTTCTTGGAGGAAGATTGGTTTCATGGTTGAGCAAGAAGCAGAATTGTATTTCACAAAGTACAGCAGAAGCAGAATATGTAGTAGCAGCAAACAATTGTAACCAGATAATTTGGATGAAGCAGATGCTGAAGGATATTGGAATTAAATTTGTTGAACCTATTGTCATACATTGTGACAACACCAACATAGTCAGTATGTCTAAGAATCCTATATTGCATTATAAAAATAAGCATATAGAGATCAAGTATCATGTTGTAAGAGAGGAAGTTGCTGAGAAAGAAGTCAAACTGGAGTACATAAGCACAAAGGAACAGATAGCAGACATATTTACAAAGCCTTTGCCTAAGGATACATTTGAGTATCTAAGAGGTATGTTTGGGGTTATGCCCCAGCCTACTTTTCAGTAATGATGTAGTTGATTGCATCCATCCAGTGGTATATGACTCCTATCTTTTTCTGGATTGGATGTTGGTACTTCCTCTATGGGGGAGTATGTGTATTTAAGCTGAGTCATGAGGACTCTTGTGAATGTATTTTTTGAAACAGTGTCTTTGGACATTGAGTTGTTGTTGACATAGTGATGAAATTTCTATCATTGATGTAATGGGGGAGAAGTATACATGAAAAACAATATAGAACATCTATTGGAGAGAACTTAATAGGATAATGAAGCAAGATTTGATTGATGAAGAAGATTTGAAGAACTTTCAGAGTATCAGTGCAACAGTATTGGATTTTTGGAACATTGGATGTTTTTCATCTATGTTGCCATCAATGCCAATGGGGGAGATTGTTAAGAATGAATGTTGGATGCTGGCACTCATTCTGTAGCAGTTTTTGTTGCATTCATGACTATGATTGTCATTGATGTCAACACAGTGATCTTCTCGAGACTAGCAGAGAAGCAGACAATGTTTTGATTAGCGCACATGGGATATTGTAGTTGGAGCTATGCAATGTAGATGTTATACTCTTTGATATATTATATGTCTATGGTTAATAGAATAGATAGTAATTCATTGATTCATGAAAGTTATGAGCATTTTGGTAAAAGCAGTATTCAGGCAGTGTTCCTGAGTAGCGGTTTGTGGAAATCAGAGGATATCTCCTAATCCGGATTGAATCTGGTTTTGCACAGTTAAAGGGAAGTTTGAGACACATTGATGATGATGTGGTTCACAGTGCAAACTTTGAGGTCACACGAGTGAAGAGTTATTGCATTTGGAAGCTGACAGTTTTGTGTAATTTTGATGTAGCGTATGGAAACTTTTATTTTGTATTTGTGTGCCGACTCATTTGTAATTATTTGAGTGTGGTATAAGGGAAGGAATGTTTTTCCTTATTGAATGTAGTAAAAATATGAAATAATTTTTATCATGGTTTTGGTTGCATGTGAATGTAAGCATGAAGTGAAGAAAAGAGCCTAAGAGGTTGTGAAAGCGAAATTGTGAAGGAAGACATGTGAAGTATAGAGATCTGGAATTGAGATCTAGTGTAGCAGTGAGTGTGGTTTGGCATAGTAAGGAGGTAACATATTTATATTATTCTATTGAATAATATCAAGGTTATTTGGATAGTGTGTTTAGTGATCTTACCCTGAAGCTGTTTGGTCAATGGGTCCTTCTATCTTCCATAGCTCCTAATAGGGGTAGAATCTTTTAACAGAGATTCAAAATCTCCTAACAAGGATTTATATGTACTAAATGTATTTCATAAGACTCCTAACAGAGTCCATCCTCTCACAAGTAATATTCATATTAGTGCATCTTTTGTGGGCATCATTCCCACCGGGGTTTACTCTTTGATCAAGAGGTTCCCTAGTTAACATATCTTGTGTTATTGTGTCATTGTGTATGAATATCTTTGTATGGTTAGTAATTGCATTGCTTACATGGTTAAATGTTGTTGAAGATGTTAAAAGTTATAATTATCTGATAACTGATTCACCACCCCCCCCTCCCCTCTCAGTTATCTTGGTGGACTTTACTTTCTAACAAGACTAACAAAGATACAGCCTGAACAAATCTTGATCATCTTCCACCCTATTGTAAGGCCAAAGAAGTAACTCTATCTTAAAGCTACGCATTCCTCTAGATGAAGCTCAAAGGTCAGGTAGCTGAAGCATAGCAATGCTTGAATGAATATAGGAATAATTTGATGTACAATCATTTGCTGGCTTGGTTTGTGGGTTTTCCACACAATATTGTCCCTTTAACCACATTTATAGTTTGAGAAAATTAGAAAAAATTATTTCAGATTTATATTATCCTTTTGAACTAGCACACTACCATCAAATGCATAACCATTGGTCATATCAAGAAAATTCCTATTGATTAGTAGGATATACTTATAAAAATTTGATGCATGGATTTCTTGTGAATTATCGACTGGTATGTATCCTGCAACTATGGAATGAATAGTGTTGGTGTTAGGTTTCATTTATTATTGAATTTAACAGTTTCCAAGATGTGTTGAGGATTTTTCTCCTTGTTTAATGTTAATTGTTCTTGCACAATCTACTCATAAAATAGTGAAATGCTATGTGGAAGGGATGGTTGATAGTGTTCCTTGGGGGAAGGGGGATTGTGAAAGACTTGTTATCATTGTATTGTGTATTTCCAATATGTTTGGATGCATGGTAGTGCAGGAGAATGAATGATCACTCACTGATTGCATGATAACCCAGTTTTGAAGGGTCACTAGTTTAGGGGACAGTCAAGGTCTGGATGATTGGGCCATTGGAGGACCCTAGTTCTTTGTATTAATTTCTATTCAAATTGGATGCATGGATTTCTTGTGAATTATCAGCTGCTATGTATCCTGCAATTGCATCCGTAAATCTGCATATACTTGTCTAGGGTTGTAAGCCACTTAGGGATCAAAATAGAGAAACTAAATAAAAATCATTCTTTGTCCTATTTCCTTTTAACAAAGTCTCAACTATCAATGATACAATACATTTGATGCCCTAAGCTCTCAATACAAATGGTGCCTAGCTAGAAGCTCATGGGCTATCCATTTGATAACCACAGTTAACATTTCAAAAAAATGGATATCCTTGACACAAGCACCAATAACATCAAATAATGGAGTTAAAGCATGGGCTAGGACACGACACCAGTGGAATGTGGTCATTTCAATGACAACAATATACAATGGAATCATTAAACATATATGCCAATAATATCAATAAACATGAATACAAACATTTGAATACAATGAATCGATATCCTTGAGCACAAGTACCAATAACATCAAATAATAGAGATAAAGCACTGGATAGGGCATGACACTAGTAGAATGCGGTCATTTCAGAGAGCATTCATGATCAAATAAAATGAAATGCATTCAAATATGATGCCAGAGGCTTGAAAGATGAAGAAATCACATACCTTCTCCCATGCTCAGCTTTCACTCCTTTTCTCCCGCTCCTTTTCTATTCAATCAAAATAAAAATGATGAGGCTGTTTCAATTTATTTTTTATGTATACCCCGAGTCTGTCAGAATTCCAATGGTCAATTAAACACCCATCAGAATATTGACATCATCGAGGCCTATTACAAAAACAAAACTCCAAATTCATAATAAAAACTTACCCGTCGAAAACTTCTATCGAAATTTGGCCCCAAATGTAGTAGTGAGGAGATCCTAGAAATGAACCTTGTCCTGAAAGAAGGTAAAAGCCATAAGAGATGCATGAGAAACCCTTTTAAAAGGGTGAAGGAGCTTAACGAATCCATGTCTCTGAGACCTTGGAAGCTAAGGATATGAAGGAGAATGATAGTACCCCTGAGACCAAAAGGAAGCCCAAAAAATGGAGGAATTCGGAAAGCCAGGTCAAGTTGGAGGTGGATTTGGGGGGCTTTGTCTACCGTTCTAATAGAATTACCAAGGAGAAATACAAAACTAGAATCAGTGAAATAGCTTCAAAGAAGAAGTCCCTTTCAAAAACTGACACCTCTGCTTCCACTGAGTCGATTAAGGGCTCCTCTGGTGATCATCCGAGCTCGCACAAGACTAGCGCCACTCCCCCCTGAACCCCTAGCCAACTATGGACAATATTCCTCACAATAATACCCCACCCCCACCCTCCCCCCATGACCAGCAGACCAAGTCCCCCCCTATTGAGCACAACTCTTTGGCCTTAGATGGTAATGACAGGTTTAAGGGCTCCCTTAAGATGAAGTTCTCAGAACTGGATAATGAGATCTTAGGCCTTAAACAGGACATGGATGACATCATAACCCATGTCATGGATACAAACAAATTCATCCTCAAGGTCATGCATGTGTTGGTGGTGATCCTATGCACTTTGCAGGAGAAATTGGCTGGAGGCAAGCTAGAGGTTGACGAAGACAACAAAGACCTCTTCCTGTTCCTGTAGGAAGAGTGGGCCATGACCTTGATGTCCAAATGTCTAGATAGGAGATCCTAGCTGCTACTACTATCATGAGGTTTTTGTTTTTGTTTGGGCATGTTGGCTCTGGTTTCTATATGATGCTTTCCTATTTTAAGGTTATTTTGTCTAGTTTCTAGATTAGCCCTACGTGGCACGCTCCTGTTAATATGCTTGTTACTATCTGCTTGAGATACTTTGGTTCGTTATTTTTGAAACATTATATTTGGTTTTTCTATAGAGGCCGACTAGAAACTATTTTTTTCTATTGACTTACTGTTGTTGAACTACTATTGACTAGTGCTATTAATATGCTATTAATGTGCTTCTAGTCCTTCTATACCATGGGACAGCACCCTCTTGCTGCTTTTTTCTATCAAAAGCATAGAAAACTTTTAGTAGTAACCTATAACTATTAGAAAAATGTTTGTTTTGAGTCTCCCTACACACCAATGAGAATCTCTCTTGCTGATGACATGTAGCAATGGTTTTCTTGTAAAATTATTGAAGGTAGGTAGATTGGAATTTTGAAATTGTGAGAGGGAATTTCAAAAAGTAGAAAAAATAATATATAGTTACAAAGAATTTTGAACATCAGTTCCTAGTAGTGGAGAAGGGATTGTTGCATAAGCAACAATTAGCTCCTAATTACAGTTCTAAATGCTATATAAAAATAAGTTTGTATTAAGTATTGTCTTTTGAATTTGAAATCATTTTGTTAAAGTTTATTTTATGTTTTAATAGAAGAAAGTATTGTCATTCTCTAGTCTATTTGTTGCTCAAATTTTTATTTTCGATGTAGTCTCATTGATTTAAAGAACAACAATCTCTAAGAGTATTTTGAATTTTAATCCTTCAATAACTTTAGTACTGAGGAGCTTTTTCTTCTAAAAAACTTATTATTAATTTTAACTGATGTACTGTTATAAAATACATTAACAAAAAATGGTTTAACATAAACTAAAGCATGCATCACTTGTAGGCTTAAACAAAGCTCTATATGCAAAATTGGTTTCCTACCATTGAGAATTGTGTTAATTTTACATCATCTAAAAGGCACATGTTTTGAAATTTTCTAAATGGCTGCCTTTTCTCACATGTGCCATTTGTAAAATAGGGTGGATATTATGTACCCAATTTTTTAATTAAAAACATTTTAGACCATGATTCCAACTATCCAAGTTAATATCAGAATAGAAAATGTGTTGGCGTAATATAAAAATCAACAATTTAGTGATAAGTTCAACAATTTTCCATCATGAAAAATAATCATTTAATATGCTGCCATTGAGACCATCAACTTAACATGCTTTTCAGGAACGACTGTCATCGTAAACTGCTTGTCCTTCTTAATTAGAAACACAAAGAACATCAAATAAAATAAAAGGAGGAAATGTTAAGAAGATAGGGTTCCATGTTTGAAATCCTGTGCAATTATAAGAGACCTCTAAAATATAATTTTTTGTTTAATCAAACCATTTGTAGACAAACAGGAAACATTTCTTATTTCACAGTGGTCTATTGGGCTCTAGCATATTGAATTATTGATTGCCTTTCCCATCACTTTGACCAGTCCACAAAGATCTAATTTGATTCAGATATCATTTTCTAATTAGCTTTGAAGATCTAGACCCACTGAGTATATGAAAAACTCATGAGTTGGTACAGATTTGGCAATCCCCATTTTAGTTACCCTAGTAACATATCTCTGACGAGGATCTTTTAAAGCCCATCTTAGATGTCGCAAGATCAAGTGTCTATGGTATTATCCTTCCAGAAGAGAATCTTATTTCTAGCCTGGTTTTAAAACCCAACAACCCTAGTAACCAACCTTCCCTTTACCATGACCTTCCACTCAAACAAGGAATTTGACTTGTCGAATTCTAGTTTCTTCCCATCTCAACAAGAGAAACTATACCAAAATGCTCTGGATTTCTACTTTGGGAAATCTTCAAAAGATGGCTCTGGTAACCCTAGTTCAAGTAATTTTGGGAAGGTAGACACACAACCCACAAGATAAAATATTTACAAAATGACTGAAAGGCAGTGGCGAAAGGACACAAATTTCCTCTACTCAGAGCTAAGGTCACTGCTTCCAAAAGAAAGAAATCAAGTATGACTTTATTTCATTTTAGATTTGAAATAGTTTGATTTCATGGGTTCGGTTTTGTTTGAATTAAAGCTAAAATGATATTGTGTAGGGAAATCATTCTATAACAGAACAACTAGTGGAAGCTTTGAATTACCTTCATTATCTGTAGCAACATATCAAAGATCTAACAAAAGAAAGAGAGAAAAACAAGGTTAATGTAGTTTACTCTAAAGGTGTTGCAATATCGAAGCCTCTGGAGTTCCAAGAATCAGATGAGGGTTTCCGATTAGTTAAAATAAAGTCATTCGGTTCAGCTGCATTTCAGGTATATATAAACTCGATACAGAATCAGATTGCCTTGTCTAGTATTCTTATGGTGCTGGAAGAATGTAGAGTTGAAGTTGTGAGTGCTGCTTCGTTTGTGACAAATGAAAAAGTCTTCCATACCATACAAGCCAAGGTATTTTCCCAACAATGCCTTAGAGTATATATTCTTCATTCTCTTCAAAAATTTGAATACATTTCAATTTAATTTCACAGGTAACAAACCATAGCAATATTAATTTCGGGACACTATATTTTAAACTTCAGCGTTTGACTGGGTAAGCTTAAGGCAGGATGTTAGGCTGTTCAATCATAAGTCTAGGATCACAACATTTACTTTCTGTAATTTTTATTTTTTTTAAATAAACTGGTTAAAGCTATTAAATGAAATTTATTAAACTGAAAGAAAGACTACGTGACAATAAATTATATGACAAGGTTGGCTTTCTATACTGTTACTACATAACATCTATAGGTTATAAAGTGATTTTTTGGACGAGTGAGAGATTTTAATTGAAAATTTTAGTTAGACGAAGCATGTGTATTTCAATATTAAGGTTAATTTACATGTATATGTGTTTTTGTAGCATAAACTAGATGTACTGGCTTAGTCAAAGCAATTTCTATAATGTGGGTTCTATTAATTGCAATCGTAGAGGATATAAAGAATTCTAATTGGTTTAGCCAAAGCAATTCTTCTAGTCTTGTTCTATAAATAAACCTTAGGTGGTATGGAGATCTCGTATTGGCTTAGTCAAAGCAATTCTTCTTGTGTCATTTACTAAATAACAACCTCCTTAGATGAAATGAGGATCTCAGATTTTCTTAGCGAAAGCAATTATTCTAGTGTTGAGTTGTTTTAAGATATGTGTAGCTGTTTTAATTACTTTTTTTTGTGTCCATGTATTGCATTTGAATTTTTCTTTATTTATTATTTTTTTAATTTAAGGTAGACATGTTGAACAAGAGCTGTTGGGCAGCCAAGTGACTGCCAAAGACTGGCATAACAGCTTTGATTTTACAATCTACAAATCAAGCTATTTGCTTGAGAGAGCTCATGGACACAAATGACAACCTGTTCCACTCGGAATGGTACTTTTTTTGTGTTTTCTCTTCTTAATTAACTTTCAATATTAAGACAAATTCTTGAAGGTTTACAACATATTGTAAGAAGATTTGTGCTAAAACATCTAATTAGCGTAAGGTAGATTGAATGTAATAATTTTACTCATCTGCATAGGCAAAAGGATGATTTCTTTAAAAGGGGTAACTACTGAGTAGTATAGGAAACCTTTTTTTTGTACAAGACGTAAAGATTCATCACATTTTATAGAAGAACTTTATCTAAAAATAATCTCACAAAACAAGATACTAAAATAAGTATTTGCCCGTGATTCACCCTCTGTAGCCAAGCTTTTGGAGTACAATATTCTATTTGATTTAATTTTTCATTCTACTAATTGAGAGATAATTTTGCACTTTTCATGATCATTTCATCATTTTATGTAAATATTATGACATCCCTCATTATAGATGCCTTGTACCTCTAAACTAGTAGGGAAGCGAATTTTCTTTTTCTTAATAAGAAGCCAACATCATGAATTGGAAGTAAAAATAAGAATACCTTGGTATGTTTAGGGACAGGATAACTCAGTTAAGGTATTTTCATATCCAATCCACTGCCTTACAAATTTGATATTTGAATGTAAGCAGAAGAAGAGGATATGTCACATTTAAGAGATTTATGAGATTTGAAAGGATGTGGTATACTGAAACTCACCACAATATTATCCTCCTCTTTCACACACATATTATACATCGCATAGAAAATCAAATCTGTTAGACATTAAAATATTAGTTTGTGACATATTTTAAAATATATTAATTTAATTATTTATTTAAATACACAAGCTTGGAATTCAGACTATGAACAACCAAAAAAATCATATGGTAAAATTTTGGACAACTAAAAGGAAGATTTTTTTTCGGGGGGGGAGTTCTCAGAAAATTGATATAATCAATTAAACAATGGTATATCTTCAATTTGTTCATTTAATTATACATATCTTAATTTAGCTATACATAGAAATTAATTTAATTTAGCTATACATAGAAATTTTTTCTATAAAAACTTCTAGTTCAACTTGCAAACCTAGGATATTCTATACCATTGGTGAAGCCCATTTCGCATCAAGTGCAACACTTAATAAATGACACTTCAGTGTTTAGTGCATCTGAAATTATGGAGGAATAGAATAGCCTAGTGGAATATCAAATGAGTATAATGAAACTAATGAGAAGCTCTAGATGATTAGACTGAAAGTCTTACATCTTGCCCATAGATAAGGAAAAATTCCACACAATGTTGTGGTTGCACAGGTCTTCTAGACTTGGGTTACTTGGAAATATAAAATGGCTGAATATAGAGATTTGATACCAGGTAAAGATTTTAGAGTCTCTAAAATCTAAAAAATCACACAATGAAATGATCTAGTGCCATGTAGAATAAACCCCCAAAATATGGCAAAACATACACACAGAGATTGCAACTCTAATTTTCCCAATCACTGGGAATGCCCACTGGAACACCAAATCAAATGGAGACAACAAGAATGAGTAGACACATGAAAGATTCTTTCTTTTTTTTCTTTCTATTAATTCTGAAAATAACTTCTAAAAATTTGAAAATACAAACTACAAACTCAGGACATAAATCTAATGTTTGCAACTATAAATTATAAAATAACTTGCATCATTCTAGAGTAGTACCCAAACACCCGTAACTTCTCATAGCTCTTACAAATATTCTCACTCAGAGCTATAGTAAATGTAGGGATCAATCACTACTCATTGCACATTTGATCTCATACACATAGCGCTACTGCACAAACTCAATGAATTCCTTCTATTGCTGCTCACACTTCACAAAAATCAGACTTCCTACAACTAATCTATACTGGGAACTTCCTTTTAGATAACTGAGAGGGGGTTGAATCGATTAATTCTAGTTATCCTACAACCCCAAATCTCCCAGATGTACATACATAATTTTTTAAACAAATAATCAACTCAATAAATTATCAACTGTGTCTTTCTCTTCATTTACCGATTGACGGTAAATTAACTACTATGTTTACTAATCAATCTAGTTATGAAATGTGTAAAGGAAAAAAATAATTCAACACATCATTCACACATAACACATATATTTTTAATGTGGAAACCTTGTTAAGGGAAAAACCACATGGGACCGATAACCTAAAATAATTCACTCTTCTGAAGTGAGCTAGGTTAGGAGCCAACCTTGTTTAACATTACAAAACATATTGTAAGGTGTGACCTGGTTAGAGGATTTATCACTAAAAGTGCTCCTTTGACCAGCATTCACTATGGGGTCAAGCAGAAAACAATAAACATTCATTGAATGTCATATTAAAATACGAAAGAGTGTTAAGTCTCACTTGATTAAGAGATTTATCAATAAAAATGGTTAAAATGATATAGTAATGATCCGATTCAAATACAACTATGATTTGTAGATTTTTAGATCTACTCTAAGCTCAAAATACCTCCTCTAATCAATAATCAATTCAATCATTCATATCCTCCAACTTCATTTTACTCGGTGTATGCTTCTCTAATGCTCGGTAATATCTATAGTTTAACTCGGTTCTATTTTCAACCAGTATGATTAGTGGTGCAAGAAAATAATCCTTTCATGTGAATTCTCCTATAGTATCAAAAATTCTAGATTCAATAATGAATCCCATGTCTCTTCATATAGACATCATAAACCATTTTCTTCGCATTCATTGATTTTGCCTCTTAATCTCCATTGTGTATTTTTCCTTTAAGCTTCCTCGACAGTTGTGTCATTAACATGTTTCATTCTCCTTCATTTGGTGAATTTTGAATTTTGTCAGTCATTAGATCATCATAAAAAACATTATCTTCTACCTCGAAATCATAAGCATATGTCCAGCTCATCATTTCAGTCGACTGTGATAAAACTTTTATTTATACCTTTCACTTGGTAAATGCCAGAATGTGTTGGCAATTTCCAACTCAATTAATACTATACTTGGTATACACTACACTAGGTTAGTGTATACATTAATCTTCATTTACCGACCATATAAACTTGTTCAGTTTTGATTTTCATTACATTAAAAATCATCTAATAAAATCAAGTCAACAAGATGATGCCATAGACTCATCAATAAGTTACCCAATGTATATCATAGTTGTATCTTTTATATCCATCTCATCTCCGTGTAGACATCTCATTCCCTTACTATTTTCTTCTTTAGATGTTTGTAACCATCATGATAAGTACAGTTAAAAACTAGTTGACATCAATGACAATACATTGACTAATTTAATTATCTTACACATACTTTAGTAGCTTGGTGACCATCAATCATTGTCTTTCACTTGTCCATTCTTTCCATCAAGATATTCAATCAGTTGTAGTTTATCAATCTCTCCCTTTGGCATAGATGGCAACATAGTATCAAATATGCCATAGAATATCAAACATTTTTTCAACTATATAAACAAATTTTGTAGCTTAATAATATCTTCCTATCTTGTTCATTTAATATGTTTAATCACTTCACAACATTATAATGCAAAATCTCCCCGTGGATTTGATCTTCTTCATGTCTCATTGATTCCTATATTTTTGGATAAATATGTCATTGATTCTCTCTCTCTCTCTCTCTCTCTCTCTCTCATAATATTTCATTGATTCCTCTCTCCCTTTGATAAAAATGCCAAAAGAATAAACAAATCTTCAATAGACAAATTATTATCTCTGGTGTTCGGTTCTAATCAAGTACCTTTCATGTATTGATATGCAGTAGTAGTTTTTCCTTGATCTTCTAACTTTCACAACCTTAGGAGACCTAAAGTGTGAGAAATATGCATCAACATCATTTGATGTTTTGATAAAGTATAGGTTAATGCAACCTCCTAATTACCTTAGTGACCGATAGACAAGTGATGGACCCCTAGTCTATTCCTCAATTAATCAAATATATCCTTAGGTAAGCGTTTAGTAAATATATCTGCAAGTTATTCTTTTGATTTCAAAAACTTCAATTTTACCTGCTTGTCTTGTACTTGTTCCCTCAAATAGTGATGCTTTATATATATATATATATATATATATATATATATATATATATATATATATATATATATATATATATATATATATATATATATATATATGATTTGACTTTGCATGCATCACATGATTCTTAGAAATATTTATAGCACTTGTGTTATCATAATATATTATCACTGGGTCAGTGATCTCCTCATTCATGTCTTCCAAAAGTTATTTTATCCATGCAACATTTAAACAATTAGCAAAAACAACTACATATTCTTCTTCGGTAGTGGACTGATAAATACATCCTTATTTCTTACTTATCCAAGTAACTAATCTTTCTACCAAAAATAATGCTCCACCAGTAGTGCTCTTTTGGTCATCAATGTTTCCAGTCCAATCTACATCAGTGTAAACTTGTAGTTCAAAACTGCCCTCTTTCTTGTACCATAAACCATAACTCTCTATGTTCTTGAAATATATTAATATTCTTTTAACAATAGTCATATGTGATTCTTTGGGATTAGCAGAAAATCTTGCTATAATTCCAACTACATGTGCAATGTCTAGTCTACTATGCACAACATACATCAATTTACCAATCATTCATCTGAATAATATTTTATTTACCTCAGTTGACTGATCATCCTTTGTTACTTTGCATTATGTGACCATACGTGTACCAACTAGTTTTGAATATTACATTCCAAAAGTCTTCAACACTTCTTTTATGTACTTTGATTGTGTAATGAAAATACCTTCACTTTGTTGTAAAATTTATAAACCAAGAAATAATTTAATCTCTCCAAACATTGAAATTTTAAATTCTTTTCTCATTTAATCAGCAAATGATTTGCATAGATTATCATGTCCTCCAAATATGATATCATCAACAAAAATTTCAGCAATAAGAATCTTGTCATCAGTTTCACCTTTCAAGTATAAGTTGTTGTTGTCACTTGTTCTAACAAATCCAATACTGATAAGATATGAATGCACCCTTTCATACCATGCTCTTGGTGCTTGTTTTAGTCCATATAGTGCTTTGTACAACTTACATACCATGTTCTTCTATTTGGTATTAATAAAACCTTCAGGTTGTTCAATATATACCTCTTCCTCAAGTATCCCATACAAAAATGCAGATTTGACATCCATTTGATATACTTTAAATTCTTTATAGGCATCATATGTAAGCAATAATCTAACTCCTTCAAGTCTAGGAACTTGGGAAAAAATTTCACTATAATCAATACCTTCATCTTGTGCATATCCTTTGCATACAAGTCTTGCCTTATTCCTAGTGACTTCACCATTTTCATTCAACTTGTTTCTGAATATCTATTTGGTTCCAATTACATTCTTGTCATTTGGTCTTGGTACCAATATTCATCTTTTGTTTTTCAGTATCTGATGTATTTCTTCATTCATGACTTTAATCTATTTATTATTTTCAAGTGCATCTCTGACATTAGGTTCAAATTCACAAACTAAACATGTATTATTTTTCAACTTACTTCATGTCATCATGCCAACTTGCTTGTCTCCACTAATCTGATTATGTGGATGGTGTCTTCTCACAAAATTTTCTAGTATTTTCTCTCTTATTTGTTCTTCAGTCAGTGTAGGATGAATATCTTCCTTGGTAATAATTTCCTCATTCTTGGTCTCTAGATGGTGATGCTCGGTACCTTTATCCCGTTGCTTGGTAATTCTAGGTTGTTGTTCGGGTAGAATGTTAGGTTGTTCAATGTATGTAAATCTACCATAGTCTTTCGATTCCTTTTTTCTTTCTTCATATTTTTTCTCAGGAAAATCATCAACCCTCACATTTGCACTTTCAATCATTTTGTCAGTAATCTTATTCAAATATTTCTAAGATTTATTTTTAGTAGAATATCCTAAGAATATTCCTTCATCACCTTTTGTGTCAAATTTTCCATTTCTATCATCTTTTAGAACGTAACATCTACTTCTAAATATTCTAAAATAACTTACATTCCGTGTGTACCCATACGATAGCTCATAAGGTGTCTTGTTGAATCTTTCTTCAGTTGTACTTGGTTCAATGTGTATACAACAGTACTAAAAGATTCTCTCCGGTAAGTTTTTGTAACATCCTTTTCAATCATCATTGTTCTAGCACAACCTACAATAGATCTATTCCTCCTTTCAACAATTCTATTCTTTTGTGGTGTTCTCAAGGCAGAAACCTATCTTTTAATTCTATGCTCATTATGAAAGTTGGTGAATTCATTAGATTTAAACTTAGCACCTCTATTTTATCTCAATAATTTTAACTCTTTTCCACTTTCCTTGTCCACTTTATCTTTATACCATTTAAACATCTTAAAAGCTTCAAATTTTTCTTTCAAAAACATAACAATCATCATCCTAGAGTAGTCATCAACAAATAAAATAAAATATACATCTCCATACTAACTCTGAGTTCTCATAGGACCACACAAGTCGGTATGAACCGACTCCAAAATATAATTAGATGAATAGTTTTCTCTCTTGAAACTAGATTTTGACATCTTTCCTTTTCAAAAAATTTTACACATTACATCATCAGGTTTATATAAGCTCGGTAAGCCTCTAACTTTTCTCTTCTTATTGATTTTAACCATGTCAAAATTTATATGAAATAACCTTTTGTGTCATAACCACACATCTTTAGTTTTATCCAATAAACAAGAAGTTTCAGCATTGTCAAGATAAAATAGATTACCTTTTGATTATTCACCAGTACTGACCAATTTTTCAGTCTCATCATAGATTTTCAGATTTCTATTCTCAAATGTAACTCGATGACCTAAGTTATTTAGCTGTGCTACACTGAACAAATTATACTTTAGTCCCTTTACTCAATATGCATTCTCATATCTGATCTTATTGTTCAATGTGATAGATCTTTTTACTTTTACTAGATAAGGTGTATCATTTCCCATTTTAATAAATCCACCATTATAATGTTTATGATATTCAAATTTGTCTTCATCACCAGTCATATGATGTGTACAACCACTATCAATAATCCAAGTATCATTCTTACTAACTTTAGAAATAATTTTTATTTCAACATACCTTTCTTCTTCCTTGAAATCTTCTTTCAAAGCTAAGAATGCCATCTAAATATCTTCATCGGTGTCAGTGTCAGTGTCAGTTTCATCATCATCTTCAACAAGATAACATGTTTTCTTGCCTTTGTCTTTGTAGTCTCAGTTACATCTTCTGTCATACTATCGGTTTCCTTTGTGTTCTCAGTTATCTCTCCTATCAAACTTTGTTTCATCAGATTGGTCATTGTCTTTGTTATCTTCTTTCATGTTAGGAAATCTAGCTACAATGTGGTCAAATTCTTTACACTTAAAACATGCCAAAGTTAATTTCCCTTTGTATCTTCATTTACCTTTATGTAGTCTTCTAGCCATTAATGCTTCAAGTTTGTCAAGTTCATCCTCGTCACTATCACTATCACTCTTATTTCTTATCATGTGTTTACTGGTTGATTTACCAATTTTCAAAGAAGACATAAATGCATACTCAACATTTGAAATAATACAGTTATCAAATTTATTCAACTCAAAAGTAGTCAGTTTACCAATTACAATGTCATGTGTAAGATGATTACCCAGAGCTGATCTCATTTCATAGATTGCAAAGATTTAGATAATAGCATAAATAGGTAGAAAGGTTCTAATAATTTTACTCACAAAACTATCTTCATCAATAATACCTCCTGCTCCTCGAATAGCATTGACAATCTCCTTGATTCAGTTGTTGTACTCTAAAATTTTCTCTCCTTCTTTCATTTTCATGTCCTTAAAATTTCCTCTAAGACTCTCAAGTTTTTCCCTTAGCACATTTACATCTCCTCTATGAACTAGTGAAAATTTGTCCCACATTTTCTTTGTAGAAGTGCATGTCTTGACATCTTCAAATTCAACATCTGATAAGGCAGCAATAATCTCTATCATTGTAACATTATGTGTTGGAAATCTATTGGGAAAGTGTGATACTAAGGTGGGGGGTGAATCATATATCACTGATTTATCCATTTTGACATAAATGAAAAACTTGGATAGCATTAGCATAAAACTCAACAGTATAATAGATCTAACAAGCTAAACATCACCCATGGAAAATAAACATAACACAATAATTTTGGTTACCCAAAAACCCTTGAAAGGTAAAATTGGGGTGGGGATGACACCAACAAATCTTCACTGTTGTAGTATAAAGTTTTCCTATTAAGGCTACAAGTTTGATCACAAAATATGATCTACCCTATGAGGGGTCTACCCTATAAAGAGATTTGAGACTTATACAATCTACCTTGCAAAAGGATTTAAGACTTACAACTAAGTAAACACTCGGTTAATATATATTGACTAAGGTTTTTCAAAACCACTCTATTAAGAGATTTACCATGATACACTTGTTAAAATGTCTCAGTACCTGATCCTTTGGTTTGCATTGTGATGCTGATTACAGGTCTCCTCCTTATGATATAGATTTGATCTCTTCTATCAAAAATGCCTCTGTTAGGTCTTTCACTGCTTTACTATATTCTACTCAGTCACTGAACTCTATCTCTGATCATTAAGATACTTCTCTATTCTGAAAGTATGAGATCTCCTTCATACTCTCTCAATCACACTCTATTTTAGGGTCTAGATCACATCTTATATAGATAATTAACTTTATCCAAGATTTAAGATCTACAATCTATATTATCTCTTTTTACCACCTAGCCATTCACTAATTCTTATTGGTTCCATGTGTTACATAGGAATTAATGATTACAATATAAGAGCGTAATCACCTCCATGATTTCCTCAACAAAAAATTAATGAAATATGAATGTTGGCCAAAATGGTTTACCTAAGTGTTTGCGCCAAGACAAACACATGTCAATTTTGGCTTGCTCGACATTTGATATCTCTAGCACTTGGCATTCATTGTTCTTTATACCCTGGTGCTTGGCATTGGTTTCTTTACATAACTCGGCAAAAACTGACTTGGCTAATACTGAAGTACTCAGTGACCACTATTTTACTCGACAGTGACTACTGCTCAGTAAATGTACATTATACATGACTCAGCCTATATATGATGACTCAATCATAGTGATGACCGACCAACATTTCCTAGAAAATGACTAAGTGTAAGACACTAATAGACAGCAAAAATTTAGGGATCAACATGTTAGGATTAGGCAATATTGAGAGGGGGGTGAATCAGTATTACATAACTTTGATCTTTTCAACTTTAAATAATTATAAACAATCCAAAGTAATGCATAAATGAAAAGAACATATAAGCATAACATATTACTCATTACACCATGATTTATTCTCGAGGAAACCTTAGCCAAAGGGAAAACCCTGATGGGGATGGGACCCAAAAATATGCACTAAAATATAATATCCCTGTTAGAAGATATAGCCCTATTAGGAGATGATTGTTACATAGTACATTTCCTTTTTAGAGGAATACAAAACCCTATTAGGGGTATACAAAACACCTGGTTAAGGGTGGTGAGCACACTTGCTCTTACAATAAAAAATTGTCTCAAAAGAGTTCTTAAAGAGTGAACAGTACAAGCACTTATCTTTCTTAGATAGTTCCAGTTATAGCTTAGTCTCTTACTAATCTCACATCTGATCTCTTCTCTTACATTCACAATCTTACTTCATCATCCATTACTTTACCATACTTGGCTTTCACAAAAGCACTCTATACTTATACAAAATTAGTCTTCAAGTTAGCTTCACAAATACCATCTAAAACATGATAATAACTTATGCAAATGATAGTTATGGAGTCAGAGATCTTATATTACCAAATAGTCAGAAATATACTCTATCACCAATCTTAGCACATTACCATGTCCACTATACTCTCCTTGATCTTCACAACTATTCATATACCCTATTATGTTGTTTTACTATCTTCGCATACCTTCCAAACAATGTATCTCATAGATCCGATAACCAAAACTCATGTGCTCTTAATTGAAGCATGTATACATCATAAAATATCTTCAGTTAAGTTTTCAAGCTCTAATACCTTGTATATCTTGATCGCTGACCAAAATTGTAAAACTCTACCTTGTCATCCTAATTCTGGAATTAGTCATTTTCATGACTGTGACACCAGTGGCAATCTTATTAACATGAGATTACTCCAATCATAAGTTTTTCCATAAATGACAACCCTCAAGTGATCCCTAGTGTCCAAAACATCACTTTCCAATAATCTCTCCCTTTGGCATTTGATGAAAACACTTAGAAAAATGACTAAGTGTCACAATAAAACTTTCTTCTTTTCTCTTTTCTCTTGTTTTTCCTCTTTTCTATTTTTTAATTTTAATTTTTTTGTTTTACACATATTTTATTTTCTTTACTATTTTCTCCTCCACATTCTATTTTCTTACTCTCTTTTTTTATTTTTCTTTCTCTTCCTCTCCCTTTGAAATCAATGGAAAAGGTACACTCAAAATTGCAAAACATGAGCACAAATGGTTCAGTGCTTACTCACCATACTTAAGACATCTTGGAAAGACTTTTCCAAGGTCTTTACTTCCTCAGCCCATGAACTTAATCTTGGATACAATTGTCTGAAGGACATTGTTGGATTAGCTATGTGTTGTCTTTGATGTCACACAAATGTCATATCAATTATCGCTCCTAGTATCTACCGAGTTCAGTCAGTCAGCTAAGTGGTTCTCAGTATCTACCAAGCTCAGTCGGTCAGCTAGGTGGTTTTTAGTGTCTACCAAGTTCTCTTGGGTGTCTAAAGGAAACATGACAGGATAACAGTGTTAACCAAGCCTCCTCAGTTATCGAAGCAAAATTAGTGGTTACCAAGCTCTCTCGGTCTCCAAAGGATGTTGCAGAATTCATTGTGGTTACCGAGTTCTCTCGGTCACCGAAGGAAATCTTTTCAGGATTAATGTTTACCGAGCAAGGTCGGCCCTTTCAAAGAATTTTGTTATTACAGTTTGTTTATCCCAACTGACTGTTATAATAATTATTAGTGTTGACTTGACAATCTAAATGATTATGAAATGGCATATATATATCGAAGGTCATATGGTGAATAAGAGATAGACAGCATGCAGAAATCATTTTGAAGAAAGGTGTGTGCAAATTTTGAAGGATGGTCAGATATCCTTGAGGAACAACAAAGATTTAATTGATCAGTAAGGATCTAGTGAAACAGAACAGAGATCTATATTCAACAATTCAGTTGCAAGTCATTTCATTGTTACTCTCTAGCAATTGTAGCAGTGATATCAAAATCTCTTAACCAAGTTGGTTTAACAACCATTTTGTAAATCCTCTAACAAGGTAACAGTTCTATTGAATTGTTTCAAGACCTCTTACAAGGCCACTCCTAGTAGGGTGATTAAATCCTCTAACAAGGTCACACCTAACAGTGTGTTTTGTAACCTTTTACCGGGTTGGCTTCTAACCGGGCATCACTTTAGAAGAGTGAAAAATAGTAACTAGTTACATTGGTGGTTTTTCCCATATTGGGTTTCCATAGTAAATCTGGTGTCTCTTGTGTTCATGTTATTTTCTTTATTCATGTAAGTTAATCAGTGATGAATGCTTAAGAACAGTTTAATTATTACACACTTCATGGATCAAGTTTTTAGTATTTCTCTATGTATTTACCGAGTGGCACAGTAAATAATTTGTTAAGATATTTAAGGGATCAGTGGTAATATTTTTGTGGTTAACTGATTCACCCCCCCTCTCAGTTACTGCATCTATATTTCCAACAATTGGTATCAGAGCTTTTGGTGCTTGCAGGAAGGGTTTCAAGGACCTAAGCTAAAGATCAGGATGTCTTACAAAAGAGAAATTCCAAGGCTTAACAGAAATAACTTTTCGGCATGGCAAGGTCTCATGAGATTACATCTGGCTTCCATTGGTGATTCAGGATGCAAATATATTGATCAAGAATATACAATTCCTACTAGCACATTAACTGTTGAAGACATTGCAGAGAAGAAGAACCATAACACTATGATGATAGACATTGCATCAGCTCTTAGCTATGAAGAATTTGATGAAATCAAAGACTGCACAACTGCTCATGAAATGTGGAACAAGCTGAAGAAAATCTATGGTGGTGATGACAATGTGAAGAGAGCCAAAGCAGAGAGCCTACGAGGACAGTTTGATCAAATGAAAATGAGAGAAGAAGAAAACATTGCAAAATATGTTGAAAGGATCAAGACAAGTATTAGTGCAATCAGAGCTTTTGGAGGAAAAATTGATGATGAAATGGTTATAAGTAAGGTTCTTAGAACATTACTCCATATTTATGCAATAAGAGTTTCTGCTATTCAAGAAAGAAGATGTGAAGAAAATCACAATATAACTTTGGATGCCTTAGTTGGAAGATTGACAGCCTTTGAACTGGATAACTATGACAACTATGTTCCAACTTCTAAAAATATTGAATCAGCTTTTGAGGCCAAACTTTCACTCAAGAAAGGGAAGAAAATCCAATCAGAAAGTGAAGATGAATCAGAGGAAATTTCTGATAGTGATCTTGAAGTTATTGAAGCATTACTTGCAAAGAAGTATTCAAGAGGCAGAGGAAAATATAGAGGTAAAACTCCCTTAGTCTATTTTTCATGTGAAGAAATTGATCATATTGCAGCTAGGTGTCCAAACAAGCAAAGCAAAGATGAGAAGAAAAATTACAAGTACAATGGCAGGAAAAATTTCAAATCATTCAAGGATAAAGGTAAGAAAACATGTTTCTTAGCTAAAGATTCGGATGATAGAGAAGAAGAAATTGTTTTCATTGCTGTAAAAGATGAATCTGATAATGATGAAGATGAGATGGCACTTATCTCTCATATAAGCAAGAATGATACATGGATTATAGACAGTGGATGTTCACATCATATGACTGGTGACAGGACCAAGTTTGAACACTTTGAAAACTTTGAGGGTGGTAATGTAAGGTTTGGAAACAATGAACCCTGTTGTATAAAAGGAAAGGGACGAATTTCATTAACCAAAGAACTTATATATGATAATGCATATTGGGTCGAAGGACTAAAGCATAATCTTCTAAGTGTAGCACAGCTAATCAACATTGGATTCAAGGTTGAATTCATGAATGGCAAAGCAAGACTGATGGATGACAAAGGAAAACTGATAGGATCAGGCAAACAAACCAAAGGTAACCTATTTTATCTTGATCTTGGTGATTACTCATGTTTTATTGCTCAAATTGAAGAAAGTTGGTTATGGCACAAAAGGTTATGTCATGTAAATTTTGACAACATGATGAAAATAAGCAAATTCAAGAAAGTAAGAGGTATTCCTACTTTGAAGAAACCTGATGTTGGTCTATGCAAGAATTATCAAATTGGTAAAATGGGAAAGTCTAGTTTCAAAAGTAAAAACTATCAGTCTGAAGATATTTTGGAAATTGTGCATACTGATTTATGTGGACCTATTGGAATTGAGAGCTATACCGGAGAAAAATTCTTTATTCTCTTTGTTGATGATTATTCTAGAATGATGACTGTTATGTATTTAAGAGAAAAGTCTGAAGCATTTGAGAAGTTCAAATGGTATTTAGCAAGAGTAGAAAAGGAAACAGGAAAAAGAATAAAATGCTTGAGATCAGACAGAGGTGGTGAATTCATCTCCCATGAACTCAATAATTTCTGCATTGAAAGAGGAATCAAAAGACAGGTATCAGCCCTAAGAACTCCTGAGCAGAATGGAATAGCTGAAAGAAGGAATAGATCTATCATGGATTGTGCAAGGACTCTAATGATCAAAAAGAATGTTGCTATGAAATACTGGAAGGAAGCTATTAGCACTGTAGTTCATACCTTGAACCGAGTATAGCTGAGAAAAGACACATTCAAGAATCCATATGAGCTATGGTATGGCTACAAACCAAATGTAAGTTACCTAAAAGTATTTGGTAGTAAATGTTACATCTTGAAAGAATCTAGAAAAGGAAAATTTGATGTAAAAAGTGATGAAGGAATATTTTTGGGATATTCTTGCAAAAGTAAGGCATATAAATGTCTAAATTTGTCTACTCACAAAATCATAGAAAGTGCACATGTGAGAATTGATGAGTTTGCAGAAAAGATTGAAGAAGAAAGCAAAAAGGAACCAGAGGACTACAGAAAATTTGTTTACATCAAACCTGATACATTGCCAGACACATGTAAGGAGACTACATCTACCGAGCCCAGTACAGTAACCGAGTCACAAGAAGAAGTTTTAACCATGTCACAAAGTACCGAGTCTCAGTCTGAAGCTACCGAGCAAGTATCTACCGAGCCCAAGCAATCTGAACCTAAAGATGAAGAAGATGACAATATAACTCATTCAAGAAGCAAGGAACCTATATTAGCCAAGTACATTAGAAAGCATCATAAACCATATCAGATTATTGGAAACAAATCAAATGGTACTATGACAAGAAGTAAACTAAAAGGTACATGTTTATTTGCTGATTTTGAACCTAAAAATGTCAAAGATGCATTAGAAAATGAAAGTTGGATTGAGGCTATGAATGAAGAAATAGAGCAAACAGAGAAAAATAAGACATGGACTCTTGTACCTAGGCCTAAAGATAAAAATGTAATTGGGACAAAATGGGTATTCAGAAATAAGTTGAATGAAGATGGTCAAGTATCAAGAAACAAACCAAGATTGGTATGTAAAGGATATTCTCAAGAAGAAGGAATAGATTAAGGAGAGACTTTTGCTCCTATTGCAAGATTAGAAGGTGTGAGCACTTTACTTGCATATGCAGCACATAAAGGATTTATGGTATATCAGATGGATATCAAATCTTCTTTTCTTAATGGTATTCTTGAGGAAGAAGTCTACATTGAGCAACCTGAAGGTTTTATTGATCCAGACAAAAGGGATATGGTCTGCAAATTACACAAAGTTTTGTATGGTCTGAAACAAGCTCCTAGAGCATGGTATGAAAGATTACATAACTATCTTACTCAGATTAATTTCAAAAGGGCTAATGACAATAATAATTTATACATCAAAGAAGGATCAGATAACAAAATTGTTTTGGCAGAAATATTTGTGGATGATACTGTGTTTACAGGAAATGATGATCAGTGCAAAGAATTTTCAAAGCTTATGAACAAAGAATTTGAAATGTTTATGTTTGGTCAGATAAAATTCTTTGTTGGACTTCAGATTCAGCAGAACAAAAATGGTATCTACATTACTCAGTCTAAATATATCAGGGAAATACTTAAGAAATTTGGTATGGAAGATTCAAAACCAGTTGGTACACCCATGTGTACTGGACTGAAGCTTACCAAAGATGATGATTCAAAAGAAGTAGATCAGACCTTATACAGATCAATAATTGGAAAATTATAGTATGTGGTACGCACAAGGCCTGATATTGCCTTAGCAGTTGGAATAGTGGCAAGATTCTCGGCTAAACCCAGAGAAAATCACATGATGGCAATCAAAAGAATCTTGAGGTATTTAAGGGGAATTGAAGATTATGGCTTGTGGTATAAATTTGGAGGCAATCTAGATTTTAAAGTGTTTACTGATGCTGATTGGGTAGGAAACATTGATGACAGAAAGAGTACAAGTGGTGGTGCATTCTTTCTTGGCAAGAGGTTAGTATCTTAGACTAGTAAAAAGCAAAACTGCACATCCCAATCCACAGTAGAAGTAGAATATGTTGCTGCAACAGTAAATTGCTCTAATATTATATGGTTTAAACACCTTTTGGAAGGCATGAAGGTTGAGATCAAAGAACCAGTTGTTATGTTTTTTGATAACACAAGTGTAATAAATATTTCAAAGAATCCAGTAATGCATTCCAAAACTAAGCACATTGCAATTAAATATCACTTTCTCAGAGAATTGGTGCAGGACAAGGAAATCAGATTGGAATATATTCATACAAAAGAACAAATTGCAGATATCTTCACCAAACCACTACCTAAGGATGCATTCTTGTATCTAAGAGGCAAGTTAGGGGTCACTCCCCTATCCGAGGTTCACTAAATAAAGTTTTAGTGATGCATCAACCAGAACATGTTGAAGATCAATCAGTTGATGCAGCATAGTCAGGGAATCATTGCATATGAATCAGTACATAAGGTACATTGATATTTACCGAAACTGTGTAAGTTGTCTTTGCCATGTGTTGTCAAAGAGAGAGAGTTTGCTGTCATTTCAAGAAATTTCTAAGAAGAATAATTTGAGAAGTTAAGAGGGAGAGTTCTCAGTCAAAGAAACAAGGTTGAAGATGATGGGAATTAGAATGAAGCTAAGGATATGTTTCTTACTCTTGGCTTCTCTATGAAATTTCATTGTGCTATGACATGTTGTGTTGCCATCAATGCCAAAGAGGGAGATTGTTGGATACAATTTTCTGAAGGACATTGTTGGATTAGCTATGTGTTGTCTTTGATGTCACACAAATGTCATATCAATTATTTCTCCCAGTATCTACCAAGTTCAGTCAGTCAGCTAAGTGGTTCTCAGTATCTACCAAGCTCAGTCGGTCAGCTAGGCAGTTTTTAGTGTCTACCAAGTTCTCTCGGGTGTCTAAAGGAAACATGATAGGATAATAGTGTTAACCGAGCCTCCTCGGTTATCGAAGGAAAATTAGTGGTTACCGAGCTCTCTCGGTCTCCAAAGCATGTTGTAGAATTCACTGTGGTTACCGAGTTCTCTCGGTCACCGAAGGAAATCTTTTTAGGATTAATGTTTACTGAGCAAGGTCAGCCCTTTCAAATAATTTTGTTATTACAGTTTGTTTATCCCAGCTGACTATTATAATAACTATTAGTGCCGAATTGACAATCTAAATGATTATGAAATGGCATATATATATAGAAGGTCATATGGTGAATAAGAGATAGACAAGATGCAGAAATCATTTTGAAGAAAGGTGTGTGCAAATTTTGAAGGATGGTCAAATATCCTTGAGGAACAGCAAAGATTTAATTGATCAATAAGGATCTAGTGAAATAGAACAGAGATCTATATTCAACAATTCAATTGCAGGTCATTTCATTGTTACTATCTAGCAATTGTAGCAGTGATATCAAAATCTCTTAACTGAGTTGGTTTAACAACCATTTTGTAAATCCTCTAACAAGGTAACAGTTCTATTGAATTTTTTCAAGACCTCTTACAAGGCCACTCCTAGCAGGGTGATTAAATCCTCTAACAAGGTCACACCTAACAGTGTGTTTTGTAACCTTTTACCGGGTTGGCTTCTAATCTGGTGTCTCTTGTGTTCATGTTATTTTCTTTATTCATGTAAGTTAATCAGTGATGAATGCTTAAGAACAGTTTAATTATTACACACTTCAAGGATCAAGTTTTCAGCATTTCTTTGTATATTTACCAAGTGGCACAGTAAATAATTTGTTAAGATATTTAAGGGATCAGTGGTAATATTTTTGTGGTTAACTGATTCACCCCCCCTCTCAGTTACTGCATCTATATTTCCAACACTTAATACAATCTCACTGGCATTGATTAATCCATTCAATGCATATGATGCAGTCTAAGCTTCCTTAAGCTCTGTGAGTGTAGACACATTCATTGAGCCTTTAACTTTAACCATCTCCAAAATATGTCACTCAAGCATTGTAAGATTAAGGGTGAATAGGTTTCTCAGTAAGCCACACCTATTTGTAACTCTCCCTTTCTCCATCTCCAGTACCCCTATTTTATCCAATAGCCTGGATGTCTCTTTGTTTATTTCTCCCACAGTTTGTGAAGATGATTCACAACTGTCCATGAGGCTGTCATGGGTAGCCCTATCCTTGTCTTTGATCTCCTCAATGTTCTTTATGTGCATGTAAGGATTTATATAGTAGCTATATAGTTACATGCCTTGTGCAACACAACTCTTGGCTTTAAGAGTAGTAGCCTTCAGAATGTCTAAGTCCCATGAAATGGACTTATAGACTTCTCTCAGCTTCTTTTCCAAGAAGTTGTTCTCAACGTTTAGTTCTATAATTTTTAGCAATGAATCAAGATGATTATCAAAGCTAGATCCAATACTGTACCAAGGTTCTCAACTTCATCTTTTTCTTTGAAGATAACCAGTGAGGGGAGTAGCTTGTTTACTATTTCTATAATCCTGACAATTACCTTAGCTCTTTTATCACCTTTCTGAATTAATCTTTCCTTAGCTTTAGAAAAATCCATGAATGATAGTCTCATCATCTCATCCTCATCCATGTTGTCCACATTAGAACTTATTGGTTTGGCCATACTTGTCAACAATAAGGAGGTTTCCAAACTGACTTCGCTAACATTTTCTGATTTGATCTCTTTTACCTTCTTCAGCTGAATTTCTACCTCTTGTACTTTTTCTTCTTATTTATCTTCCTCTATTTGTTCCTAGTCTCCAACCTCCATCACAAAATCTATATTATCCAAAAATGGATCATTAACATCCTACAAAGTTTCAAGGGTCACAGGCACACCAGTGACAAAGAAATCTGGCTGCATGCTAACTTGAGAACTTTCATCCATTGCCTTATAACTTTCTCCTAAACCTAGGGATATAGGCTTAGAAGCCTTGGGAGGTGAGGCCTTCGACATATCATACATTAAAACTTGGTCTAATTCCTTTTGGGTGTCCTCTATTAACTCATCATATTTCCTAGCCATAATTTTGACTATTATGGCCTTTGTCCTCAGTAGGGGTTTTAGTGCATTTATTATTCTTTCTCTTTCCTGTATAGACATAATCAATAGCATATCTTCAATTGTCTTATTCCTTATATTCTCATCCTCTGAATGAGATAGATACTTCCTGATTGCTAGTTTTTTGTATAGGTCCTTGGGAATGCTTCCTTCAACATCCAACAAATTATTCTTAAAGACTAGAAGATGCTCAATGATAGTGTCCTCAATGAATACTTGGAGATTTAGAGTTGTATCTCTCATAGTATCTATTTAGTGTTAATAGATTTCCATCTTTGATTACCCTTTTCTGGAGTGATTTAAGGTCTGGTTTCCACAAGGTTTGTATATTCTCAACTGCATTTTCTTCCTTCTTCCTCTTCACCTCTGTCTTTTTCTCCTTAGGACTATCCTACTTAATTTTCCTTGTGGATCTTTTGGGAATAACTACAGGCACCACATCTTGTGTTTCTTCCTCTTGAGAGGCTAACAAATCAAAAATATCAACAGTAGGAGCTACTGTCTTTTCTATCTCCAAATAAGTAGGTACATCTGTGGCAATGCTAGAAGATGCCTCCATCTTATTTCTGATATCTACTATCTATGCTTTTGTGATACTTGTTAGCTATTTTTCTTGTTGAATCCTAATACAAGTCATGGGTGCTCAAATGGAACTCTATGATTCCAAAACTCCTGATATAAACAAGAAAAGACTAATTAACAAGGACCAAGTCCTTCATTACTTTGATCTCCATAGACTCAGGTGGGTGTACCTCTTGTGATTCACTGCTTCAAAGTGAATCTTCCAGTGGATTAAGTATCTTGAACATAAATATTCAATCATTCAAACAAAATGAATTGTAAAATAAAAGAAGTGGTTTAAATTTGATTGATGGTGATAAATACCAAACAAGTAGAGGCTAGTGCCTAATCCAGGGCAAAGAGTCAAGTAAACATACATTCACATAAAAATCAACTTAAACACACCTTGAACCCAAATGAAATGCTTTACAAATCACTCATTCATTCCCATGTCTAGACATCAAATTCTTATGAAAATATTGAATCCTCTAAAACTACCCTCAAGAATTACTCTTCCCTTGAAAGAAACTCAAGAACAATTTCATAGCTACCTTATAACCAGTGTACTTAATTTTCCTTACAAACTCAATACACAAAGATTCAAATACAAACACGTGAAGACATCAAATAGACATGCAAATGGAATCCAGCTGTTCTCTCATTAAAATTCCTCTACTTCAATACATTTACAATGACAAAAAGCTATGAAAGTAGACAAGAATTAGACCAACATCTTGTAGCCTTGAATTCACCATCCTTGTAACAATGAAGAAAAAATTGAGATATGGAGAATGAGGTCAGTTACAGCCTACTGATAGCTGTCCATTCTTTGAACAAAATATCTCCAAATTCTCCTCCCATTTCGATCTTCATTAGATCTTCTTCAATTGCCTCAACCTGCAATCATTTCTCCTTGACTAATTTGATTCCGAAATGTAAAATCCCTTACTGCTCTTTCCCACAAAGTAGAATCTTAGATTAATCATTACTGTTGGATTTGTCATTTCCTATCATTTCTAAAAACATAAAATATGCCTATATTTGGGTAAAAATAAAGACTCCAAGCATTATTTCTGTGTGCATACTCGGTCATTTAAATTTTTTATTTTAACTCAATAGTGCAGACTCTATCACTTGTTTTAATTATTTTATAGACATTTAAACTTTTATGTGGCCCACATGTGCCATGTGGTGTTATCTCATTGGCTTGTTGGTCCACCTCATCTCCAGTGACACTTGTCATGAGAAAACTGGTTGCCAAGTTTAACCCAGGCTTTAACTACCTCTATTTGGAGATTGGGGAAATGCTTATTCTCCTATTCTTTGAATGACTTATCTAACCCAGGGTTTATCTGGTGATTAAGCGAATGCACATTCTCTGAATCTCCTAATACCTTTTCCAACCATGGTTAAACTTGTAGAATGGGCGACTAGGCTTTGTCTATGAATCTCTAGATCCATTTCTTGACCATGGTTACAATCTGGTGAACTAGCAAATGCCCTTTATGTCTTGATCTTTAGATGACATCCACTAACTGAAAGGCATCTTAAGATCTGGTGAACACTACATTCTACAAGTCTCTGAATTTTTCTTCAAATCATGAACTCATCTAGCGATTTGGAAACTGAGCAATCTGTGAATCACTTGATGTTTGCATTGACCACCAGGAATGCAGAGATTACATGACTTACCATCCTTCAGGTTGTTGGATGTTAGCCTTAACCACTACTTCATTGTGTGAATGCATGACATACCACCATGTGTCCACTTCTATCTTGCTCACCACCAGCTGTCTACAAAATTGACTTGTCATCAGTCCACAAGTATGGTTTTCGAGGCAAGTCTAGATTGCAAGCATGTGCATAGCCTCCAACTCCTTCACAATGTAATGCAAGCACTTTTCCTTATAAAAATTCTAAATCCTTCTTTCCCAACTAATGTGGGACTAAATCCCTGGGGGTTTTTAAATACTTCAATAAAAGTTGGGTACTGCACCCAGCTGGTACGCAAATCTGGGTGGGCCCACAAGGGAAGAGGCCAGCCTTGCCTCTTTCTTCTTTCACTTTACTCTCTACCTAGGTGGCTTTGCATTTGAATACCTTTTCAACCCAAATCTTGGTGCATGTGGGATAAACCCACATGTAGCCCCTTCATGTTTTCTCCCTTTTTTTACCCGATTTCTTGTGTATGTGCTTCCCTTTGTTTTATTTCATGGCTTATGCTCTCTCTATAAACTCTACTCAGCTTCTAATGTGTGCATCTTTTATGCTCCATGCACTTACAAATGCCAAATACATATCAAATAATATAGGTACAACCATTTGTTTAGTGTGGAGCCTTGCCTGAATGCTCACGCACCTTTTGGTCTTCACTTTACTTGGCAAGCATCCAACACGTGCCCCCTCTTCTTCAATCCGATGCACATAGCACTACTTTGCCATTTTCATGCACTAGACTATTTTAAGGCACACACCATCCAATACACACATCTAGTTAGTGCTCATGTAATATAAAAACTTCATACAGCCCTACAAACACTCACGCACACCTTGCATTGTTTGGTTCCTGGCATGCGCCAATCTATTTGCTGACTGGAAACCCTCTCAAATTTAAATCTTGGTTGAAATGTTGAATGTGCTCCCACTCATTGAATGCCCATGCACATGGTTTGGCTTTCTCATGCACTAGCATGTGCTATTAAAACTCAATGCACCACTCTTGCTTGCCTTGTTTTGTGTGCACATATTCAACACAATATCCAGCCTCTTGAAAATGGCTTCTTCAATAAACATTTAAACCAAGGCATACATAGTGTCTTATAAAAACATTAGCTTGTTTACAATGGTGTGCACAACACTTCACAAAATACAACACATTCATCACACTAAACAAATGAGTGTGTACCAAATCTTAAAATAAAATGCCATGCACAAGCTAAAAGAAACACATCACCAGCTCAATTCGTGCATAAAAAGAACATCATCATGGGAGCACAATTTGAAGACCAACACATTTAAACTCCACATCTACCTCTGAATACCCAAAATGAAATCACTATGTGAAATACAACCATGGTGCATCAAAGATTTGAATCACACCATTCATTTCTCGGTGCCTTTGTCAGACTGTCCAATAACATCAACTGGCCTCTGGAAGTGGCTTTGAAAACTAACCCAAAGAACTCACATAAGCACACCTGGAAATTAAGAGCACTTCCAACATGTGATTATACATTCCAGAGGAATTTACATGAGAATATTTGAGCCAAAAGATATTAATGACCAAACAGGGCCCCTCACAACACTGGCTCTATCTGCACCGCCAAATCTACATAAGTCACCTCTAGAACTGGCTCTGAAAACTTTCCAATTGAGACCTTCATGAACTAGAAACTTGGAGATCAATTCATTCCCATACAAGGTACATGAGTCCATAATTAATTCACCCAAAAGATCACATGAAAAAATGCAATTAAACACTAAAGTTAGCTTGTTAGACATATTTAGGATTAAAACAGTGAATTATGCAATAACTGGGTTAGAAATTAGCTTAGGAAAGTGACCAAGCGGATTCGAAGAGATCTAATATTTTTTGGGGAGGATCACTCCTAGGTATAAAATATGGAACAACTCTCAATTATAATTGACCTCAAACTGGGGGCAAACCACAAAGCCTCAAAGTAGGCCATTAAAAAATCTGGACTATGCAAACTTGGAGAAACTTAACAATCCGCAAATGAAATGACTCTGTGAAACTTATCAAATGGGCACATGGGGGGTTAAAAATGGTCATGAAGACTCTCTCTCATGCCTACCGCGTGATGCAACAACCTCTATGCAATGAACATTCACTAGGCACTAGGTACTCTCTTCCGAAGTGGGCTACTTAGTGAAATTTTGAACAGACACTTTATGCAGATTTGGGGGAACACCTCCAAATGGACACTATTGGAATAATGGTTAGATGTCCCCTTGGGATTTGTGACATGGATTAACCACCTCCTTTGTCTTTTATAAGTCTAGTGGTTGTATCGAGCATTAACAGGTCGATCTTTTGGTGCAACGGCAACTACTACTTGTAACAAGTGGTATCAAAGCTTGGTCCACGGGTTCAAATCCCCTTGGGTAATGATGAGGTAGATATTTTTGACATAATGGTTAACGCTCCCCTCAGGATTTGTGACATGGCTTAACCACCTCCTATGTCTTCTATAAGTCTAGTGGTTGTATCGGGCATTAACAGGTCGATCTTTTGGTGCAATGACAACTACTACTTGTAACAGCTACTTCAAAAACTTATCAGAACTGAAAAATAGGACCTCAAACCTACTACATACATCAAATGATAGGTTAAAAAAATCCTACCCAAGTGACACATCATGAAAAACAATAGGCCTCATTTTCTATGCACTCAGACTAGGCACCTTTTGAAGACTTTCAAGGCATAAATCTGACACTTAGAGAAAATTTTGTAAGTATGGACTCAAAACACAATCAAGATTTTTGAGCTCCAACAATGGCTCTAACTAGGGATGCGTGCCCTTTGTAGGCATGTAGAGAATTCAAAATCTGGTACATAAGACCACCCAAAGAAGATCAACTTTCACTTTCTTCACTCTTGAAATAGGGAACCCTCTTATTGAAAGAAAAGACACACACAACTGAAAGGAAAGCAACTATATAAGGACTTACATTATTTACAAAAAGGCTCAAAGCCCCAAAACTTTAATCATTTTTTACCCCTATCAAACAAATGTTTCTCATCTCCATATAGCAGAGGTAAACTGAAATTACTTTTTTCATCCAACCTATCAAAAACATTGTGATCCACTTTCAACATATCATGTAAAAATGATCATTACACTCACCATCACTTGAAAAAACTAGGCCATCAAGCTGCCATAAATACTGGTCACTTTGTGACATTAAAATATCACACTCTTCATTATCTCTATCATGCTAAAAAAGGAAACACTCCATCTCAACTTCATGGCTAGAGACATCACAATATTGATCATTAGTTTGCAAAAAAGAATAAACCATTTCTATGTCATCTTGGCAATTTGGCTAATGTGGATGCATAGATGTTGTCATTATGGCAACATATGATCTCTATTGAGAGAACAAAATCTGGAATGCAAGTATGCAAAGTTGAAGGAAGAAATTGTCTAAGTTTGGATACAGTGATCCTGACAGAGCACCCGATGAAGATTTAGTTGGAGATGTCCACTGGAGCAATATTTTTGTTTGCATAGTTAAATAAAGCTTCTATAGAGTATGAGGATACCCCATCTTAGTGCGCATAAAGTTTGGAGTAGTACGGACAAAGTTATTCAAAGTTTACCGAAGACAGTTTTGCAAACAGAGCAGTTTTGGAGACAGTATTAGCGAAAGAGTTAAGGGATTATTTTTTCTTGTCAAAATAATGACTTAACATTATGAAGGGATGACATCCTAGATGTTTACTCTTGGACAAAGATTTTGGATGGCGACCATGTAAAGTTATTAGCTTTAATAACTCATATATTAGGCATACTTGAAATGTAATGAAATAGAGAAGTGATATGTAAAAAGAAAGAAAAGATAACTTGTGATAGTTGTTTATTGTGATAGCAGAAAAGGCTATTGATGCGAAGTTGTAAATAGTACCATATTACAGTCAGAAACATTTTTTTATTACCTGTTTGGGTAGTGAGCTCAGCTGGTGATCAGGTTTTGTAATCTAACTCCTAACAGGGTTAAGGCTTCTAACAAGGCCTAAAGTCCTTTAACCAGGACAGATCTACTATATATTGTAAATTGACTCCTAATAGGGTCCAATATCCCTAACAGGATACTTTTGATTAGTGATCTTTTTGGGTACCATCCCCACCGGGGTTTTCCCTTGGCCAGGGTTTCCTCGAGAACATATGATGTGTTATGAGTTCTTTCTATTTACTGCTATGTTTGTTAATCAGCTTGATAATCTTTGTATGCACTAAAGTAATCTGTTATATCCATAAGTGGGCAAAAGAAAAAGTTTTTGAAATACTGATTCACCCCCCCCTCTCAGTATTTCCTATTTCTAACAATTGGTATCAGAGCATAGTTACTCGGAGAAGGAACATTCAAGGAAAGCTTAGCAGCTTGAGTAAGATCTCTATGGATATGGATCAACTTCAGAAGAATCTTGAAGAAGCTCTTGAATAGATTGATATGCTTACTGATGAAAGAAACTCCTTAAGAAGAAAATATGAAGATGCAAAGAATGCTATTGACAAATTGAAAGGTAAGATTGAAGATCTGAAATCTGAAAAGAAATCTGATATGCTTGTTGAAGATTGTGATGAATTAGAAAAATAAAATGAGATCCTTAAGCATGAGTTGAAGATAGTAAATCTAAAGCTTAGTATGAAAGATGGAAATTTGAGATCTGATAATGAAAAATTGAAAATTGAGAATGAAGATCTGAGGTCAAGACTTGAAAAGGAAACATCCAAATCTGAAAAAGTAAAAATGTAGTATGTGGAACTTGAGAAGTATAATAAAATTGTGAAAGGTGAATTAATGCAATCTAAACAACAACTTGAAAGGCTATATTGAAAAAGTAATAAGATTGAAAAACAAATTTCTTTTGAAGAACCATTCTTTGATAGGACTGGATTTGGATATAGTATGTTTAGAACAAACCATGAAAGTAAGAAGCTAGATCTGAAGACATCTGAAAGTGTGGAGGAAATAAAGCTAGATGAGAACACATTGGAATATCCACCTAAAGAAGAACCACCTAGAGAGAAAGAAGAATCAAAGCAAGAAGAATCAAAACAGGAAGAATCATCTAAAGGTATGCAAAGAGAATTCAAAGGTAGATGTTTTGCTTGTAATACTATTGGGCACATGAAGAGAGATTGCACAGGTAAGCAATTTAAATCTTTTAATGGACATTGTTATAATTGTTATAGTTTTGGACATAGAGCTAACAAATGTAGAAGACCTAAAGTAATTTTGAATAATTATGATAGAATGATTGGGAATACTAACAATGCAGATAAGAAATCTATTGAAGAAATGAATCAAAGAAAAGTGGTAGTATGTTTTAGATGCAACAAAGTAGGACACATTGCTAGAAATTGTAGGTCATAGATTAACCAGCAAGGACAGAGATTTGGAAACAATGGAATCATCTGTCAGATATGCAACAAGTTTGGACACTCAACAAGATTTTGCAGAATGAACAATGGAGGTTATCATCATAACCCTAACCCTAGGAACAATGCAAGAAGGAATGAAAATGCAGGAAACAAAGAGAAAGGTTGTTGTAGCAATAAAGATGAAGTAGAATTTGACAAAGGCACAAATCAAGGAGGTATAGTCAGCATTGAAAGTAGTCAAGAAGGTAATGTAACTGATGGTAAGGATGAATCTTTACCTGACCCTTCTTTAAGCACTTAAATTATGTATGTTTCTATAGTTTAGGACTTAGGATTAGTGTAGATTAGGAATTTGAATGAGTTAAGTTTTGCACAGTTAGATATAGGTTTATTATGTTGTACTAATGCTATGGTTAAGTGCGCAAAAGAAAATATTGTGTTTTGCAAGGTCAGAAAATGTTTTATGGTTGCAGGTTTGCAGAATCAGCTTTTTGAGGTTTTAGCGGCAAAATGAATGAATGCGATGTCAGATCGAGTTAATGTGAAGTGTTATAAAGTTGAAATCAAAGTTATTATGATTACAAAGTGATTGAAAAGAGATTTGAAAGAAGAAAAGAGAGTTGAGGATGATTTGAAGAAGTTTGGAAGCAGTTTGTAGTGACGATCATACCAAAACCCTATATTTGCAAAATTGAGGTATTTCTTGATCTTTAATCAATTGATAAGATGGATATTTCTATGATTCATAATGTTAAGGATAAGAATAGACAAAAGATTAAGAAAGAACCAGTAGAACCAACTGAAATTGATGATAGTTTAGCATTATCATCCGTACCAGACGAAGTATTGCACATTGAGAATGTTAAGGGATATTTAGGTTGTAAGTTTGAAACTTTGGGAGATACAGATTTTAGTGATGATTACAGGAAATTGTACAATCAAGACATGTCAGTTAAACTAGCTTATGGGCACTTAGAGAATAATGAAATTATCAAATATTCCATGAAGTATGAATTCAATGATGAGGAATGTACCAAGATCATTTTATGTAGAATCCACAATGGGAAATTCTGGATGGAGGATAGAGTTATTGATATAACTGCCAACCTAATTCATGAAGTTACTAGATTATCAAAAGTTGGAGAGATTCCACTGAATGAAAAGAACATGAGAAAGATTGTTTTAGATAACACTGGATCTAGTTATAATGGTAGAGGAATTGTGATAAGTAAGATTAAGCAAGATGATGTTAGGTACCTTTGCAAGATCCTAACAACTAAATTCTGTGGTAGTTCAAGGGAAGATGACATGGCTGCAGGAATCATTCATGTAGCTTATCTTATGTGTATTGAGAAGAAACCAGTAGACCTATGTGAAATCTTGAAAATTTAGTTATTTGAGAACTTAGAAAAGATTAAGAAGGCTAAGTACACTTAGTTTAGGTTTTCATCTCTGATAACCTATATGTTTTTCCATATTTTGAGAAGATTTCCTTACACAGTTGATTGGAGTGACAATGTGAACACAATGGAAAGAATAAACTCAGTTTACATGAAGCACCTTTTTGATAAAGTTAATGACAGTGTGAAGCTTGTATTGAAGACTTTTCAGAATATTGTCAAGAACAAGTGAAGGATTCCTCAATCCTTAGTTGAAAAGCATAAAGATGACATTTGTTTTATGGTTGACACTGATTTCACCTACATTGAAGCAGTTGAGCCTAGAATGGAATTCATAGACCCTCTTGGCTATGAAATATCTGAAGTAGAAATTGTAGGATATGTGAATAGATTGTTAAAGTGTGAGTTGGATGGTCATGCAAATAGGTTTGGAACCTATGAAGAGAATTTCAAATCTGCAATAAGTTTGAGAGAAAAGAAGCAATCTAGTAAGAGAGTTGAATCTACTATGAAGAAAATATTGAAAGAATCTAGTATGTCAAGTCATGAGTTTGACATAGCTAAGAAGACTGCAGAAGCCTTGAAGCAAAGTGAAAATCTTGTAATTCCACCTGAGACATCAAGTACAGATCCTGTTGATCTGATTGCAGTAAAGGTAAAAGTTGAAGTACCTGAAAAAGATTAAGGAGATAAATCTTTTTCTCCTATTCCTAGCAAAAGAGTAAAAGTGAGTGCAACAGGACCCAGCAAGAGACAGAAAGTCATTGTACCACCTATACCTAGAAATGTAGTAGTAATTAAAGATGATGATGTAGTTTCAGTCAAGGAAAAAACTTGGAAACCAAGAATTGAAAGAGTTAATGAAGATATATTGAAGCATGGATACTTCACTAAGTTGAATAAATTCTATGATCTATATGGATCATTTGATAGATTGAACTTTGAAAATGTAATGGTTACACACATGATTGTGGCAGATAAGAAACTTAGCACCATTCATGGTAAGATCCCAGAAGATTTGTATAATAGACTTGTGAATAGAAAATAGAGAGCACAAGAAGAGGACATAAAGATGAGATAACATGTAATCAGATAGTTCTGTGATGTTAAGGATGAAGATCATTTGAAGAGATTCTTGAAGTCTCTTGGAAATTTATTGAGAACTAAGAGAAGAACAATCCTTATAATGGGAGGCAAAAAGGAGGAAGTACAGAAAGAGATAGAGCAAGCAGTAATGCAAGTTCTTGCAGATATAGTTGCAGAAAAGCATGTTGAATCAGACCCTCAGCAAAAGCAATTAGAGGAACTGCATGTAGAGGAAGTTGGTATTGAAGAAGTCTCATCTTCTTCACATATCAATATTGGCAAAGAATCAATGGATATTGAAGGCACCAAAGTGACTCTAGAATCAGACGATGCAATATTTCATGATCTAGGAAATATTGTTGACAATTTGGCTTTGGGAGAGAAAGAAATGGTCACAGAATCAGAGAAGAATACAGAGGCAGAGGAAGCACCAACTGTATCAGAATCAGTTCCAGTAGAGCAGTCATTTAAAGGCAAACAAATTTTGACAGAGGCCACTACCTCTAGTGCACCTTCTAAACCAGTTGAAAACATTAGTGCACCTGATAGTAAGAAGAGGCATATTGGTTCAATGTTTGAAGACCTTGGAAAAGAAGTTGAAGATGATGATTAGCTTGAGTTCATCACATCTCTGAATAAAATTATTGGAAAGAATAAGAAGGTGAAAGACCTTGAAGGCAAAGTTAGAGTTTTGACAGAGAAACTTGAGAGTGTGATCAGCACTAAGGTATCTGAATCAGATCCACTTGAGAAAGCTCAATCAGTAATAAATTCTTTTGACTCTAAATTTTCTAACTTGAAGGATATTGCTAAAATAAAAGTTCAGGAAGATTTTGAAGCAGAAATGCAACAAACTTTAAGTGTAAATATTCAGAATGATATTGGTAGTTTAGATGTATGCATAAAGAATTTGAGGAGACATTTTGAGACAGGAAAGAATTTGTACATACAATGTACTAAATTAGAAATCCTAATAGTTGAAGAGGATAAGAAGATCAGAGAGAAGTTAGATGCTATTACAGTTGAGACAAACACCTTGACAAGCCCTAATGTCAAGATAAGTTCTGTAGAGAAGAGCATAAGGAAATTGAAAGATGAAATCAGAATGATAGCAGAGGAGAAGAATAGAAAGATGATCAGGGTTAACATCTTGAGAGAGCATGTCTCAATCAAGATATCAATTTTTGAAGATCAAATTAAGCAGTGTCTTTCAATAAAGACATCATTTCAGAAGTTTAGTTTCAATTCCCTGCAAGCTTGTCAGACAGCAGTATACGGATTGAGTACTCTAATCAATGTTGCTGAATCCATTAGGATGATATGGGAGAAAGATTTTGAATCTTGAAAGTTATATTTTGGTGATTGTGTTGCAAGCCTACCGGCTTTGTAATAACTGATAATAAGGTATAAAGTTTTTGAAATTTTTGTACACCCTATCTTTGTCATTGTTGTCAAAGGGGGAGAGATAGAAAAAAATTGTATATATGTTGAGGAAGGATACTCATAGGGGGATCTATTCTATGGAGTACAATATTGTATATATATTGTATAACTTTTGGCCACAAAATTTTGTATAAGTGTTTTTGAAGTTTTGTTTGCACACTTAGCCAATTTTCCCATATGTTGCCACCAATGACAAAGGGGGAGATTGTTGGCAATTTGGCTAATGTGGATGCATAGATGTTGTCATTATGGCAACATATGATCTCTATTGAGAGTGAAGAATCTAGAATGCAAGTATGCAAAGTTGAAGGAAGTAATTGTCTAAGTTTGGATACAGTGATCCTGACAGAGTACCTGATGAAGATTTAGTTGGCGACGTCCACTGGAGCAATATTTTTTTTTTGCGTAGTTAACTAAAGATTCTATAGAGTATGAGGATACCCCATCTTAGTGTGCATAAATTTTGGAGCAATACGGACAAAGTTATTCAAAGTTTACCGAAGACAGTTTTGCAGACAGAGCAGTTTTGGAGACGGTATTAGCGAAAGAGTTAAGGGATTATTTTTGCTTGTCAAAATAATGACTTAACATTATGAAGGGATGACATCCTAGATGTTTACTCTTGGATAAAGATTTTGGATGCTGACCATGTAAAGTTATTAGCTTTAATAACTCGTATATTAGGCATACTTGAAATGTAATGAAATAGAGAAGTGATATGTAAAAAGAAAGAAAAGATAACTTGCGATAGTTGTTTATTGTGATAGCAGCAAAGGCTATTGATGTGAATTTGTAAGAAGTACCATATTATAGTCAGAAACATTTTTGTATTACCTGTTTGGGCAGTGAGCTCAGCTGGTGATCAGGTTTTGTAATCTAACTCCTAATAGGGTTAAGGCTTCTAACAAGGCCTAAAGTCCTTTAACTAGGATAGATCTACTATATATTGTAAATTGACTCCTAACAGGGTCCAATATCCCTAACAGGATACTTTTGATTAGTGATCTTTGTGGGTACCATCCCCACTGGGGTTTTCCCTTGGCCAGGGTTTCCTCGAGAACATATGATGTGTTATGAATTCTTTCTATTTACTGCTATGTTTGTTAATCAGCTTGATAATCTTTGTATGCACTAAAGTAATCTATTATATCCATAAGTGGGAAAAAGAAAAAGTTTGTGAAATATTGATTCACCCCCCCCTCTCAGTATTTCCTATTTCTAACATGTCAGCACTTTGCAAACTAAAGTAGAACCTCTCAAGACAAAAAATTGATTGCACAAAACTGGAAATAACTTGTTGATCACATATTATATTAGCATCTTATAGAAAGGAACAAGCACTATTAGTTAATGACTCATTATTCATTTGCAAATATGAGAAAACCCATTCAAATTTACCATATTCTCCAGCATCAAAATGTAAATAAGAACCACTGACATGATCCTCTTGAAAAACTGAATCCACACTACTACATACTTCATCATACTCATCAAATATAATGTATTATCAAATTCATTACAATGATATGTACGTTCATATTTCTAATTAAAAATGGGAGAAAGGACATCCATAAATATTTCACACATCATGCCATCACTTGAATCATTTTTGTCATAACTTATATCTACTTGGCATGGAATATTAGAAAAAAACTTGGGAGTATACCTATGAAACTCAGTCTCCAAGAGTTCTAAAATTTTTTGACTAGTTAGTAAGCACTAGACTTCATATTCTACCTATTCAATTTTATTGTTGATGCTTCATATATCCTCCCCATCTAAAATAGGGGTTGAAATCTCTTGTCTCACAATACCTTGTGTAAAGTAATAACTGCAGGAACTATCATCTTCATTATAGTCATATTCTTCATGTTCACACAAAACATCATCAAGTTGAAACAAGGAACCATTAATATCATGCTGAGAAAAAGGAAAATCTACAAACTCAAGGGAATCACTATCAACTATAAATTCATCTTCTATTCCTTGATATTCACAGATTTCATCATCAACATAATAACTTGCACTATCAGCATCACTAGATTCAGCATCCCCAAATGAACTAGATTCAACATCTACAAATGAATCTATCCATTCTTTAACATTTTCTAGTGCTTCTTTTCTAAGGGATGCAGTCCAAATGACTGATTCAGGTATACCAAGTTCTAAACACATTTCAACATATTGAGATTCTTGAAAATCAAGACCCATAGGAAGTTCACTACAAGCTACAAGAAATTTCTTGTAATATGATAGTGTAGACTCCTCTTTCCTATCTCCTATTGCACATCTTAACATCAGCATGCAATTATTCTAGATTCTTTGATTTATCAAATGAAGTTCATTATTAAAACTTTCAAGATCTATCTGATAACTTTCAGATCTAAAAACAACATCTTGATCCACTAAGACTGGAAAATCCATATTAAAATACTGACAAAACAATAAAACTTTTTTCTCATGACAATATATTTATTTGACTTCATGAAACCACTAACTTCATTAAGCCATAAAATATTTATGATACTCATTGCAACAACTGAACCTTCTATCCAGAAATATGGCTTAAACTTTCAAGATTATTTTTCCCTTTTCTAAGTGACTTGTTCACCTAATTAGGGATTGTTCTTTCTTTGATAAAAGATTAACTATAAGTGTTGTTGCTGGTGAAAAATACTAATCTGAAGTCTCCTTCAAATCACCTTTCAAAACTTGGTAGAGTCACCACCTCTTTGCAAAGAACAAATTTTGAGTCAGCTAAGAGACTTTATCTCAAATCTGAACCTTCTTTTGAAACCAACAAACAAAACACATCAAGGTATAATTGTTTCTTAGGATCACAGATTCATTTATACTTTCATTACAAGAACACACTAATCAAACATAGACTTAGAGTCTCCACTCACACTTGGTGAGAAGATATAACAAATTTTAAAGAACTAACTCTATGACCATTTAACTAGACTCTGAGATGATTCAACCAAGCAAGGAAATAGAATCTTAAACTTACTATTCTTTATTTCTTCCCCAATAGAGTCGCGAATTTGTTAGCTATTTTTCTCATTGAATCCTAATACAAGCCCTGTGTTCTTAAATGGAACTCTATGATTCCTAAACACTTGATTCAAACAATAAAAGACTAATTAACAAGGGCCAAGCCATTCTTCACTTTGAGCTCCATAGACTCAGGCTAGTGTACCTCTTGTGATTCACTGCTTCACAGTGAATATTCCAGTGGATTAAGTGTCTTGAACAAAAATGTTCAATCATTCAAACTAAATGATCTGTAAAATAAAAAGATTGGTTTAAATTTGATTGATGGTGATAGCTACCAAAAAAATAGAGACCAGTGCCTAATCCAGGGAAAAGAGTCAAGTAAACATAAATTCATAGAAAACTCTCAAAAGAAATAGACCCTATACGCAAGTGAAATGTCTTACAAATCAATCTTTCATTCCCATGTCCAAACATCAAATTATTATGCAAATATTGAATCCTTTGAAACTACCCTCAAGAATTGCCCTTCCCTTGAAAGAAACTAAAGAATAATTTCACAGCTACCTTATAATCGGTGTACTTATTTTGCCTTAAAAACTCAATACACAAAGACTCAAATATAAACACATGAAGACATCAAATAGACATGAAAATGGAATCCATCTTTTCTCTCATTAAAATTCCTCTGCTTCAATATATTTACAATGACAAAAAGCTATGAAAGTAGACAAGAATCAGACCACTGCTTACAACCTTGAATTCACCATCCTTGTAAAAATGAAGAAAAAATTGAGATATAGGAGAATGAAGTCAGTTACAGCCAATTGACAGTTATGCATTCTTTGCACAAAATATCTCCAAATTCTCCTCCCATTTTGATCTCCATTTGATCTTCTTCAACTCCCTCAACCTGCAATCATTTCTCCTCAACTGATTTGATTCTGAAATGCAAAATCCCTTACTACTCTTTCCCACCAAGTAGAATCTGAAATTAATCATCACCATTGGATTTCTCATTTCTTATCATCTCTGAAAACATATAATATGCCTATATTTGGGTAAAAATAAAGATTCCACACATTATTTCCATGGGCATACTCAATCATTTAAGTTTTTTATTTTAACTCAATAGTGAAGACTTTATCACTTGTTTTAATTATTTTACAGACATTTTAATTTTTATGCACCCCCCTAATCTTGGCATGTTGGTCCTCCTAAAATTTAGTGAAACTTGTCATGAGCAAACTGGTTGCCAAGTTTAACCCAGGATTTAACTACCTATATTTGGAGATTGGGTGAATGCTTGTGTTACCATAATTTCCCTGTCATGCAAATTTGGATAAAATCTCCCCAGGCCTCTATTTTCATCTTGACTACCATCCTTGAAATTTTCACAAATTTATTCCATGTTCTCTGGTCTCTACAAATTATTTTACTCCCTGGTCTGCAATTGAAAGGTTTGAAAAACTAGCCATTGGTATTCAAAATCAAAAAAACCCTTTGGCCACGTTATATTTTCATGTTACCTTTTCCTGATCACTTAAGTTCCCAATTTGCACATGCCTTTATAAATCCTTCAGTCACCAAGTCTCCAATTCCTAGCAGTTAACCCCTTAACACTCAGTGATCCCACGAGCAGTTACCGTTTAAGTTGGCGGTCTTAGTCCAAGTGGCCAGGACACAATTCTTGATCTGATGGTGGTCGCATGATCTTATGGCCCTGAAAGATTCCATCAGATCTTGTGATGATCATCGATTTCTTCTACCTATAGAGTCCAACATGTTAGTGGGATCGGTGCCACCTCATCCTATTTGGTGGCTCCTGATTCATCGGCAGTGTATGATTCGACAGGATGTTAGTGGGGCCATTTTATTTAGCGGGTTAAGTCCCAATTTAATTTTGTGGCTAATGTTATACTAGGGGCTCAAGATGCATGTGTTTTATCATGGTGGTATAGCAATAGCCGTAGATCTTACTTTATCACCTGGCTTCTGTCAGTGGGTCCTGTGTCAGAGACAAATGCTACGTGGATCCATTTTGGTGGCTTGTGATTGGCTGAGGTTGAATACAGGTGGAGATGTGTCAGTGGGACCGGCCGCTTTCGACAGTCAGAGGCTCTGACATCTGCAGAGGATCTATGGCTGGCCTGTGTTCTCATAGGTTTGTGTCAGAGCATTAGATCCTGCACTGATCATCGATCTTGATTTGTCGTCAGAGCTTTGTTCAGTGGGTCCTTTCTTTCTTATGTGCTTGCATCCTATTAGTCCACATGGTGATGAACTGGAACATGTCAATGGGTCCTGATCCTTTTGGAAGGTTAAAGCACAGTGGGATCTTGTGGTTGTCACTATGCCACTGGGATAAGATGCACACTTTTTAAGTCAATGGTTTAGCGAAAATCATCTGATGTTCTTTCTACAGATCATGGGTCCGTCTGTTAGGTATGTTGGCTTGCTCAAATATAATTGGTCCGCGTGGTGCTGACAAATATTTCTAGTGGGTCCGGTGTGTCAGAGGGGGTTATAGTTAAAAGAAATCTAACGGTGGGCGTGCAAGTGTAAGGAATATTCTGGGGCTTATCTTGCACCCGTTGTTAGATTAGGATCTTATCTTTCATGGGTCAGTGTCAGAAGGATTTTCCAAGGTGTGTGCCTAGGAAGTGATCGAAGCGACTGAAAGATTTCCAAGTGGCAAGTCTGGGCCCAGGTTTGATAGAGTATTTGGTGGTCCCAATGAGTTTCACATGTTTGCTCATTCACGAAATGATTTGGCGGTGCTCCAAACAACTTAGCGATTTGGCAAATGCTTTGTTCACTGAATCTCTAAATAAATTGGCAGAGGTGGAAAGGATTCTGTGACTTAGAGGAAGTCCTTAGTCACATAGTCCCTAAATGACTTAAAGGAGAGAGGCTCGAGGTGGGTCCAAATATGCTGACGTGCAGAAAGGCTCGATTCTCATTGGTCCATACATGCCATGATGGATTTTTGACCATCCTAGGGTTTTATAAACTGTTGCTAGGTTAATCTAAGCTGTTCATCTGCCGAGAAGATTTCGCATCGATGGCTACATTCTAAAATGACCAGCCTAGCTATTGATATTCAAATTTAAATATTTCTCTGTGAAGGCTTTGCTAGGGTTTGCATTTTGTAGCCATGCAGGACAAATGGGTAGCTGGAATTGAATTCCTTAGGACAGGGATGGTTGAGAAGATGATAAGTAGACAATCTGATCATTGGTGCCATGGATTTCATAGGGTACCATGTCTTGTTGAAGCTTTAATGAGCTTGGTGCCACCTTTTGTAGGGTTAATCATTTTAAACCCAGGTATCATACCAAGATCAGATTTGAAGCCTTCATGGCTTAGTGGAGTTGTAGGTGGGTAGATGGATCGAGGTTGTTGTGTCTGCAAAAGGGCTCAGTACAAAATGGACACACAAAGATGAATATCTGATCGGTGGAGATATTTGTAGAGTTACATTGATGATCAGAAGGACACCTAGGGTTTGATATTTTATTGTAAACCTTTGTAACCCTAGTTAGGTTTTTGACTCTTGCCTACATGCAAGAGTATGTATATATTGTTTTGGAGCCTTTAGTGCTCAAGAGTTGGACAATTTGTAGAAGAAAATTCACCTTTTCTTAAAGGCCATCTATGGTATCATTTCTACCCTCTGGCTCATTAAGTTGTATTTCTCCCATTGATGATTCAAATATTGCAGAGGTATTTGTGACAATCCTTCATGTCCCTATGCTTCCTTGTTTGGATTATCTCTTATCGGATCAAAGTATATGCATGTTTTCAATGATTATTTTGGGGTTCCTGATCCCTCTTGCTTTCTACAATTTTGTCTGTTACTATGTTTGATTTGATTTAGATGTTCTTGTGGGTATACCTTAGCCCCTTAACAGTCTTGTCTCAATCCTACACCGAGCTTCAGAAGTGAATGTCTATTTGCAGGTCATAATTTGGGCCTTATTCTCAGGCCCTCTTACGAAATATTTATGCAAGCCTATTCAGTAAGTTGTGACCTACTAGACGTAAACTTTTCATTGATTTTGTTCCTACATACTAAGATCCAAACCCTAGTTTCATTGCATCACCTAGTAGGTAGTTTTCTTTCAAGTCATTTCCCTTACAAGCATTCCTTCTATCCCTTTCTGTCCAAAAGTTTTACTTTCATGTCTAGAAGAAAATTAAGGTGATTATCCAAGAGGAACCAGCCTAGAACCTGGAGGTCTCATCTCAGTTAGGAAAGGGCCCACAACCTGGAGATGATTCCCATGTTATAATGAGTTATCAAGACCAAGAGAGCTTGAGACAAAGGCACAAACTTAGTGTATAACAATTCTGGTGCACCCGGTGGGACAAAACAAGAAGTTTATTGTTTGAAAGTTATGCTATCTCTAATATGTAGATTCCATAAAACAAGCTTTTAGAAGTCATTCTATCAAGTATATATGGTGACTCCACTGATTTCAAGGATCCAAGCTACCTTGTTTAATGTTTTATGAGAAAGATTAAGACTAGGAGCTTAAAGCCTACCCAATTTTTAGAGTTTCCCTCAAAGAGAAGTCATAAAGGTAGGTCAACTCAAAGAACACCCCCTGCAAGGAGAGTTCAATCTACACCTCCTAATACATCAGAAAGGAGACCTTTTCCCTTTCATTCCAGAAGAAGAGGTAGATCTCTAACTAAAGATCTAGAGGAAGATTCAAATCTAGCAACAAATATAGCTCATATAGTTGTCAATCTTCATATTCCAGCACCTACAATGGCAAGATAGTTTTCTTTTGCACCATTCAACCAAGGTAGGCCATTGGCCTTTGCTCAACATCATGATGTGCCTTTGGTGGCACTTAAGAGTATACCTGATTTCACAGGTGAAGGGCAGACAACTGCTTTTGAACACATAAGGGATGTGACCACCATCTACAGCATACACAACATTACTCAAGAAGATGTGGCCACAAAGTTATTAGTAGCCTCTTTAAAAGGTAAGGCTCTAGAATGGTTTAGAACTCTAACTATTGGTTCTATTACTTCTTGGGATGAGTTAGGGGATGCATTAAGTAAACATTTTGAGGATAAATCAAATAATTTGTCTCTAGTTGAATAGTTAACAACTATTAAGAGAGACCCTCAAGAACAAATGACAGATTACAATAGTAGATTCCTTAAAACATGGAATAGAATCCCAGTCTCAGTGAGACCATTAGCTAACCATGCCTTCCTATACTATTTACAAAGTCTAAATGGTCAAATTTCTATCATGATCCAGTCTATGGGTGGTACTTCCTTACCTCAAGCTTTTGACATAGCTGTCAGGGCTGAAAATTGTTTAATTCAAGCAGGCATGATTGCTAGAAGGCCTCCAATGCCCATTTTTCCTAGCCTTCAACCCATTGCACTTGCCCAAGTACCCCCATTTACCCCTATTCCCACCATATTGGCACCTCAAGCTAGTACTAGTGGTCAAGAGATGAGGACTAGTTTCTCTCAAGAGTTACAAGAGATAAAGAATATCCAACAAAGCAGTCAACAAGAGATGACTAACTTGTTGTAGACCTTGACTAAAGAGGTCACAAATATAAAGAAGAAAGGTCAAGGAATTAGACCACCATTTCAAACACAAGGCCAAGGTCCTAATCAGCAATATCAAAATCAAGGACAGCCTTATCAACAAAATAGACCACCATACCAAGGAGGCTATCAAGGGCAAAGACAAAGTTTTAATCAAAGACCATTTCAACCATATAACCCTACACCTCTAAATTCTACTAATCCAGTGAGGGATATGGTTCCTAGTCAAAATAATATGTCTATGGATAATGAATGGTGTTTTCCTTGTAATTAGCCTCATAATCAGGCTACATGTTCAAATGGATGGATGAACCAAGCTCTAATGGTTCAAAATGTCTCACAAGCTCAATCAGAGGTTGCATCCAGTGGGTCAGTTCCTCAACAAGAATCACAAGAGAATGAGACTGCTCTCTTTAATTGGGAGCAACCAGACTTCAATGGAGTCAATGATGAGGTTGCTTTTGTTTCCTTTACAAGAGTGAAAAGAAGAGCTCAAGACATGGAGAGAGCGGATTCCAACTCCAAAGCTACTACATCTACAGAGCCAGTACAACAAGCTACTCCCATCACACCTAAGGAGACTCCTATCATTACAAGCAAAGAAGGCCAGCATTCTAAAGAGGTGGAGCCCATCATAGTCAAAGCAAAACAAAGAGTACACATTGTGACACCATTTAATATTGTAGACAACATGAAGAAGGTGAATGTCACCATGTTCATGTGGGACTCTTTGGCTCTTCCAGGATAGCCTAAAATTTTGAAGAAGGCCATGATAGAGGTATAAACTCCTCAACTTGCAAAAGAAGCTGCAAAGCCAATGATGGTTAACACCGATCAAGAAAAGGAGGCTCCAAGTAGCAAATCCAAGGCCAATGCCACACAAGGTAGGAACTCAAATCCACCTCCCTTTTATGTATCTTTAATCATTGAAAAATCTTTAGTACATAATTGTATGGTAGATAGTGGAGCTACTAGCACTGTAATGCCCAAGAAAGTAGCTAACCAGTTAGGACTAAAATATGAGCCCTTCCAAAAGAAGGTTACCCAACTTGATGGATCCTCAGTCAATACTATAGGTGTGGCTAGGGATACTAGTCTAATCCTTCATGCTAGTCCTAATTTCTCCATCCTCCTAGATATATATATCATAGATCTCCCTACATTATTTTCTATATGTCTTTCAAGGGAGTTTACAGCCAAGATAGGAGGTTATCTATCTTCTGATTGGTCTCACATGTTATTTCATACAAGGTATGGGACCAAGGTCACCATTAAGTCAAAACCATTAGCAGTACACCATATAGAGCCATATGTGTCCAACACCATCAATTTAAACTACCCTATATTTGATAGCAGTGACTTCCAAACTATTAGTGAAGCCAGCACAAAGATAGAGGGTATCCATGATATTCTTCTAGATGAGAGAGCTTTAGAGGTCCAAGAAAATCTTATTTGGGATTTTGGTTTGGGAAGTTATTTAATACAAGAAAGGGATGCTATAGAGCCAAGCCTTCTCAAAGAGGATATTGATTCAGAAGATCAGAGAAATCGGGTTTGGGAACTATTTTTTGATGGAGCTAGAAGTAGACATGGTTCTGGTGGTGGTGCTATGCTAGTGTCCCCAGAAGGAGAAAGGTATTATACTACCTTTAGATTTAGTTTCTCCTGCACTAGCAACACTACAGAGTATGAAAGTCTAGTCAATGGACTAGAATGGGATAGAAAAAGAGGGCTTAAGGCCTTAAAAGTTTATGGTGACAGTGAGTTAGTTGTCATCCAAGTAAGAGGGATAAGTGCAATAAAAAATGACACCATGAAAGCATACAAACATAGAGTTTGGGATGCAATTGAAGATCTCCATGCTTTCAATATTGTTGCTATCCCTAGAAAGTTAAATCAAAATTTAGATAGGTTAGCTATTGTTGGATCCCAATATGACATCCCAAATAGCATTTCAAAAGAAGTGGATCAGCAGCATATCAAAGTGATTGTCAGACCCTCTATTCCTAATAATGATGTCAATTGGCAGGTGTTTGACAATGATGAACAAATTCTGTAGTTCTTGTTTGAAGAAGATGTTTTTTCACCAAACAATCAAGATAGGCTATCACAAAACTATGGTGATCAAGTGATACAACTCAAATCCAATAAGATGCCTAGAGGTCTTGTTACTTTAGAGACTGTCTTCAACAAGGATGATGAAGTCAAGAAAAACAAAGCTGGCCTAGTAGTTCAACAAGAACATTGTGTTGAATTAGAGTTGGAACCAAGTAAGAGCTTACAATTTGGAAAAGTGAACATTGAATTGTAAAAGCAAGCGTACACTTAGTTATTCAAAGAATTCAATGATGTTTTTGCATGGAAATATGAGGACCTCAAAGGTTTTGATCGATCCCTTGCTCAGCACACTATTGAATTAGAACCTAATGCCAAACTAGTGAGGCAAAAGCAAAGGCCTATTAATCCCAAGCTTGAGCCACTTATGCATAAAGAAGTGCTCAAATTGATAAAAAGTGGTATCATCTACCCCATTAAGCATACTAGTTGGGTTTCCAACCTTGTTCCTGTCAAGAAGAAGAATGGGGAACTGAGGTTATGTGTTGACTTCAGGGATCTTAACAGGGCCTCATTATAGGACCGCCATCCACTACCCTCTATGGAACAAATCTTACAATGTGTCTTTGGATCTGAGAGATTTTTATTATTGGATGGCTATTCAGGATACAATCAGATCCTGGTAAATGAAGAGGATCAATATAAGACTACATTTACAACCAAGTGGGGAACCATGGCTTATCAAAAGATGCCCTTTGGTTTGTCAAATGCAGGAGCTACATTTCAAAAGGAAATGGATATGGCCTTTAAGAGCCTCATGTACAAGTTTGTGTTGGTCTACTTGGATGACATAACTATCTTTTCAAAACATGCAGTAGACCACATCAAACATCTGAGGAAAATTTTTGAAAGGTGTAGAGAATTTGGGATATCTCTTAATCCCAAGAAATATGTGTTTGCAGTTCATGAAGGAAAATTATTGGGATATGTAGTATCCAGAGAAGGAATTACAGTGGATCCTAAGAGAATTGTAGCTATCTTAGAGCTACCCCTACCACATCATAAGAAAATCCTCCAATCTTTCATAGGAAAGATTAACTTTGTTAGGAGGTTCTTGCCTAACATTGCAGATTTACTCAAGCCTTTGACGGCCATGTTAAAGAAGAGTTCAGCTTTTAGTTGGACCAAAGAAGGGAGAGTCAATTTCCAAGCTATCAAAGAGGCCTTAATAGAAGCCCCTGCTCTCCTAAACCCAAATTTCAATAAGGATTTCATCCTTTATGCTTATGGAGGTCATGATGCCATATCTACAATGTTGACTCAAGAAAATGCAGATGGATTGGAGCAACCTATTGCTTTCTTTAGCAAAGGTCTAGAAGAGTATGAACAGAGATACTCTTTTGTAGAAAAACATGTGCTTGCTGTGGTGAAGAGCCTTAAAAAGTTTAGATATTTGTTGACTCATAGCAAGGTACATTTAAAAGTTACTCATCCAAGTGTCAAAGAGTTTTTGCTTTCCAAGGACCTAAATGAGAAAAGAGCTGGTTGGATCACCAAGGTGATGGAATATGACAAAGATATTCAAACTACCAAGCTGGTTAGAGGAAGAGGTCTTTGTGAACACTTGGCAAGGGATGAAAGTGCAAAGAAATCAGAGCAAATGGATGCATCTCTGGTGGTGCATTCTACAGAAGAACAAGCCAGGGCAATGAGCTAGTTGCCTAATATGATCAATTACTTGAAGACAGGACAATGTCTTGCAGGTTTGGATTCGGCAAAGAGAAGGTATTATAGGTTACAATCTATTCCTTTTGTGCTAATAAATGATGTTCTTTCTAGAAAGGATCACAGTGGTGTCCTTTTAAGATGCATAGATTCAGAAAAGATAGCTAATGTCCTATTTGAGTTTCATGATGGACCTTCTGGAGGTCACTTTTCTCCTAGGACTATTGCTTTTAAAATCATGAGGGCTGGATACTATTGGCCATCTATCTTTAAGGATAGTCATGATTATGTCAGGAAATGCATCAAGTGTGCCATGTTTGTAGGAAAAGAAAGGCTTGTAGCCTTGCCCCTACAACCAATCAGAATAGAGCAACCCTTTATGAAGTAGGGTATAGATTTTATTGGAATGATTAATCCTCCATCTAGTGCAAGACATAAATGGATAATTATTGCAACTGATTACTTCACCAGATGGATAGAGGCAATTGCATTGAAAGAAGCCAATGAGAGTGTTGTCCTAAGCTTTTATGATGATTTAATCCACAGGTTTGGCATTCCAAATTCCATAATCTCAGATAATGCCTTAGTATTCACAAGCCTCAAAGTCTTAGAGTGGATAGTCAAGAATGGTATCTATCTAAGTACCAGCTCCAATTATTACCCCCAAGGCAATGGCTTAGCAGAATCAACAAACAAGAATCTGATCAGGATAATCAAGAAGACCCTGCGAGACAATCAGAGACATTGGCATACAAAGCTGAGATCTACCTTGTGGTTAGATAGAATTACCCTAAAGAAAATCATTGGTGATTCTCCTTATATGTTAGTGTATGACAAAGAGGCTAAGTTGTCCATTTCAACTGAATTTCCAGCTCTGGACTTAGCTACTCAATATGCCCTGTTTGATGGAGAAGATCCCTTACAGATTAGATATGCTCAATTGATGGAATTGGAAGAACTCAGAGATAAATCCATGAAGGATATGGAATTCCATCAGATTCAGACAAAGAAGAATTTTGATAAGAGGGCAAGAGTCAAGAATTTCAAAGTTGGAAATGTAGTCCTCAAGTGGGATGAGTTCAAGTCTAAGCCTGACAGGCACACAAAGTTTGATTCATTTTGGGGTGGACCATTTGTTATAATAGAGTGCAAGGGAACCAATGCTTTTCAGCTTTCAACTCTGGAAGGAGATGCCCTACCAATTTCAATCAATGGATTCCACTTGAAACCCTACTTTGAGGTTAATCCCTCCCTGTAAATTCTTGTAGATATGTGTTTCTTGTTTTCTTTCCCTTTTCTCTAGCTTATTTTTCCTGCTTTCCAAGAAGTGCTCGTGCACAAGTTTGTTTCTCCAGTTCCAGTTCTATCTCCCTGTGAGAATTTTTGTTCCTATAATGACCCCATGCCCAATGAATATGTCAAGGCCACTAGTTTTCCATGTTTAGTAAGCTGACATCTAGCAAAAATAACCAAAATGTTACTATAATTTCCCTGTGCATGCAAATTTGGCTGAAATCTCCCCAAGTCTGTGTTTTCATCTTGTCTACCATCCCTAAAATTTTCAAGAATTTATTCCATGTTCTCTGGTCTCTAAAAATTATTTTATTCCCTGGTCTACAGTTGAAAGGTTTGAAAAACTAGCCATTGGTATTCAAAATCAAAAAAACCCTTTGGCCGCGTTATATTTTCATGTTACCTTTTCCCGATCACTTAAGTTCCCAATTTGCAAATGCCTTTATAAATCCTTCAGTCGCCAAGTCTCTGATTCCTAGCAGTTAACCCCTTAACACTCAGCGATTCCTCGAGCGGTTACCATTTAAGTTGGCAGTCTTAGTTCAAGCGGCCAAGACAAGAATCTTGATCTAACAGTGGTTGCATGATCTTATGGCCATGAAAGATTCCATCAGATCTTGCGATGATCATTGATTTCTTTTGTCTGCAGAGTCCAACGTGTCAGTGGGACCGGTGCCACCTCATCCTATTTGGTGGCTCCTAATTCATTGGTGATGTGTGATTCGGTAGGATGTCAGTGGGGCCATTTTCTTTGGTGGGTTAAGTCCTGATTTAATCTTGTGGCTGTTTTTATACCGGGGGCTCAAGATGCATGTGTTTTATCATGGCAGTATAGCAACAGCCATAGATCTTACTTTATCCCCTAGCTTCTGTCATTGGGTCCTGTGTTAGAGACAAATGCTACCTAGATCCATTTTGGTGGCTTGTGATTGGCTAAGGTTGAATACAGGTGGAGATGTGCTAGTGGGACTGGCCCCTTTTGACAGTCAGAGGCTTTGACATCTACAGAGGATCTACAACTAGTGTGTGTTCTCATAGGTTTGTGTCAGAGCATCAGATCTTGCGCCGACCGTCGATCTTGATTTGTCGTTAGAGCTTCATTCGGTGGGTCCTTTCTTTCTGATGTGCTCACATCTGATTGGTCCACATGGTGATGAACTGGAACATGTCAATGGGTCCTGATCCTTTTAGAAGGTTAAAGCATAGTAGGAACTTGTGGTTGTCGCTATGCCACTGGGATAAGATGCACACTTTTTAAGTCAGCGGTTTAGCCACAACCGTCTGATGTTCTTTCTATAGATCATGGGTCTGTCTGTTAGGTATGCTGACTTTCTCAAATATAATTGGTCCATGTGGTGCTGAAAAAGATTTTTAGTGGGTCCGGTGTGTCAGAGGGGGTTCCAGTTAAAAGAAATCTAATAGCGGGCCTGTGAGCGTAAGGAATATTTTGGGGCTTTGAGATCTTACGTCTATCGTTAGATTAGGATCTTATCTTTCATGGGTCCATTTTAAAGGGATTTGTTGAGGTGTGTGTCTATGAAGCAGCTGGAGCGAATGAAAGATTGCCAAGTGGCAAGTCTGGGCCCAGGTTTGATAGAGTATTTGGAAATCCCAATGAGTTTCACATGTTTGCTCATTCGTGAAATGATTTGGCAGTGCTCCAAACAACTTAGCAATTCAGTGAATGCTTTGTTCACTGAATCTCTAAATAAATTGGTGGAGGTGGAAAGGATTCTGCAACTTAGAGGAAGTCTTCAGTCACGTAGTTGCTGAACAACTTAAAGGAGAGAGGCTCGAGGTGGGTCCAAATATGCTGACGTGTAGAAAGGCTCGATTCTCATTGGTCCAAACATGTCATGATGGATTTTTGACCATTCAAAGGGTTTTATAAACTGTTGCTAGGTTAATCTGAGCCGTTCATCTACCGGGAAGATTTCGCATTGACGACTACGTTCTAAAATGACCGCGCTAGCCGTTGATATTCAAATTTAAATATTTCTCTACGAAGGCTTTGCTAGGGTTTGCATTTTGCGGCCATGCATGACAAATGGGTAGCTAGAATTGAATTCCTTAGGATAGGGATGGTTGAGAAGATGATAAGTAGACAATCTGATCATCGGCGCTATAGATTTCATAGGGTACCCCGTCTTGTTGAAGCTTTAATGAGCTTGGCACCACCTTTTGCAGGGTTAATCATTTTAAACCTAGGCATCATACCAGGATTGGATTTAAAGCCTTAATGGCTTAGTGGAGTTGCAGGTGGGTAGATGGATCGAGGTTGTTGTGTCTACAGAAGGGCTCAGTACAAAATGGACATGCAAAGATGAATATCCAATCAGTGGAGATATTTGTAGAGTTACATTGATGATCAGAAGGACACCTAGGGTTTGATATTTTATTGTAACCCTAGTTAGGTTTTTGACTCTTGCCTACATGCAAGAGTATGTATATATTGTTTGGAAGCCTTTAGTGCTCAAGAGTTGGACAATTTGTAGAAGAAAATTCACCTTTTCTTAAAGGCCATCTATGGTATCATTTCTACCCTCTGGCTCATACAGTTGTATTTCTCCCATTGATGATTCAAATATTGCAGAGGTATTTGTGACAATCCTTCATGTCCCTATGCTTCCTTGTTTGGATTATCTCTTATTGGATCAAAGTATATGCATTTTTTCAATGATTATTTTGGGGTTCACGATCCCTCTTGCTTTCTGTAATTTTGTGTGTTACTATGTTTGATCTGATTTAGATGTTCTTGTGGGTATACCTCAGCCCCTTAATAGTCTTGTCTCAATCCTACACTGAGCTGTAGAAGTGAATGTTTGTTTGTAGGTCATAAGTTGTGCATTATTCTCAGGCCCTCTTATGAAATATTTATGCAAGCTTATTCAGTAAGTTGTGACCTACTAGACCTAAACTTTTCATTGATTTTGTTCCTACATACTGAGATCCAAACCCTAGTTTCAGTGCATCACCTAGTAGGTAGTTTGCTTTCAAGTCATTTCCCTTACAAGCATTCCTTCTATCCCTTTCCCTCCAAAAGTTTTACTTTCATGTCAAGAAGCAAATTAAGGTGATTATCCAAGAGGAACCAACATAGAACCTAGAGGTCTCATCTCAGTTAGCAAAGGTCCCACAACTTGGAGATGATTCTCATGTTATACTGAGTTATCAAGACCAAGAGAGCTTGAGACAAAGGCCCAAACTTAGTGTATAACAGCTTGTTCTCCTATTCTCTAAATGAATTCTCTAACCCTGGGTTTATCTGGCGATGAAGTGAATGCACATTCTCTGAATCTCTGAATACCTTTTCCAACCATGGTTAAACTTGGAAAATGCGTGAGTATGCTTTGTCTCTGAATCTCTAGATCCATTTCTTGACCATGGTTACAATCTGGTGAACTCACGAATGCCCTTTATTTCATGATCTCTAGATGACATCCACTAAATGCCAGGAATCTGAAGATCTAGAGAACACTACATTCTCCAAGTCTATGAATATTTCTTCAAACTGCAAACTTGTCTAGCGATTGGGCAACTAAGCAATCTATGAATTGCTTGATGTTTGCACTGACCGCCAAGAATTCAAAGATTATGTGACTGACCATCCGCTAGGTCATTGGATGTTGGCCTAAACTATCCCTTCATTATGCAAATGTGCAATATGCCCCCGCATGTGCACTTCGATCCTGCTCACCGCCAGCTGTCTGTGAAATTGACTTGTCATCGATCTATCAGCATGGTTCCTGAGGCAACTCCAGAGTGCACATGCATGCATGGCCTCTAGCTTTTTCTTCACAATGTAATGCAAATAATTTTCCTTATAAACATTTAAAATCCTCCTTTCTTAGCTAATGTGGGACTAAATCCCTGGGGGTTTCTAAATACTTCATTAAAACTTGGGTAGTGCACCCAACTGGCAGGTAAATCTGTGTCGGCCCAAAAGGCTAGAGGACAACCTTGCCTCTTTCTTCATTCACTTTACTCTCTACCTGGGTGACTTTGCATTTGAATACTTTTTTGACCCAAATCTGGGTGCATGTGGGATAAAACCACATGCAACCCCTTCACATTTTCTCCCTTTTTTTTCCTTGCTTCTTGTGTGTGGGCTTCCATTTATTTTATTTATTAGCTTATGCTTTCTCTACAAACTGAACGCAACTTCTAATGTGTGCATCTTTCATGCTCCACGTGCATACAAATGCTAAATACATATCAAATAATAGATGCATAGCTATTTATTTAGTGCGTAGGCTCTCCTAAATGCTCACACACCTTTTGGTCTTCACTTTACTTGGCAAGCATCCAACACGTTCCCCCTCTTCAATCCAATGGACATAGCACTCCCCTACCATTTGTTTGTGCACCACCCTGTGTTAAGGCACGCACCACCCAGAATGCACCTCCATTTGGTGTTGATGCATTATACAAATGTCATATACCCTTGCAAACACTCACACACACCCTACATTATTTGGTTCCTGGCATTTTGTTTTAAAAACACTACCTTTTAAATGTTTGACTAGTCATTTGCATACCCCATTTTACTATGCTAGTCTTTCATTTGCCTCACGTGCCAATCTATTTGCTAACTAGAAATCCTCTCAAATTTGAAACTTGGTTGAAATGTTGAATGTGCTGCCACTCCTTGAATACTCATGCACATAGTTTTCCTTTCTCACGCACTAGCATGTACTATTAAAACTTAGTGCACCACTCTTGCTTTCCTTGTTTTTTGTGCACATATTCAACACAATATGTAGCCTCTTAAAAATGGCTTCTTCAACAAACATTTAAACCAAGGCATACATAGCGTCTTAGAAAAACATTAGCTTGTTTACAATGGTGTGCAAAACACTTCACAAAATACAACACATTCATCATGCCGAACAAATGAGTGTGCACTAAATCTTAAAAGAAAATGACATGCACACACTGAAAGACACCCATCACCAGCTCAATTCGTACATAAAAAGAACATCATCCTAGGAGCACAATTTGAGGACCAACACATTTAAACTCCACATCTACCTCTGATTGCCCAAAATGAAATCACTATGTGAAATCCAAGCATGGTGCATTGAAGATTTGAATCACACCATTCATTTCTCTGTCTTTGTCAAACTGTCCAATAATACTAACTGGCCTGTGGAAGTGGCTTCGAAAATAGACCCAAAGACCTCAAATAAGCATGCCAACTGGAACTTAAGATCACTTCCAACATATGAGTATACATGCTAGAGTAATTTGTATCATAATATTTGAGCCAAAAGATATTAATGACCAAATAGGGCCCCTCACAACATTGACTCTATCTGCACTACCGAATCGACATAAGCCACCTCCAGGACTGGCTCTGAAAACTTTCCAGTTGAGACCTTCATGAACCAAAAACTTGGAGATCAATTCACTCCCATAAAAGCTACATGAGTCCATAATTAATTCACCCAATGGATCACATGGTTAAATGCAATAAAACACCAAAGTCAGCATGTTAGACATATTCAGGATTAAAATATTCAATTATGCAGAAACTATGTTTGGAATTGGCTTAGAAAAGTGACAAGATAGATTGGAAGAGATCTAAAAATATTCGGGGAGGGCCACTCCCATGTCTAAAATATGGAAAAACTCTCAATTATACTTGATCTCAAATTGGGTGCAAACCACAAAGCCTCAAAGTAGGCCATTAAGAAATCTAGACTATGCAAACTTGGAGAAACTTAATAATCCACAAATGAAATGATTCTGGCAAACTGATCAAATGGCCACATGGGGGGCTAAAAATGGTCATGAAGACTCTCTCGCATGCCTACCACATGATGAAACAACCCCCATGATATGAACATTCAATGGGCACTAAGTACTCTCTTCCGAAGTGGTCTACTTAGTGAACTTATGAACAGACACTTTATGCAAATTTGGGTGAACACATCCCAATGACCACTTCAAAATCTTATCAGAACTGAAAACTAGGACCTCACACTTATTACATACATGAAATGATAGGTTAAAAACACCTGACGCAAGTGAAACAGCATGAAAAACACAATGCCCCATTTTCTATGCACTCAAATTAGATACTATAATAGATAAAATATCAGATGGGGTCCTAGGGCAACAGCTTGCACATAAAAGAGACCCCAAAACCAATATTTTAAACATACATGAAATTTTATTGATATGGAAAGTAAATGTAGATGATTAATATTGAAATTAGAAAATAAAGGTACTTACCTCTGAGAAAGAATCAACTAAAAACCCTATCAAATGATCTCAAAAACTGTTAATTTTTGCGTAATCAAACTGAAACTACGAGATCTACAAAACCCAGAAATCTTTTTCTGAGATTGAATCAGGTCAATGTTTGGTCAAAATGGAGGTTGTACCTGACTAGGTTAGGATCAAGGTTGTACCTAACTAGGTCAGGGGCTACATTTTTATTCTAAAGGTCGATTCTGACTTTGTTCGCGGATCTCGCAAGTTCGGTGAAAAGGGTATCCAAATCTGATCTCAAATTTGAAATTTTCCACCTGTACCTGCAAGAAAAATGGTTTTGTTTGTTGGGGGGAAGGGGTTTGCCTCATTCAAACCCCAATTTAGGAATTAACCTTGAAATTGAATTGAAATTGTAGTAGTAAACAAAGTAAATGGAATAATTCACCTTGCTTGAGTTGAAACCCTTATGGAGGATTTGAATCCTTGAATCCACAAGAATGGATGAATGTAGAATCAAATGTAGGATGTCTCCAATCAATTTTCTTTAGATCTTCAACAACAATCTTGAATGGATCTTGGAATACGAAGAGGATTGAATGGATGGATCTTCAACAAGAGGGCTCCATAGAGCTTGAATCCTTCAATGGCTTCTAATGGATCTCCTTGATGAATTGGATGCTTGAAGGCTTGAATGCTTGAATAATTGATCTTATTTCTTAAGAGCTTGACAGATTTGATAAACTTTATTGAGAGATGGAGAAAATGAGAGAGGAAGGCTCCCTTTTATAGTGATCTAGGGTACAAGAGGGGCCTCGTAGAAAACAATAATTAAGGGCCCATGGCACAAAACTCTAGAGAGGTGCACATGTAAAGGAAATTAAATTAAAGTCTTGACACAAAACTCTAGGAGGGGACCACCCTTAATATAGCAATGAAATAATTATTTAAGAGTCTTGTTACAAAATTTGAGGTAAGGCCAACCCCAAAGTTAATTTGAGCATTAGGCACAAAACTCGAGAAAGGCTAATATCCAATAATAAATTAGGAATCCTATACAAATATCAAGAAAGGTCCACCTCAAATATTAATTTGAGAATTTGACACTTAATTTGAGATATAGTGGCCCCGAAGAGGGAAAATGCAAGATTTTTATGAAATCCCAAAATCGGAAGCAAACCCTGAAGATCCCAAACCCTAGGGTCAAGATCAAGCTCAAACCTGACTAGGTCAGGATCGAGGTCGACTTTGACCCCATATGGTCAACTTTGACCTTATGGTCAAAAACCTCAGGTTCATAGTCCAGAATGCCAGGAAAATGCTAGGAAGAAGTGGAAAATGGGGTAGAACAGGGGAAAAGCCAAATCCAATCCAAATATCAATTCAAGGCATTCGACATGACCCCAAACCACTTACTTGGAGGGCTAAATGCTCTTACCATGGAAGTGCTTCCATTTTAAGATGATACATTAAGCCCCCACTTTAGCAAGAGTATGGACTTGATGCAAACTCTTGGTAAAGGAGATCATAAAGAAAAAGATAATCTTATTGAAATCAAAGGGACAAAGGAATCCTCAAGCCCCCAGGGACTCGAGTCTTCATGAACTCCAAGATTGTAATAAGAGAGACATCACTAGAAAAAGATAGAAGGGGAAGAGAGGAGTGGCTAGCTCCCCTAGTAAGATGCATGTATCTCACTGTGAACCATAAAAGGATAGGATGGCCCACCAAGAAAACACTTGATAGTCACCCCATAATGTTGTATGACTTCTGGCGGCTTTGTGCATGTATGTAGTGCATCTTCTGACAACTTTTATAAAGTACCCATGGATCCACCTTCTTGTATCACCATGGAATACAAAATGCATGTCTTCTAAGGATTTAGCAACTTATGTGTGTTACCCTCAGAAGTTTTAGCATATTGATGTGTGTCTTTTCATGATTTAGCAACTTATGTGCGTTACCTTCCAAGATTTAGCATATTGAAAATTTTAAAAAATGTGTGTCTCCTCAGGATTTAGCAACTTATGTGTGTTGCCTTTGGAAGATTTAGCATATTTGATATTGGAAATGCGTGTCCCTTCAGGATTTAGCAACTTATGTGCATTACCTTCCGAGATTTAGCATGCTACAAAACAAAAGGTTAGAACAAAAATAAATTAATATAGAGCAAGGGAGGCCATATATATGCCCCCCTCCTTAATATGGAAAAAACATACTATTTTGACATGTTAAGGAAAGAAAAGAACAAGGATAAAGCCCTCTTCAACATCAAGACAATATCCTTAGACAACACCCAGTCCAAGCCAAGAAGGTCACAACTCCTATGAGGCCATCGAAGGGATGAATGCAAGGAGATATCATGCAAGAAGTGAAAAAGTAACCCTTGTGAGGGATAGCACATTGTTCAACTTCCAAGGTGAGAGATATATCAACCATGGAAACCCAATGTCAAACAATGAAAGAGGTTGTGATCAAGGACAAAGATCCTCAATGCAAACCAAAATGTTCATGTATGACTGGATATAACATAATAGACAGATTCTGCTTAACCAAGGAAAGAGGTGAATCCTAGAAAGACAAAAAAAAGGAGATGACATCCTTGCCCCCCAAGTGTAGGAACAAAGATGGAAAGGGACCTATTATATCTCTCGCAACACTATACAAGACAATGAGCCCCCAAGGATTAGGATAACATTGTTTACATAATGTGGAGCACCATAATAGGAACATAGATGTTATTTAGAGAAAATAGGATTGAAATATAACTCATTGCCACATGATATATAAATAACATTACTATCAATGAGCTACCTAATCTTATAATGTAAAGCTTGACATTCATTAGTAGAGTGATCATGAAATCTATGATATAAACAAAAAGGAAGAGTCTTCAAGTGTGGACTACATTTCTTTTTATGTTTAGGTCTAGTAATCATCTTAGCACGAAGGAGTTTAAGAAAAAGAACTTCTTGGTCAAATTCCTTCATAGGTTCATCATGTTTTGAAGTGTTATTTGAGATGTTGTTAACATTGATTTGTTGTTGAGGACTAAATCCCAATCCATAAGAATGCTCATGCCCCCCAGTGTGTAAGGGCATTTGAATTCCCTATTTATGCTTACCACATCCTTGAGCATTAAATCCTTGTTTAACTAGGAAATGACAACCAGGACCATAACAAGAAGACATATCAGAAGAAGACAATGGAACTTCAATAGTCACTATATCATCATTAGTAGGTTTGACAGGTTCATTGTGGTTAGAAGTAGTGACAAAGTTATTACAAAGGGGTTTAGATGTAAAAACTCACTGTTCAAACTCTCTTTGTTTCTTCATAAAATCAAGATCATTAATCTTATACTCTCCAATAAAGGTAGGGTTAAAATCTAGGGTTCCCCAATCATTGTCAAGAAGAGCATTAGAGGAAGAAGGATTACTATTAAGAGTAGGAGTAGTGTGAGTTTGAATATTTAGACAAGGATTAGGTGCATCATTTTCATGAAGTGAATACATCTTGTTATTAAGTATAAACTTGATTTTATGGTGAAGGGTGGAAGGAACAACATGCATCTCATGCAACCAAGGTCTACCCAAAAGAAGGTTATAATTGAGAGGTCCAGGCATAACATGAATAGGTGTATTCAGGATGAGCAACCCTACTTTGATAGGTAAGGTAATGATGCCTAAAGTGTTCTTAGAAATGTTATCAAAGCCACGTATAGGAACATTGTCAGGTTGAATAGCTGAGAGATCAGCGTTAATTGCTTTTAGCATGTCCACGCTACAAACATTAAGCCCATATCCATTATCAATCAAGGTCCTACGAATGATACTTTTATTGATAGAAACAACAACCATAAGAGCATCATATTGATTTTGAACTTCTTTAGAAGGTAAATCCTTTTGATTAAATATAATGTTAGGAGGGCCCGGGGTAGCATGCATGCATTGTAAGAAGTTATTGATGTTCTCTTGATTAGGAGGTGGAGTAGGAAGATTTGCTAGAGCTTTTTACAAGGCTTCATAATAGGTAGGTGAAGTTTGAAGAAGCTCCCATAAAGAAATCTTGGCAGGATTATTTTGCAATTGGTTTATCAAATCATACTCCTTGCTAGGAAGACAAGGTGGAGGAGGAAGAATGGGTTGAGAAGGTGGTAAAGAAGTAGAAACCACTGGTTTAGGTTGAGGGTTATTCCTTGTATGATATGTGTGAGCTATCGAATCTTGATCATTGAAAGAATCCATAGGTTTACCTTTGATAGTAATGTGAGGACAACCTTTGACAGTTAACAAGGGTTTATCATAAACCATTTTAGTTGTCCCAACACTACAAATAGATTCACAAGAAGGAAGAAAAGAGCACATCCTAGGAGGAGATGAGGTAAGATCTTGATTTTCCATAGGATCATCACTAAAAAGGAGAGCATTAAGGGAATTCATATCATTCTCCGCTAATGCCTCATTACTAGAAGGAATCTCAAAGGAAGGTAAAGCATCTATAATATCATATTCATTCACTAAAATGTCTACATGTGTTTTAGAAAAAGAGTTATCATGTATGAATATGTCATCTATTAATAAATCATCATCTTGTATCAAAGCTTCTTTGTGAGGAGGGGATAAATCAATGTCATTATCCAAGGGATCATCCACAATGGTTTCATGAGGAAGAGAGTAATCAACATCCAAATCCAAAGGTTCATCCCAAATAGGAGGATTATCATCCCTACTAATAAAGCACAATTTAGGATCCCTAGAGGGGAAAGAAGATAAATAATGTTCTAAAGTAGGCTCATAGAAAGGACATATATTAGGAGAAGAATTAACATCAATCTTCAACTCATCTCCATAAAGAGAAATATGATGGAGAGATAGATTAAAGTCATCTTCTTTCTCTAATATATCCTTACAAGGAAATTCAAAAGGGGAAAAAGAAACATCACACGCACTAGATAAAGTCTTTCTAGGTGTAACATCATGCAATGGTAAGGTAAGAGGAGAATGTTGTGTAATCCCAAAAGTTATAGAAGAATGTTTGGAAAATATTTGAAACAACTTGTGCAACATGATAACAAATAAAGAAATGCATAAAAATACATCTATATATATCCCAATGCATTCAAATGAAACTTATAAGCATGGAAAGGAAATCAAACACAATAGGGCATCTAATTCCACAAAAGAAATAGTTGTCGTAAACTGGTTCACCAAAATGTAATAGATAAAATATTGGATGGGGTCCTAGGGCAATGGCTTGCGCATAAAAGAGACCCCAAAACTAATATTTTAAACATACATGAAATTGTATTGATATGGAAAGTAAATGTAGATGATTAATATTGAAATTAGGAAATAAAGGTACTTACCTCTAAAAAAGAATCGGCTGAAAACCCTATCAAATGATCTAAAAAAATGTTGATTTCATGTTGTTGAATCGAAACTGTGAGATCTAAAAAACCCAAAAATCTTTTTTCAAGATTGAATCAGGTCGATGTTGGGTCAAAATTTAGGTTGTACCTAACCAGGTCAGGATCAATGTTGTACCTGACTAGGTCGGGGGCTACATTTTTATTCTGAAGGTCAATTCTAACTTTATTCATGGATCTCAAAAGTTCGGCGAAAAGAGTATCCAAATCTGATCTCAGATCTGAAATTATGCACCTGTACCTACAAGAAAAATGGTTTTTTTTTGGGGGGGGAAGAGGTTTGCCTCAGTCAAACCCCAATTTAGGAATTAACCTTAAAATTGAATTGAAATTGTAGTAGTAAACAAAGTAAATGGAACAATTCACCTTGCTTGAGTTGAAACCCTTATGGAGGATTTGAATCCTTGAATCCACAAGAATGGATGAATGTAGAATCAAATGTAGGATGTCTCCAATCAATTGTCTTTAGATCTTCAACACCAGTCTTGAATGGATCTTGGAATAGGAAGATGATTGAATGGATGGATCTTCAACAAGAGGGCTCCATAGAGCTTGAATCCTTCAATGGCTTCTAATGGATGTTCTTGATGAATTGGATGCTTGAAGGCTTGAATGCTTGAATACTTGATCTTCTTTCTTGAGAGCTTGATAGATTTGATAAACTTTATTGAAAGATGGAGAAAATGAGAGAGGAAGGCTCCCTTTTATAGTGATCTAGGGCACAAGAGGGGCCTCATAGAAAACAATAATTAAGGGCCCATGGCACAAAACTCTAGAGAGGTGCACATGGAAAGGAAATTAAATTAAAGTCTTGACACAAAACTCTAGGAGGGGACCACCCTTAATATAGAAATGAAATAATTATTTAAGAGTCTTGTTACAAAATTTGAGGTAAGGCCAACCCCAAAGTTAATTTGAGCATTAGGCACAACACTCGAGAAAGGATAATCTCCAATAATAAATTAGGAATCCTATACAAATATCGAGAAAGGTCCACCTCAAATATTAATTTGAGAATTCGACACTTAATCCGAGAAATAGTGGCCCCGAAGAGGGAAAATGCAAGATTTTTATGAAATCCTAAAACCAGAAGCAAACCCTGAAGATCCTAGACCCTAGGTCAGGATTGAGCTCGATCCTGACCTAGTTAGGATCGAGTATGACCTTATGGTCAAAAACCTCAGGTTCATAGTCCAGAATGCCAGGAAAATGCTAGGAAGAAGTGGGAAATGGGGTAGAACAGGGGGAAAGCCAGATCCAAGCTGAATATCCATTCAAGGCATTTGACATGACACCAACCCACTTACTTGGAGGGCTAAATGCTCTTACCATGGAAGTACTTCCATTTTAAGATGATACAGGTACCTTTTGAAGACTTTCAAGGCATAAATCATACACTTAGAGAAAATTTTACAAGTATGGACTCAAAACACAATAAGGATTTTTGAGGTCCAATAATACCCACCATCACAGTGATGTCTTAAAAAATCTTGTTGACTTTCCTTTTCCTTGTTACCATTTCTTTCTCTTCTCTGACTTTCCCATACTTCTCCCTATATGTTCCCCATCTTTCTTGGGTAGGGTCCTTTTCTGGTGCCAATACATGCTCCACTTGCATAGATAGTATTTCAGCACTTAGGTCATATCCCATAGGATAGCACCACTTTTTTCTAGTCTCAACTACCTCAAAGAAGACATAATTAGTTTCAACCATGAAACATATAGTGTCCTCATATTTTTCCACTAAGTTCTCTGGTAATTTGTACCTCTCTGTCATCTGCCTCTATAGTATCTTGATCATGCCAAAAAATTCACCATCTACCCAGTCCTTCTTTTATTTTCTACAATACTCTGAGATTTTTAGTCCAGTGGGTTCATTATCTTTCCATGTTTAGGGATGCATGCTAGGAAACTTGTGAGTGATATGAATGTGCATGTGAATCAACAATGATCCAAACCTAAATGCCTTAAATTTTTCCTTCTTTATAGTTTTCACATTTTCAATAAACTGTTGAGCTAGGATTTCATAGAGATTATACTTCTTGTTTTCTTTCACCATTTTGTATGCCATCATGATGACCCCAGTAGATACAGAACTAGGCCTGCTACTATAAAACAACTTGTAGCCTAGCAACATTGCTACCAATCTGACATCCTACAGATAAATATCATTAACTCTCATTGCCTTATTATCCCAGTTTGAATGTTTTAGGGTTTCGGCTAGATTTCTTAGGTTCTTCTCTTATACAATTAGGGTTCCTTAATTATCAAGGTCAGTGATCTCATGTATCAATTGTTCACATATTTTTACAGGTTGATCACTGATCTACAAGAATTGGTCATGAACTCTGCTAAGAATGATCTTGAACCATTCAAGTTCCATGAATTTTGTGAGTAGGATTAACTTTAGGTTTGATTGATCTTATAGGTGCTTAAACTCTTCTACTATGGTTCCATTTGCTTCTACCATACCATCCAATTCACTATAGATGTTATCCTCACCAATGATTTCATATTTGCAGTGTATGTAAGCCCTAATGTCTTCTACGTGCAACATGCCTACGAGGGTTTGTGAAAATGCTCCCTCTGGATCATCCTCACAGGATTTGTATGGATACCTCTTGAACATATACCTGGGTCTATCTACAACATCATAAACTATTGTGCATCCATGACTTCTATAAGAGATTAGGTCTAAATACCTTGAACACGCTTGAATTTGATGCTTTTCCTCATGTAATCATGTAATCACACTTCTAGATGACTGATAACCTTCTCAAATCTATTATTCATAAGCACTAATCAATAAATGGTGTAGATTTGAGGTCTTTTAAGTCCTTTTATCCATCACAAGTTGAGTATGTGTATTAAACATTGGTAGCTCAACTTTGCATGCCATCCAATCAATAAAACTCATGAGCACAAAAGATGAATCTCCAAGTACCGCGCTCTCAACCACAAACTCCTTAGTGTCTGAAAACATCATACCTAAGCTTGCATGAGCTTACTCCACATATAAAGGGGTTGGATTTTTTCTTCATTGCATCCAATTCTCCCCATAAGGCCATGCGGCCATTTAGGTCGATACCTCAAAGAACTCATCATGCAAGGACACAATATCATCTATTGTCTCTCCCTAAACTGCTTCTCTGTTTAAAACTTTCACCTTCCATATTTGGTCATCCTCCTTGCTCTCTGATTTCTTGAAATGGTTCCCAAATTCATCCATATACTCATTTAGACTTTTACCAATGTCACCAACATTTTTCCTTATAACCACATGAGGTGGTCCTCTTGGTTCATCAAATGTTCTTGGTCCTGTTCTGTTGTCTTCTCCATTATATCTGCAAAACTTTGCAATGTGACCTATATTGTTATATTTGTAACAATTAGGTGGTCTCCTTCTACTTTATTAGTCTATAATTTAAAATACATTGCTGTATGCCTAAAGTTATTACATATTTGACATGAGATCTTAGTTATTTTTCCTTCTCTGATATAGTCTTGCTTATACCTGGATTGATTAGTTTTTCTACAATCTTCTTTGTTGTGTCCATATTCATAGCTATTAAAATAGTAACTAGTAAAGGGCTTAGAGTTACCTTTACTTCTACAATCTCTTTTCATGTATCAAACTTTGTTGCATCTGAAACATCTACCTCCAAAGGGTCTGAATTATTCTTTGGGTTCTCCATGAGCACGTCTCTCCTCAGGAGTAGGTCTCTCTTCTATTTTTTTCTTCATTTTCTTCTTCTTGGGTTTTTGAGCTTTCTGCTTCATTAAATCCAACTCCAGTCATATCTCCTTTAGGATTTTATCTTTCTCTTTGTTCATCAATCTTGTCACTGGTCATGTGAAACTTCTCAATGTGTAATTTGGCTTGTGTGAGTTCACCTTTAATGATCTAATTATATTTTTCCAATTCCTAATATTTATCTTTTCATTGGCCAAGTTTAGTCTTCATTTCACTTATCTACTTGTTAGACTCCTTTAGTGACTCTTCAACTTTGTTTCTTTCATCTTTTTCATGCTGAATTTCTTTAATCATCAAAAGATTGATTTGTTCTTTTTCTTGCTCTAGCTTCTTTAATTTTTCCGATATTTCATTATCTGAATCCTCTTTTATTTTCTCCATAAGGTCTTGTCTTTGACTTTTTTAAATCTCAATCTATTCTCTTAGTTTCATGATGAAACCATATGTTCTTCTTAATTTGAATTTTAATTCACCATTCTCAGCCTTTACTTTATCCAGATCTTCAAGTGCAGCCTCAAAGTTCTCTTGTAACTCTCATGAATCCATTATGATCTCCCTTAAGTTGTTAGGATTTCTCTCCAAGGGCTAATAGCTCTGATACCAATTGTTAGGATTAGGTAATACTGAGAGGGGGGGGTGAATCAGTATTAAAAAAATTTGATCTTTTCATCTTTAAACAATTATAAACAATCCAAAGTAATGCAAAAATAAAAAGAACATATATGCATAACACATTACTCATTACACCATGATTTATTCTTGAGGAAACCTTGGCCAAAGGGAAACCCCGATTGGGATGGTACCCACAAATATGCACTGAAATATAATATCCTTGTTAGGAGATCTATCCATGTTAGGAATTGATTGTTACATGGTACATTTCCTTGCTAGATGAATACAAAACCCTACTAGGGGTATACAAAACACCTAGTTAAGGGTGGTGAGCACACTTTCTCTTACAATAAAAAACTATCTCAAAAGAGTTCTTAAAGAGTAAAAAGTACAAGTACTTATATTTCTTAGATAGTTCTAGTTATAGCTCGGCCTCTTACTAATGTGACATCTGATCTATGCTCTTACATTCACAATCTTACTTCATCATCCATTACTTTACCATACTTCACTTTCACAAAAGCACTCTATACTTATATTAAATTGGTCTTCAAGTCAGCTTCACAATGTAGACACCTAAATTTGATTACATAATTTAGTAATTTTATTTAGTCTTCTCCTGGGACATTTTATTAATTAAATATTATTATTTAATTAATTTATGTCATCCCCTAGTTAATTAATTTAATTAATTAAGTATAGTCCAATTAATTATCAAAATGACAAACCTATAGTCTGATAATTAATTAAATCCCTATTCCTCTATTAATTTAAATGGATACATTTATCTAAATAAATTAATTCATAAATCCCCTTTTCCTCCCACTTGGATTTAAATTAAATATTTAATTCTAAAAAATCCTAATTCTCCCCCATTAGCTAATAACCCATGCTTAGCTAATCTAATCCTCCACTCATTTTCTCTCCTCCATCAAATCTCCCTAATCCTCCACTTACCAAGCCTAATCACCTCTTAAACATGTGCACAATCATAATCTAATATTAAGAAATGCTAATCCACCACAAAGTCAACACTCATGTCCATCACCTCCACATCCTCCAATGAAAAATCAAAAGCCTCTTACACCTCTTACACACTTGGCCCCTCTCACACCTTCCAAAGTTGACACATCCCTCAACCATTTGACCTCTTCTCTCATCCTCCCTCATTGTGACACTTGTCATAATGCTATGCATTTGAAAAAGCACAATCCATGTGCTCTCTTTTGGATGCATCTCCACCATTGCTCATATCCCTTTTGCCTCTTAATCTTGACCGTCCATTTCACCCTCTTTTCTATAAAAGAGAAACTCTCCTCCTTCATTTTCATCCACCATTCAAGCAAAGTTATTATGCCCATTTCTCTCTTGAAGCTTGAAGCATAGTTCGTGAGCACACATCCAATCTATTGGATAAATCTTCCACATTTGGAGACTTTGGGGTTTTGAGGTTTGCATTTCCTTTTGAGTTTTGTCTTCATTTTGTGGGTCTTATCATAAGTGTTTATCTTCTTTGTTTTGTTGAATGCTAGCTTAGCTTTGTGCTCTTAGACATTACATTTTAGGTATTTACATTTTGGCATGTCTGGTGGGACCCACTTCAAGGGTCATTTTCTTTCTATCTTTCTTGTTTTTTCTTGCAAAACTAACCCAAATACTAAGTTTTCTTGTTGTTTGAGTGTGTTCCAAGGAGCTTTTTGATATTTTGTAGGTTCAGGGCCGAAGAAGACCTATTTTTTCAGCCATTCTCATCATCGGATTTTACAAAGCAACAACTTCTAAAAAATCCTCATTTTTGTGGGAGCGCTCATACGGACGTGGGAACACCGATTTATCCATGGGAACGCTTGTACAGCCTCGTGGGAATGCATTCTCACAGAAAAACTTCTATCTTCTATCTTTTTCTACTCTCTGTCTATATTCTAGCAATAACCTGACTGTACCTTATTCACGGGATCGCATTCCCATAACATGGGAATGTACGTTGACCAAGAGGGTTTGCCTGTGTACCTTCTGTAAGCTTTAGTATGGCATTCTCTGTAGTTTTTATTTTTTTCCCTCATTCTAGCAACGCGATATCGTTGTTTGATCTTGTGGGAATGCTATCTTGACCTAGCGAGATTGACAGTTAGCATCTTTTAGCCGTACAACCTTATTTTTTCTCAAGTTTTCTGCCTTCATTCCCACAATTTGGGATCGACAGTTGAATTGTGGGAACACGATTTGACTTGTGGGAACGCGGCCGCAGGTATTGGTTCTATGTTTTATTGTCTTTTTGTCATTTCATTTTTTCTGATAGTCTTGTGGGAACACCTATACGACTCTATGGGAATGTTGTTTTTGTGTGAGAATGCAAGTTAATATTTTTAAAATAGAATTAACTCACTTTATTTTCAGTGCATTAAAAAGAACAGTGTATGCCAAACAACACCTCATCTTTTCAATTTGGATTTAAAATGAACAAAGGGTAAAATTGAACAAGGAAAACATCACACTTCTTTTTGGTTCTTAAAATCAACTTACTCAATCTTGAATGGCTAAGGGACAAAGAATCAATGCGATGAACACTTCTTTTGGTGCTTGAAATTTGATCAAACACTATCTTGAATGCTAAAGAGGAGTAACACTTTCTTTATTTTTTGCAAATCAAATCTCTATTTTTCAAGCATTGTCATTTACATTTCAAACAAAGAACTTTGCATGCTATACACAAGTGTTTGATGTTCTAGAATAGAGAACACTTAGTCTTAATAGGTTCAATTTGGAATGAATACTTCTTGGCGTGTTTGAAGGAGTGTTTTTCAACACTTCCTTAGAGCTTTTTCATTTTTGCATAAACCTTGTTAAAGCTATGTGGAAGCAATCCACTTGTATCCATATCCTCTCCCCTTAACTTCATGGATCTTGGGTGAAGAGAAAGATCAAGTCTGATTGACAACACTTCTAGCGAGGCCTTTCTAGAGAGAAAAGTGCTTCCTCTTTAGAGAATGACCTCAAATCAGTAATTCCCCAGTCAGTATATAAATAAGGTGCTGAGAAAACTCTCACCTTATCCTCATAAGCTCAGGCAAGGCGTATTGATGGTAGTCTAAGGTAGGTGAATATCCCTACAATTTTAGCATGGTCAACTAGGCTCTAAAGTGAGTCATGTGCGTACAAACTGATTCGAGGGATGTCACAGACCTTACTAGATGCCATTAATCAGAAGCCTGCTCGATCTATTCTTGAAAGTATCATAATCTTTGTGCAAGGATTGAACCAAGTGGTTTCCTAGGTCACCTAAAGATTACTCACCATATGTATTCCTCTTTTGTGATATCAAGTTGTGGGCAAAGGGTGTGATGCTTTCCTATCTTATAGGTAGGAACTACTTGTATGTGTTCTTGAAAGTGACTTGACCTAGTGAAAACATATGTTGAACATACACAATATTAAAATTAAAAAGTTCTTTTTCCAAGAGAGATCATCTACATGTATCCTCCAAGATTGCTTTGTCTCTTGTGAGGACTATTTGTCAAGACATTACCCTGAAAGAAAAACCAAGTTTGTTGGAAACCAAGTCTAGGTATACTTACCATAGTCACTTCCTAGTTTTACCCAGTATCTTGTGAACAATTACTTTTGTTGACCTATGACCCAAACTATGAAGCATAAGAAAGATAAGTTACCCATCCCACGTGCATATCGAGAGAAGAAAGTTACAAAAAGAAAGCTCAAAGATTGTCAACATATTGTCACTGCAGCCCATGAAGAAGAAAAGTACCAAACCTGATTGGACAACATACAATACAACACAAGGGTTAAACAGTTTTCTTTTTGGATCCAAGTTGATCGTCGCTTTGTCAGATTAGAGAGTGAAGACTAGTTGGCACAATCTCCTCCTTTTTCAAAACTGTGAAAGTTGTCACAACATCCCCCATCTTAGTAATCCAATAGGTGCATTTCCATCATCCCCTCTTAAGAAGCATCATTTATCATCATTATCCCAAGTCACTATCCTAGATCCATATCATATCCAAGAACTCACCTTGAGTTATCCTATCCTTGTTACACAAATCAAAATCTCAAAGCTTCACCCATTTGACTAAGCATTGTCTAGGGTAGCTAGCACTTGCTTTTGTGGACCTCATCATCTTGATCTAGAGATTGGCCCACACTAGTAAGGATCCCATCGTCCAAAGATCACAAGTCTATCCAAGGATGACAATCCATGCATTTTGATACCCCATCAGGAAAGGTAACCCATCTCGATCCTCTTCCAACTAGCACATCACTAGGAATCCTACATTTAGATCATCACCTAGTTCATCTCAATCCCAAAATCCTCATCCCTAGCATCATTCCAATACATCTGCATTCCCCTCATCTTAGGGCTTTTACATTTTCATGCCTGCTATGACACGATCAAAGAAAAGAAAAGGGATGGACCCTAATCAAGCCACTAGCTTGGTAGACCCAAACTATTCTACGGGTGAAATGGTGGTATATGACCCTCCAGCAACAATAGTTCAGAATGTGTAGGAAGACCCTAGTGAGACACCCACTACCAACTCTATGGAGGCTTTCATGTGCCTTCCAAGACATGCACAAATGGTAAGTGAAATCATTGCCAAGAATCATCTTGCCATCTTGGAAAACTATGCGCAGGAGGATACACCCATCCCACCTCAGTTACATGCCTTTGACCCTAAAAAACCCCTCCACATTCCCACCAACAACAATCCCTTTTTCATCCAACAACTCCATGCTCCAAGCATGCAAGTATCCCACACAGCCTCACTGATCTCCCATCTCTTGCAACCCGGCACAACCACCCAAACTACACCCCAAATTGCACCTTTCTCCATTATGGGTGCAACACCTCCACCTACTTCCACATACCTAGCCACACAAACACCAACCCCCACATAGGCCACTGCTCAGATGGTCCCTCCACCCATTGTAAACCAAACCCCCATTTCAACACAAGGAGTAGTGCATGCCACCCCATTTGCATCCACCCAGGCCATTACACAATCCCAATCCATGCAAGTCCCTCCTACATCTGCTGCTAGTGCACAAGATCAACAAGTCACTTTCACAATAGGAATACCACCCATGACATCCTAGAACCCTCCACTCGCATCACAAAATCCCACATTTGTAGCAACCTCCGCAGCACAACACCTAGCTGGGTTCGGCGCCACTTGGAGCCTTAACCAAGCACAAATGGATGCCATGGGCATACCTACACATAGTCAACTATACCAAACAACCCCTCAGAAACAAGATCTCCCCAAAGCAACATAACAGCCACCTCCACCTTCCTTCACCACATCTTTTCCCACATTTACCAATTACTTGGCTATGCTAACAATTGCCCAGCAGACTATTCCTCCACAATCGCAGCAGCTCATCGCTACCCATCCCACTAATTCCCATACGCAACCACCCATATTGCACACCCAAGCCACCATCCCCCCTCTTAGCAATGCGGGTATGCACCCATCCTACATTGGCCAAGCTCATCACCAATCCCAACCACAACCCTTCTATCAACCTCCCTCGTAGCAACAATACTTTCCAAACACACAAGCCCATCCCCTCATCCCATAGCAGCAAGCCTTGCCACAACATGCACCTACTCTACACTAGCAATATGTCACTCAGTAAGCCAACCAGAACCCATTCTAGATTACCTTTTCAGCTAGGCAATCCTCATTCCCTAGCTCACCATTTCTTCCACACATCCCTCTGTATTCACCCACACCATCCGATCCATTCTCACTGGGAGTACCTGCTCTTGTGCTTGCCAAGTCAGAATGGGAAGAAATGAGAAATGCCATCAAAGAGCTTAAGACTAGCACTGAGACTAAGACATTTAAGTTCGAGGAGGTTTGTCTGTATCCATTTGATAGATCAATCACAACAATCCCCTTCCCTAAACATTTTGAAACACCAAAGTTCAATAAGTATCAAGGGAAGGGTGATCCAGTTAACCATGTCAAAGAGTTCTACATGGCATTCTAGGAGGTGGCATTTAACGACATATTCCTCATGTGACTTTTTCCCAAGAGTTTGGGAGGACCCACCCTTGAATGGTTCTACAAAATACCGTATGGGTCTGTTCCCACATTTCCAGAGCTATCAAAAAAATTCATAGCCCAGTATGCACACAACATTGCGAATGAGCTCACATTATTGGACCTGTACAATACTAAACAAAAGGGGGGCAAGACCCTAGCTGACTATCTATAACGATGGAAAAATGTCACCACGACATTGTCATACCAACTACCAAAAAAACATCTCACCAAGATCTTCATTGATAATCTACATCTAAAGTTGTCCCATTTTATGAAGATGAATTGTATCCAAACATACCAAGATATTAAGGGAAAATGTATCGATATCGAGCGAGCTCTTTAGGATGATGGCAACATCAAACACTATAAGGAAAGCTCTTAGGATAGACCAAACAATGACCGCTCTCGATATTGGAACAAGAATAAGAACGTGGTCACTGATGGGGCCACAGATACTAGAAATGTCCAAGTTGTGGTCGCAGGTCTAATCCCCCTCCTCCAGCATACCGATAGCAAGCACTTGTGTATCAGCAACCAGCACCCGCGCATCAACAGGAAGCACCTATCTACCAACAATCACCTTGTTAGCCTCCTGCTAATCAAGCCAATGCCATATCTGTTACTCAAGGATGAAATAAGCCCCATGTCCAGAATGACCCAAAGTGCACCTTCACACCCCTTGGATAACCTTTGGACGCTATCTTCCATCGCATGGTCAATGCCAACCTGGTTGTATACCCACAGACACAACCCTTTGATGATTCAACACCCAAGCTAGCCTAGTATAAGGATAATGAGTACTGTGAATATCACCATGTTAAGGGACACGCTACCGCTAAATGCATGAAGCTAAAAAACTATGTTCAGGACCTTATAGACAAAAAGGAGATCACAGTGGACGCCCCTCCCCAGGCATCACCTAATGCCAACCTACAAATCTATAAAAATGTGTTTCCTAAACACAATGCTGGAAAGACCCAAGTCAATGCTAACCCTCCTGCAGACCAAGGTAAAGGTAAACAAGGTGACCATGGTGATGGAAAAGACTATACCACTACTTACATCAATTATGAAAAATTTGTCAGTTGCATTTCCCAAGTCAAACCCAGCATAAATGTGATCCATGTCAAGAGTGCTGACAATCAATGTGTAGTTACTACCTACCAAGGCCGGATGACTATTGCCGGTGCAAGTACCATGACTATCCCCAATGCTCAATATAATCTCCTAGAACACCTTGGGAATACGCCAGCACAAATCTCCATCCTTGACCTCCTTCGTACATCTCTCCTCCATCAATAAGTCCTTAACAACACCCTCCAAGAAGCCCATGTCCCTGCAGACATCAACACCATCCAGTTCAAAAACCTTGTAGGGCACTTATCCACACCTTCCACCCTCTCTTTTCAACCATCCAACATGCCATCTGTTGAACTAGACCATAATCTTCCACTCCATATTTCCATCATGATCAATGACTTTTCCATCAAGTGGGTCATGATAGATAATGGTTCGGCCCTCAATCTTTGTACATTAAAGTTTGTTCAGTAGATCGGCCTCATAGAAGAAGACAACTCCTATGAGGTGATTGCCATCAAGGCCTACAATAATCTAGAGCATACCTCTAAAGGTACTATTTTTCTACCAATCAAGATTGCTCCTATCATCCAGGACACAATATGCCATGTTGTTCATCTTGATCTCCCTTACAACATCCTCCCAGGTCATCCATGGATCCACTCCATCTAAGCGAACCCATCCACCTACTAGCAATGCATCAAATTCCCATACCAAGACACCAAAATCACCATCCACATAGACCCCCAACCTTTCACATACTGCCATGTGATTGAAGTCTCATTTCCCCACTCCACTCATTGTCCTAGAATTGACACCAGCACGTCAGTCTAGCTCTTCCCTATCTCATTACGATCCAGAGACAATCCTCACCTCCACCCTTTCCTCTATCAAGATCAACAAAAAAGGCTATGGAGAATATAGTCTCACTAATGCTTTTGCAATAGAGGCTCTTCCCCTAGATCCACACACACAGGGATGACCCTCCCACCAAACCAAGGCTCCTCAGGAGGGTCCCACAATAAAGACCATGGGAAAATCTTTTTTTGTTTTTAATGGAATCGTAAATGGTCAGGAGTTAGCCCCAGATATCAACCAATGGCTATATAAAGATCCTCCCCCTCTAGATACTAAGGTCCTCGGATACTTTAAGGATAAATACCCAATACCGCACAAATGGGCAACTGAACAATGGGACTATCAAGGAGGAGGTCTAGAACCTAATGAGGCTGGAATGAAAGACCCTATGGAAGCCTGTAAGAATCAAAAAAATTGGGTCCTCAGCTTTGATCCCCCTTGCCTACATGTGTGAGGACCTGATGTCATGACTAGGGGCACCAATTCATCCAACGTAACCCTTTTAAGAATCCAAGATGAAATCATGGAAGTCAAAGACATCTCGAAAGAGGAAGATAAATGGTCCTATGATGATATCTTTGATGATGAAACTTTCTTGGGCAATTCTATCCTTCACCAACTCACCATCAACCTCATTAACCTCCCCCTCATCCACCCTGACCTCATAGACTGGGACCAACCAAACGTAGCACATATCGATGAGTTTCGTAGTGAGGAAGTGCTCCTAAGATTCATGGGCACCACCAATCAACTATCAGAATGGGGGCAGGAATCAACCGAGGTATATCAACTCAACCTAAAAGGATACTTTGGGGAAGAGGAAGTCTCTAGCCACAAAATTAAAAACAAAAAAGAAAATAAAGAATCCTCATGTGAAAACCCCTCTGGGACACATCCTGATTCAAAAATAGTAAAAATAAAGGGCGTATCCGATAGTGAAAACCTCTCTAAGGCACTAGAGGATGGAGAATTGCCTCTTCCTCCTATCCAAGATTATTGGTTAGAACAGTCATCCATAGTCATTGAAGAGACCAAGTCAGTCAATTTTGGCACAGAAGAAATCCCAAGGATCACTTATATTGTTGCATCGTTAACTAAGGGAGAAGAGCTGGCCCTTGTGGCCCTTCTATGGGAGTCAATCATAAATTTTGCATGGTTGTATGCACACATGCCTGGCCTTGACCCAAGTCTCATTGTTCACCATCTTGCAGTCGATCCTGATGCTAAACCAGTCAAACAGAAATTAAGAAGACTGCATCTAAAAGTTGCCCTGTTAGAAAAAATGGAACTCAAAAAACTTCTTTAGGCCAAGATCATCAGGGCCATCAATTATTTAGACTAGATCTCCAACATGGTACCATTTGTCAAGCCTTCAAGTGACATAATAATTTGCACTAAATTTAGGGATCTCAACAAGGCATGCCCAAAGGATGACTTTTCGCTCCCAAACATTGATATGATTGTAGATCTCACTGTCAGTCATGAGATGTTGTCATTAATGGATGACTTCTCAGGACACAACTAGATCAGAATAGTAGAAGAAGATCAGCACCAGACAACATTCACTATGCCATGGGGCATGTTCTGTTATAACATGATGCCATTTGGGCTTAAAAATGCGGGAGCTACCTATCAAAGAGCGATGACCGCAATTTTTCATGACATGATACATAAGATCCTTGAAGATTATGTGGACGACATCCTAGAAAAATCTAGAACACGAGACAACCACTTTAATATCCTTGAGGAAGTGTTCAATCATCTACACAAATATGGACTGAAACTAAATCCAAAGAAATGTGTCTTTGACATGACATCTGGAAAACTGTTGGGATTTATTGTCTCCAGATAGGGCATAGAGATCGATCCAAAGAAGGTAAAAGCCATCATAGAAATGCCTCCTCCCAGAACACTCTGACAGTTAAGGATTTTACAAGGAAATATACAATCAGTTTGATGATTCATCTCTCAACTAGCAGATAAGTACCAGCCATTCACATATGTGTTGAGAAAAGATACTACTTTCAAATGGGATCCTATTTGTCAGCACAGCTTCAAGAACCTGAAATAGTATCTGGAAAATGTACCTATTCTTGTGCTACCAATGCTAGGAAGGTCCCCCATTTTGTACATATCTGCAACTACTACAACACTGGAGGCACTCTTAGCCAGCTTGATGATGATGGGAAAGAGAGGGTTGTTTACTACATCAGTTGTACACTAGTTGGTTATGAGCTGAACTATTCTCCAATGGAAAAAGCCTACTTGGCAGTGGTTTTTGCCACTCAAAAACTCCATCATTATATGCTCGATCACATAGTGAAGCTCATCTCAAAAGTTGACCCGCTCAAATACTTGCTCTCAAAGACCACACTCATAGGGTGAATGGAAAAATGGGTAATGCTTCTTAGTGAATTCAACATTCAGTATGTCGATCGAAAAGCCATCAAGGGACAAGTTATTGCTGATCAGCTTGTAGAAGCTCCCTTAGTTGATGCATACCCTCTAGTCATGGAGTTCCCAGATGAGCACCTTTGTTTGGTCGAAGAACAACCCTAGTGGAAGTTATATTTTGATGGCTCATATACATCACATGGATCGGGGGCAGGTATACTATTTGTGACCCCCCAAGGAGACTACATCCCAAAATCTTTCAAGCTAGGATTCATGTTCACAAACAACATTTCAGAATATGAAGCCCTTGTTGCAGGTCTCAGAATTGCCATTCACTAGAATATCATAGAACTACATGTCTACGGAGATTCCCAATTAATCATCAAATAGGTCCTCGATGAGTTCCAAATAAAAGATGACAAGCTATTACCATACAAAGAGCTTGTAGATAAACTCAAAGAGCATTTTGTCAACATACAATTCACACAAGTTCCACAACTTCAAAACAAGGCAGCAGACACCATGGCAACCATTGGCTCACTATTGGAAATCCCCCGTGACACAACACAGTATGAGTTTTTAGTTGATTAGCTACATGCACCCACTTACAAGAACGCTGCCAATGAAATGGTATGCATTTTGGTTGGTCCTCAGTCCCCATGGTACCACGACATTCACACTTATCTAAAAAATGGTATCATATCTCCTCACCTTACAAACACCCAATGCCAAAACCTTATTTGCAAAGCATCCTGCTACACTCTTGTAGCCAACACCCTTTATCGTCATGGGTACCATAACATCCTCTCCCACTGTTTAGACTCGAACGAAGCCACCTTGGCTTTACAAGAGGTTCACGTTGGTATTTGCAGTGCTCACATGAGTGGCATCCTCCTTGCAAAGTAGCTGCTCATAGCTAGGTATTATTGGCTGACCATGGATCATGACACTTGCAAGTTTGTTAAGAAGTGCCTACAATGTCAGCAGCATGCCAATCTGATTCATGCACCAGCACAAGACCTATAGCCCATTGCACCTCCATGGCCCTTCTTGTGTTGGGGTTTTGACCTTGTTGGCATGATTCCCTCTCATTCCTCTAACAGACACAAGTATATCATTATAGCCACTGAATACTTTACAAAGTGGGTAGAAGCAATCCCACTCAGCTTAACTACTGGTTTCCAGATCTCAAAATTCATCCTCTACCACATCATTTTCCGCTTTGGCATTCCCTCCACCATCTTCATAGATCACGGCTCTCCACTTAAAAACCAGCATGTCAAAGGGTTTTGTGACTAATTTTGCATCCATCAACACTTTTCTAGCCCATATTTCTTGCAAGGTAACAGCCAAGCTGAGGCAACTAATAAAACCATCCTAAAAATCCTACAGAAAGTTGTCAATGATTCTGGCTATGACTGACATCTGCAAATCAATCTTTCCCTCTAGGCCTATCGCACCTCATTCCATACCCCAATAGGCACCACCCCATACTCCCTGGTATATGGTGTTGAAGTCATTCTGCCAATCGAGGTCGAAATCCCTTCACTACACGTATCCATAAAGGACTACATCACAGATGAAGACTACCGCGTGGCGTGCCTGACCTAGCTGGACTTGCTAGATGAAAAGAGGCAATGGGCCTATGATCACCTAATCATGTACCAAACTCATCTCAAAAGGAGCTTCAATAAAAAGGTGCACCCTCGATAGTTCCAAGTGGGAGACCTAGTCCTGAAAGAAAACTAGAAAGTACAAGCAAATCATGAAAAGAAAGGGAAGTTTGAGCCCACCTAGTTAGGTCCCTACATGGTGACAACTTTCTTTGGTTCCAGAGCTTATCAGTTGTCTAGACTTGAGGGGGAGCCTCTCAATAATCCTATTAATATCATACATCTGAAGCGGTTCTATGCTTGAACCATAATATGATCCTGAAAAGATCCTAAAAATCAAATATGATCTTAAAAAAAAATCCTAAAAATCAAATATGATCCTGAAAAAATCCCAAAAATAAAAAAAGTCCTAAAAAAATCACCATCCTAGTGAAAACCTGGTAAACAAGTGCCTTGATGAATAAAAATAAAATAAAATAAAATGGAAAAGAGTAAAGAGAAAAATATCATCCAATGGTGAAAACTTGGCAATTCAAGTGCCTTGGGCAAGTACGTTGGTGAAAATCTAGTAAACAGGCACCATACATAATGGACCGTATCATTATCTATCAAACTCCCAAAACCATTCGCCACTTTTTCATTCTGTTCCACCCATCCCTTGTTCCCAAGGTGTTATTCCTATTGCGTGAGCACATGAGATTTGCTGACCCCACCTTTCCTCCAATGTTGTACATATCTGCCGTATATAGTGTCTCCATCTTGTACATATCATTTGGTATCTCCTAGCAGTATCTTTTGATCGCAAAGCACCTGGCCCACAATATCCACATTATTCAACAATGTTCTTTCAGCAAGTATCCTATGTCACTGTGATTCTCTAAAGGTTGTTTTTTTACCCAGCCATAATTCCTAATGCAGTCAATACCCATCAATCAGGTCCTTGTAGGATGCATCCTTCCGCCATGTCTGACCTAATCTCAACATCCACAGTTGGTCGATCTCTTTTGGCAAAGGACATCTTTTGGTTTTATCACTTTGATTTCAGTTTGCTTGCTTCATCTTTTCAGTTGATTTTGTGATCTCAGTGGACTACTCCCATTAAGGCCGCCACAATCATTTATATCATGGTGTACTGCGATAGGAGGCATTATTCTAGGGCATTGTTTTTTGTGATCTTTTGTTTTTGCCTATGAGACAGTTGGACTTGACCCTTGCACGTTTCACTTGTGACCTTTTGGGTTACTTGGTGCACTTGGGAAATGTTGTTTGCTTGTGGGTTTCCTCACATCATTTCCACCATGTGTCCTTCGGGGTGCATGCATGATGCTGGGGAAACCCTTGCATGTCTTTTTCGCATTAGTCTCATGCAATGCTAGTGACATGGCCTCATGTTCCTAGTAACTTTGGCTTGTCCCTTCTATTGCTATATCAAAATAAGTGCTCAAAACTACATGGTGGTGTTCCCTCGGAACATCCCACACTGAAGCTTCTTGAAACATCCTCCACTCTATCAAACATCTGAACAAAGCTCCCATCATCCTTATCCAATATCAAAGCATCATCCCAAAATGCAAACCCCCCCTCCCAAGAGCTTCTCTCTCACATCTCTCTCACGTTCTTGACCTTTGGATTGTGATTGTGCATATATCCCCCTTCAATCGTTGTCCCCTCCCTCTCTCAGTGAGGGTGCAGTCAGCCAGTGATATGTTGTGCCATTCTGTACACCTCACCCTCACACTCTCCTCTACATTCATGCATGCATTTCATTTCCCACCCCTACCCTAGGTTGCACTATGTCATCTCATCCTATGTTCATTCATTATCTTGCAATAATTAGACTCATTTCATTTGCATCTTAGATTCATTTTTGCATTGTTAGAGTACATTCATTTTAGCTTCATATCAAATTAGATTCATTTTAATCTCGCATTGTTAGGGTTCATTTTAGATTCATTTCATGTCATATCATATCATTTTAGGTTCATTTTTAATCTTGCATTGTTAGGGTTCATTTTAGATTCATTTCATGTCATATCATATCATTTTAGGTTCATTTTTAATCTTGCATTCTTAGGGTTCATTTTTAGATTCATTTCATTCATCTCATTTTAGGTTCATTTATTATCCTCCATTAAGTTGTCTTAAGATTCATTAGGTTCATTTTGATTATCTTGCATTGTTAAATAGTTTTTGTCTTACATTGTTAAAACATGTTACATATTCATAGCCACATGTATTTCATCATAATATACATGCATCACATAGCAAAAGCATTTACATCACATCATGCATCCACAAACTGTCAGCACATACATCTCATATAAAACATCTCATAAAGCATAGCATATAGTGATCACATCACATCCTGCATCACACACATGTCAGTCTCATAGCATATAGAAATCACATCACATCCTGCATCATCCATGTTAGTACATCATATGCATCCATACATTCATCAATAACACATCATATCCCACCCAGCTCATACATACATACATACATACATACATACATACATATATATATATATATATATATATATATATATATATATATATATATATATATATATATATATATATATATATATATATATATATATATCAAAAAATCATCACAGAGAATACGGTACATGTCCCAACCCAAAAGCATGAAAGAACAAACTATATGTCTGAGTCCATGATAATATCAATAGTACAGATATACATATACAATTGGGACTATGCCCTCCATCAATAAAAATAATCATAAGGTACATAATCAAAACTACAGCATATCATTGCCTAAATGCCTCTCCTGAGGGAGGCTGCATGTCAAAATCTCCAGCTAAGGGATCTGCCTCTGGCGGTACCTATACGATGGGTGGTTGACTCACTGTAACCTGTATACCTATGCCCTATATATCTGTACTTCACACCTCCCTGGATATCAAGATGGCCCCTATATCCATGTCCATCCCTCCACCTGTAACAGATCCCTCCACCTCTCACATCTATACCAAGCCACCAATCGAGTGCTAATGACTCTGTGAGTGGCCTGACTGATGACTCCTCTCACCTATCCTGTGGCTCCCACTAGTCCCTGATATGTGAATCCTACTAGAGCCTATCCTCCTGCTTCCAGTGGACCTTGAACCTGTAAGTAGTGACCAGCTTGGATCTATGTAATGTTGTGCTCACTCAGGCGGCACAGCCGCAGGGTATAATCCCTAATAGAAGCCAATCTACTCTCCCAACCACACCAGTTGTTGCTGGAGGTGGGATACCTCTCCAGACCTCTCATGGGATCCCTGTGTGGAAGTATCCCTCTCTCCAAGAAATCTCTCTCTCTGATCTCAATCCATCCCTCTCCACCTGCAAACCCTCTCTCTCTGCAATCAAGACATCCCTCTCCCTCCTCACCTGATCCCTCTCCTGCTAGGTCATCAGTCCATCCTATATAGATTGTGCTAAGCATGCAATCAGCCCATCCCACTCAGTCGTCAATCCGTCTCTCTCCCCCGCTAGCCCATCCCTCTCTGCCCTTAGTGTATCTCACTCCATCTATACATCTCAAAGCATCTATGTAGTAATATCATGAACGGCCTGTAGTGAGGCTAGGCATGCTACTGCATCATCACCCCCACCCCTAGATAATCCAAATCCTACTGCTAGTGAAGGTCATGCTAGTGGTGGTGGTCCCCCTGTAGGTATCTTTAGCCCATCCCCTCCCCCACCATCTACATCCATCCCATCTCCGTCTCCATCTTCATCACCGTCTCCTCTCCCCCCATCTCCTCCTCTCCCCTATCTCCTCCTCTCCCTCCATCTCCTCTCCCTCCCTTGGCCCTCCCTCCAGCCACCACCCTCCCTCTCAGCCCCCTCCTCCCCTGGCCCCTATACACGAGTGTCGCTCTCTCCCCATCAGGTAATCATGACCTCCCCATAGCCCTGGGTGGCTAGAACTAGGTGAAATATGCTGGTGTCATCTCTGGGTCTGCCACCCCTCCAACCCAATCCTAGTGGAATGGTGCCATAGCCTGGTACGTAGCCAAAAACTCTCCCCTATCGACTAGTGGACCAAAATCTGCTACCCTCTCCTGAGTAACTCACTGATACCATCTCTCACCATCTGGTCTATCCTACATGAAGCTGAACTACTGAGATGTCATGTCTAGTCTATACTGCTCTATGATGTAGTCTCATCGTCCTGTCAGGTGTGTAGGCATCAAAGTGTATGGGAGCTCCCATACATTCTCAGCCCATGGCACCTGTCCAAGGTATGGATGCCATGTAATCCCATCCCTAATCTGATCTAGCATCTCCTGCCAGAAATTAGTGTCCCTAACCTCATGGTATGTAACCAACTCTCCCCAGCTATATGCTACAGGCTAATCTGCCTACCTATCCACTCATCCCAAAGGTCATAGCACTACTATGTGCTCCCATATCCATACCTGTAACAAAGAGGCAAATCCAAAGCTCCTCCCCATCATCACTGCTCCATGATACATGATCTGGTGAAGGTCCCGGTACATCTCTGCTAGCATCAATGTACCCCGTGCTACCAGTACCCCTACATCAACAATCTGGTAGATGACTGGGATCAGAGCTAGTGTAATGCTCTTTCCCCCAGTATCCGAAGAAAGATATCATGTTACTAATCCTAACACATAATAGTGGACCCGTTGATCTGCGGGTGTTGCTGCTGCATGCTAGACTAAGGCCAGCTGCCCATGTGACCAAATCGGCTGCACCCCTGGCCCTAATAGTGGCACCACCACTTGATCAGGTGTGTATACACCTACCACCATAGGTCTCCCTCGTACTGGCAACCGAAAGATGTGATACACATCCTCCAAAGTCACCATCATCTCCCAAGTGGGCAGATGAAAAACCCTTATCTCAGAGTGCCAACGCTTGCAGAGCGCTATCACTAAGGCCATGAATATTTGTCTACACGACATCCTCACTAGATACCCCAAGCCTAGTGCATCCACTCCTGCCCAGTCCACAGCTAAGAACTGCTCGCTAATCACCAAGACCGCGGCACGCCTCTCTCAACTCATCAATCGATCCATCGACCACTGCATCCAAGCCAAGATAGCATGTCAGTTTCTTGCTCTAGCTAATGCCTAAATTGTCTTTTCCCTGCATTCTCGTAGAGATTGTTTTCCCGCATTCCCACAGATTTTATTCTCCCTGCATTCCCGCAAGGAACTTTGTCATCATGTTCCCACAAGGGATATCCTTCCCCCATTCCCGCCACCCCCCTACGATGCGGGAACGCATTCCTATGTCACTTGCATTTTTCCCTTTCCCCTGCTAGAATGCCATTTTTCAGCACCCTACCACCCAGCTCGCGAGAATGTGATTCCACAAGATGTTCTTGCGAGATCGCGGTCCCGCAACCCCTCCAGGGATTTCTGCGATCCCGCAAAAATCCCCTGACCCATCGGATTTTGGCCCCCCATGCACATTTTTATGGGAACACGTTCCCACAAGGACAGGAGCATTCTCACGAATCACGCGCTCTGTGGGAATGTGCTTTTCTAAACTTCTACAAGCAATAAATGCATCCAAAAAATTGATGAAAAGATCAGATTTTTGATCCTACCTCTCGGTCGGGCGCTCCATTCCGCCGTACATGTCTCACAATGTCTGTCTAGTGTGTCAGTCGCCCTCGCTGCACCATCTTGTCCTCACTTATCAGAGCTCCACAGTCATGATTTCTAGGCTCTAGGTGTGCAAATGAATTGATTTTGACACCTCTGACCCTTATAAAGGCCCTCCGGAACCCTTGTTTTCTCTCCTAGATACCCTTTTTCCTCCTGTTTCTTCCCATCCTTCCCATTTTCTTTCCTCATGGCCTTTTTCATCTCTGTATTCTCCTTTCATGCCTCTTCTTAGCCTGCCACAACCTTTCTTGTCTTCCACCCCTTTTTTCCTTTCAAGCCGCTGCCTAGGCCCCTTTTCTTTCCCTACCATCCTCTCGAGGGGGCATCACTTAATCTAGCCACCTTGACCCATAACTAGGGCAACTCTATTACCTAGTCCATTCTTAGTATCGTCTCTTTGTTGCTAAAAATATCTTCGAAGTAGTGTCATTTTAACACTACGTTGAAGAGGGGAAAAATTTAGACACCTAAATTTGATTACATAATTTAGTAATTTTATTTAGGCTTCTCTTAAGATATTTTATTAATTAAATATTATTATTTAATTAATTTATGTCATCTCCTAGTTAATTAATTTAATTAATTAACTATAGTTCAATTAATTATCAAAATGATAAACCTATAGTCTGATAATTAATTAAATCTATATTCCTCTATTAATTTAAATGGATACATTTATCTAAATAAATTAATTCATAAATCCCCTTTTCCTCCCACTTGAAATTAAATTAAATATTTAATTCTAAAAAAACCTAATTCTCCCCCATTAGCTAATAACCCATGCTTAGCTAATTTAATCCTCCACACATTCTCTCTCCTCCATCACATCTCCCTAATCATCCACTTACCAAGCTTAATCACCTCTTAAACATGTGCACAATCATAATCCAAGATTAAGAAATGCTAATCCACCACAAAGTCAACCCTTGTGTCCATCACCTCCACATCCTCCAATGACAAATCAAAAGCCTCTTACACCTCTTACACACTTGTCCCCTTTCACACCTTCCAAAGTTGACACATCCCTCAACCATTTGACCTATCATCTCATCTTCCCCAATTGTGACACTTGTCACAATGCTATGCATTTGAGAAAGCACAATCCATGTGCTCTCTTTTGGATGCATCTCTATCGTTGTTCATATCCCTTTTGCCTCTTAATCTTGACCATCCATTTCACCCTCATTTCTATAAAAGAGAAGCTCTCTTCCTTTATTTTCATCCACCATTGAAGCAAAGTTATTATGCTCATTTCTCTCTTGAAACTTGAAACATAGTGCATGAGCACATATCCAATCTATTGGATAAATTTTCTACATTTGGAGACTTTGGGGTTTTGAGGTTTGCATTTCCTTTTGAGTTTTGTCTTCATTTTTTGGGTCTTATCATAAGTGTTTATCTTCTTTGTTTTGTTGAATGCTAGCTTAGCTTTGTGTTCTTAGACATTACATTTTAGGTACTTACACACAAATGCCATCTAAAAAATGATAATAACTTATGAAAATGATAGTTATGGAGTCGGGGATCTTATATTACCAAAGAGTTGTAAATATACTATATTCACCTATCTTATCACATTACCATATCCACTATACTCTCCTTGATCTTCTCAATTGTCCATATACCCTGTTATTGTATTTTATTGTCTTTGCATACCATCCGAACACTGTATCTCATATATCTGATAACCAAAAGTCATGCACTCTTAAGGGTATAAGTAGGATCATGGTATGCCAAACTAGGCCCTTAAGTGGCAATAAAAATTTAGAAAATCAGGTTTAGGCAAGTTGACATAAAAAATTGAACAAGTTATAAATATTATATAAAAAATATGTAAGAAGAGAATTTATATAATATTGAATTTAGTTTCTAAGATAATAGACCTTTTTTTAAAAATAATTATTCTATATGTTCAAAATTTTAAATTTCAATGTAGTAGTATTAAAATTTTAGGAAGAAATAAGAAGTAGGTGTATGTCTGGCCACCTTAAACACAATCAAATGATAATTTTTTTTACAAGATTCTAGATATAATGTAGTGCCTCACCAATGCTATCATGGAAAGAGTAATTGAAGGAAATAAGATTTTATTATTGGAAATACATGTATTTATGATGTTTATAATTTTAGGTCACTTATGTGAGTTTTGGGTCAATTTTCATGTTATATTTATAAAGATTAGACCCCTAGGGTCTCTACCCTTGAGGTGGGGGCCTATTGGATATGTAATTAAATCCCCAAGGCCTATTTTGATGCTCCACAAGTCCTCATTAAGATGAGTGATGAATTTAGGATATAATTAGCTTGAAGGTACCAACCCCACCTCTATACCTCATTAATGAGAAAAGACTTTGGGGATGGGGTGTCATACTCTTTTTTTCCCCTCTTAATTGAAGAAAAGACAACTCACGGAGGAATGGATGGGAAGGTAACAAATGTCACATCCCTATCTAAGTCTAGGAAATTAATCTTCCTTATATTGGGCTTGTGAATGGGAAGATGGTTGTTACCCACTTCTCCATTTTTTGGAGAATCTTTGGTAAGATTATGAGAAAGGAGGAGAAACTTGAGAGAAGATTGAGTTCTTTCTTGGAGAGATGGTGGAAAATGATGCATATATCTTGAGAGATAAGTCTTTTCCTGTCCTTCTACTTTTCTTTTTTGAGTTGTGTTAGATTGAGATAGTTTAGCAAGGTTCATCTCTAATTTGATAGGAAAAAAAAATAAAAAATCTAAGATGGGATGATCAAAGAGTTCTATATGTGGATTTATGTGAGGCTTGTAGTGATCATATGAAATTTTGGATAATATTCTACCTAGGACCATTTATTGTATATGAGAAGACTCCATAAATTTTGACATGGGTCCTTAATAGTTTTCTTGCTCGGGGGTATGGCTTAGAGTCCTCGAGGCTTCATGATGCCATTTCGGTTGGGAGGAGAGAAAGACTTGTCTGTATATTTCCCCCTTGGTTTGAACATTCAAGCTCTTATAAATGTTTGAGGATATGTTGTAAGAAATGTTTCATTATATTCCCCTAAAAAATTTATTGTGCAATGGAAATGCTGAAAACAAACAATAGAAAAAAAGCAAATACGCTCATAAGAATATATATATTTTTACTTTGCAGTCCACTTATGTAATTTTTTTTGTGTGGACATATTAAGTCCATATAGACAAATGATATAACTCATTTAACTTTATCATGTAAGTTTTTATTAACATAAGAGTCCCCTGTGTCTGGTAAATAAGTGCATATTTATGCTTAACAAAGGAAGGTATATCTAAAGTTGGATTGCCCAGTATTATCTCTTATAAGTAACAGTTATACTCACATCGGTTCAATATTAAGAATATTGAACATAAGCTATGCAATGGGAGTTGTGAGGTGTTTGTGTAATGAAATATATGAAGAGATATATATAAATATTTATAAAAAAAATAAACAAAGAAGAAGCCTAGAAGGATTAAGTCAGCTAAATTTATTTTTCTCTGCACAAAAATATTACATTGCTAGAAGAACATAAGAAGACATCCCTTTGAGGCGTTTGATCAAATATTCTGAGAGCCCGTTTTGGTACAGGCCGATGGGACGTTGATAAGAAATTGGTGCTGCTAAATGAAAGTTCTAACACCACACTCGCGATGTATTCATACATTATATCTGATCATCGCATCTCTTTTGTGCTTTTCTACCTTTAGATCGCTGCTTCGTATTCCTCTTTGTTTCATTTCATGCGGGTTATTGTGCGGACAACATCTGTAGAAAAATGATAATTAAAGAAAAGGCTTCCTAGTTAGTGTCAGCGTACTTCAACTCAATCAATGGTATTGCATCTAATCTCTAAAATATTGGTAAATATGTGCATGCATTTATTGAGCATATCAAAGAACTTGATAAAAAATAATGGTTTGCAATTATTCTATTGTTGCCACCAATCTTCCCTCGTGAATTTATTACTCTAAGACCTCGAGCCCTGGCCTCGCCTCCATTCCTGAGACTGTACTTAGATTTCCTAGATCTTTATAGTGCTGCGTTCATTTATCCGGTTAGTGACTTTGACCCTCTTAATTTATTGTTAATTCTTTTGGCCAATATTACTACCATCGTGTCAATCAATACATTTAATTATGACATGCAAGTGGTTGGGCAAGGACAGATAGCTGGATATAAGCATTGATCTGAGGGTTACCGTGAGTTGACATGCCCTAAAGAGGGCACTTGAGATATTTCCCATCTCATCATTCCGGGGCTTGTGGGTGAAGCTGTATAACATTGCGGAAACGTCTAAATCAGCAACTAAAACGTAAATCTTATCAAGGGGGACACTTAGTTTTTTTTTCTAGTTTTTTTTTCACTTTTTTCAAACTTTCCTTATGCATTTTACGTTTTAGTTGCTGATTTAGCCAATACCTAACATTGCAGGCTTTAAATTCTTTAAAGAGGGCACTTGAGATATCTCCCATCTCATCATTCCGGGGCTTATGGGTGAAGCTGTATAACATTGCAGGCTTTAAATTCTTTACTTTCTGCTAAATAATGCATGTCCTTCGCTGATGTGAAATAATGCATCTTATATGTAAATGATGGGACAGTAAAGGTTCTGTGTATTGAATGAAGCATGTAATAAAACAAAATGAAATTTAAATGAAAGAATACGCTTAGCACCATGAATAAGATTTGTCCCCAAATCTTGGTACTCCGATCGAAACAGTCATCCTTTTTCCTTAACTAAATTATTCAAGTATTGTCACGCCGCTACAATAATAATTCACTGAACAAGATACATGAGTGGTAAAATAAGATTTAAAAAAAAATCATACTCCCCTATAATACGCTTAAGTTGGTAACATGTGAGGATGTATATTAATATTTATAGTCTAAAGTCTCAAGGAAGAAAGGATTTTATCGTATCTATATATAAAATTCTAACATTGTTTTATATTTATCTGGGAATTCATTCAAGGAAGGTCCACGTGGAGTAAGATAAACCTTTCCTTTATTTACCCCTAGGGATAAAGCTCTGAAGTGTAAAAAAAATAATACTTAGCTCATAAATTTCAGCTCCTTTATAAAGATATCTATTAAGAGTTGCTTGTTATATGGTTAAAGAAAAGACACATCACTATTATCTTTTTGAACTTAATTATGGTGGGCCCTTATGATTAAGGCAGTTGATTATTAAAAGTAATATTTTTAGGAAAAAAGAAAGAGGAATTTGTGCAGTAATTGTGAGTGGAACTTTTTTTAAAAATGCATGATATGTAAATAGGATGGCATGAGAAAATGTGCATCTTCTTTTGATTTTAATATTCTTATTAATGAGAACTTGGATATTAATAAAATTTATAAATATTTAGTTTAGAATAAGGTTGTATTATGGGATAATAATATTGTGTGGTGAAATAAAAGATGTTGGGTGTTAGTGTACAATAAAGGTGAAACAAGATAAACTAATTAATTAATTATATAAATATAAATATATGTATATACTTAAATGTAAATATAAATTGAGAGAGTTTTATTATATAAGTGATTGTCTACACAGTGTGAATATGTAAAGGTATGGAAATTATTTAGTTTGATATCTTAAATATAAATATTATAACATACCATCATTATATTAGTAAGTTGAAAATAATATTATCAAATATGCTAAGAATAGTGTTAAGTAAATGTGAAGACCAGCAATAATATTTTGGAATGAACAAAGAAAAAAAAATAGTTTTATGAGACTAGTTTGTTAAAGTTAATGGAGTGGAGTAATTTCCATGTTAATTATTATTATGATCTTTCATAAGCATAATACTAAGTATGGCATTAGCGGTAATATCAATTGTTATACAAAATTTATAACAAGTTTTTTTTTTTAAAAAAAGTGTGGTTCTTTGCCTAAAATTTGTCTCAAAATTTTGGGCATTACAGCTGGTATCAGAGCCCTAGGTTGCAACACTAGGGAATAATTTGGGTCCAACCTATGTAGTACATGTACAACTCTACTTATAATATTTGATCTTGTAACCTTGCGTAAAATAGAGTTATAGCAAGTGGTTGAGATGTTAATAATATTAATAAATAAAAGTAAATAATACAAGATTTCCTAGGATTGTAAAACATAAGCTATTAAAACTTTATTGACCTACTATGGTATCAATATAAGGAAGTATTTAAGAAAACTTATTATTGACAATATTGTGAACAAGTGACCTAAATGAAACTAGTATTGTGCTTCAAAAAAACAAGTTGTTACAATGGGATTATTCATAACACCAACATAGCCATATGATCTAAATGGACACAATTTTATTGTTAGAAAGTAAAGTCCACCAAGATAATTGAGAGGGGGGGGGGGGGGGGGGGGGTGAATCAGTTATTAGACAATTATAACTTTTATCATCTTCAACAACATTAAACCATATAAGCAATACAATTACCAACCATAGAAAGATATTCATACACAATAACACAATGACACAAGATATGTTGACTAGGGAACCTCTTGATCAAAGAGTAAACTCTGGTGGGAATGATGCTCATAAAAGATGCACTAATATGAATACTCCTTGTGAGAGGATGGACTCTGTTAGGAGTCTTATGAAATACATTCAGTACATATGAATCCTTGTTAGGAGATTTTGAATCCCTGTTAAAAGATTCTAACCCTGTTAAGAGTTATGGAAGACAAAAGGACCCACTGTCCAAACAACTTCAGGGTAAGATCACTCAACACACTGTCCAAATAATTTTTGCATTACTCAACAGAATAATATGTTACCTCTTTTCTGACTGTGCTAAATTGCACTCACTATTACATCAGATCTCAATTTCAGATCTCTCTACTTCGCATGTCTTCCTTCACAAATTCACTTTCATACTTAGCTCTTTTCTTCACTTCATGCATACAGCATCACACATCATCACTCCAACTACAACTACATTACAACAAGGAAATACATTCCTTCCTTTATACCACACTCAAATAATTACAAATGAGTCAGCATACAATTACAAAATAAAAGTTTCCACACGCTACACCAAAATTACACAAAACTATCAGCTTCCAAATACAATAAATCTTCACTCGTGCAATCTTGAAGTCTGCATTGTCATCCACATCACTATCAATGTGTCTCCAACTTCTCTTTAACTGCGCAAAACCATATTCCATCCCGATTAGGAGATATCATCAGATTTCCACAAACCACTACTCAAGAACACTGCCTGAACACTGCTTCTACCAAAATGATCATAACTTCCATGAATTAATGAATTACTATCTGGGCTCTTAACCATAGACATATGACATATCAAAGAGTATAACCTCAACATCGGATAGCTCCAACTGCAATAACCCACGTGCGTTAATCCAAACTTTGTTTGCTTCTCTGCAAGTCTTCGGTAAATCACTATGTTGACATCAATGACAATCAGTCATGAATGCAACAATAACTGCTACAGAATGGCTGCCAAACATTTAGCATTCATTCCTAACAATCTCCCCCATTAGCATTGATGACAACATAGATGAAAAACATCTAATGTTCCAAAAATCCAATATTGCAACACTACTTCTTCAAATCCTCTTCATCAATCAAATCTTGCTTCATTATCCTATTTAGCTCTCTCCAAAAGATGTTCTATATTATTTTTCATGCATACTTCTCCCCCATTGACATCAATGATAGAAATTCCATCACTAAGTCAACAACAACTCAATGTCAAAAGACACTTTTCAGAAAATACATTTACTAGAGTCCTCATGACTCAGCTCAGATACACATACTCACCCATAGAGGAAGTACCAACATCCAGTCCAGAAGAAAGATAAGGCTCATATACCACTAGACAGATGCAACCAACTACATCACTTCTCAAAAGTAGGTTGGGGAATAACCCCAAGCATACCTCTCAGATACTCAAATGTATCCTTAGGCAAAGGTTTTCTAAATATATCTACTATATGCTCCTTTGTACTTATGCACTCAAGTCTGACTTCTTTCTCAACAACTTTCTCTCTTACAACATGATACTTAATCTCTATATGCTTTGTCTTAGAATGTAATACAGGATTCTTAGACATACTAACTGTACTGGTATTATCACAATGTATAACAACAGTTTCAACAAATTTTATACCAATATCCTTCAACATTTGCTTCATCCAAATTATCTAGTTATAATTGTTTGCTGCTGCTACATATTCTACTTCTGCTATGCTTTGTGAGATACAATTCTTCTTCTTGCTTAGCCAAGAAACTAATCTTCCTCCAAGAAAAAATGCTCCACCACTGGTGCTTTTCTTATCATCAACACTACCTCCCCAATCAGCATTTGTATATGCACATAGGGTAAAATCATCAGATTTTTCATACCATAATCCATAGTCCATTGTGCCTCTTAAATATCTCAGTATCCTCTTTATTGCTGCATAATGTGATTCTCTAGATTCAACTTGAAATCTTGCTACCATTCCAACTAAATGTGCTATATTAGGTCTTGTATGAGTCAAATAATGTAATCCTCCAATCATAGATCTGTATTTCTTCTATTCCACTATAGGTGTCTCATCTGTGCTAGATAACTTATGTCTGGTCACCATAGGTTTTCCAACTGGTTTACAATCCTCCATTCCAAATCTTTTCAACAAATCATTCAAGTACTTTGTCTGACTTACAAAGATACCATCATTTTTTTGTGTTATCTGTAATCCCAAAAAGTATTTCATTTCACCAATTATACTCATTTCAAATTCAGTCTTCATTTCATCAGCAAATTTGTCACTAGCTTCATCTTCTCCTCCAAAGATAATGTCATCAACAAAAATAACTATAACTAACAAACTATTTTCAATTTCTTTTGTGTACAGATTGCTATCAGTTGTACCTTTTATAAATCTCAATTTTAACAAATACTTATCCAGTCTTGCATACCAAGTTCTAGGTGCTTGTTTAAGTCCATATAAACCTTTCCTTAATTTACATACCATGTCTCCTTCTTGAGTTAAAGGAAAACCTTCAGGCTGCTCAATGTAGACTTCTTCTTCCAATTCTCCATTCAGAAATGTTGACTTCACATCCATTGATATACTTTGAATTTCTTGTATGCTGCATAAGCCAAAAACATTCTTACTACTTTAATTCTTGCAACAGGTACAAAATTTTCTTCATAGTCAATTCCTTCTTGCTGTGAGTAACCCTTACATACCAATTTTTCTTTATTTCTTACTACTTCTCCTTTTTCATTCATCTTATTTCTGAATACCCATTTAGTTCCAATAACATTCTTGTCTTTAGGTCTAGGGACCAATTCCCATGTCTTGTTCTTTTCAATCTGATCTAGTTCTTCTTTCATAGCATTAGTCCAACTTTCATCTTCACAAGCTTCATTAGTAGTCTTAGGCTCAATTTGAGAAATCAAACATAACTGTTCTTGTACCTTATTCTGAGTTAGAACTCCTCTTTTGATGCTCCCAATAATCTGTTCAAAAGGATGATTCCTTAACAAACTCTTGCTAGGTATCACTGTCTCAGATCTCTCTTCAGATGTAGGTTCTTCAATAACTTCACTGTGGCTTTCATTCAACAAATCACTGTCAGTTTCATAAAACAATTCAGTAGTTCTAGTATTAGGTTTAGGATGAGCTTCTTCATCAGATTCATAATCAAGTATTCTTTCCTGAATTTTGAACTTTTCATCAACTTTAACATTTGTGCTCTCAACAATAGTCTTAGTTCTTTTATTGAAACATCTATATGCTTTTCTTTTTAAATAATATCCAAGAAATATACCTTCACTTCTAGGATCAAACTTTCCAATATCATCATCTCTCTTTATATAACATTTGCTTCCAAAAATTCTAAAATACTTAACTGAGGGTGCATGTCCAAACCATAATTTATAAGGTGTCTTATTTTTTTCTACTCTGCTTTGTACTCTATTCATTGTATACACTGTTGTGTTCATTGCTTCTCTCTAGAATACCTTCACCAAATCATTCTCGAAAAACATAGCTCTTGCTGTTTTAGTCACTGATCTGTTCCTTCTTTCTGCAATGCCATTTTGTTCTGGTGTTCTAGGGGCTGAATACTATCTTTTAATGCCATTTTCTTCACAAAGGTTGTTAAACTCTCTAGAAGTAAATTCCCCACCTCTATCAGATCTTAAACATTTAATCTTCATTCCAGATTCATTCTCAACTTTATTCTTAACAATCTTAAACTTATCAAATGCTTCAGATTTTTCTTTAATAAATGCAATTCACATCATTCTTGCAAAATCATCAACAAGAATCATAAAATACCTTTCTCCATAGAATCCTTTAGTCCTGGTAGGACCGCTCAAATCTGTATGAACAATCTCCAGCTTCTATGTAGATGTAAACTTCTTACTAGGAAAAGAACTTCTCTTTTGTTTAGTCATTACACATTCTTTGCAAATCATGTTAGTAGGCTTCATAATCTTAGGTAAATCTCTCACTGCAAGTGTAGTGCTTACTTTCATAATGTTATCAAAGTTTATATGACAAAACCTTTTATGCCATAACCAACTGTCATCAATCTTTTTAATCAAACATGTCATTGCAGTAGGATTCAACCAAAATACATTACCTCTAGTTCTAGATCCAGTTCCAATCAGATTTCCATCTTTATCCTTTATCACACAAGTTTTCTCAGTAAAATAAACTTGATATCCCTTATCAACTAACTATCCAACACTCAAAAGATTATGTTTCAATCCATCAACAAAATAAACATCATCAGTATTAGTCTTTCCATCAAGAGTAATAGATCCTATACCTTTAATCAAACAAGGTGCATTGTTTCCAACTCTAACAACTCCTCCATCATAGTCATTAAACTTTATGAACTTTTTCATGTCTCCAGTCATATGATGTGAACAACCACTATCTATAATCCAATCAGCTTTATTTTCAACTTGAGAAACTAGGGCTTTTTCTTCCTTTACATCAGATTCAGGATTTTCTTCTTTAATTGCTACAAATCCTATGTCATAATTATTTTCAGTATCACTTTCACTTAAAATTCTTTCTATACTAGCTTCAAGATCTTCATCATTATCATAATAAAATTCCTTAGATCTTCTAGGTTTGAAATTGCTTCTGTACTTTTTAACTCTCTTAGGACATTTAGATGCAAAATGACCATATTCTTGACAAGTCCAACATTTAAATATTTTCTTACCATCTGGTTCTCTTTCCACAAGCAAGACAATACCTTATGCAATCTTCTTATCTTCTTCATTTCTAAATTTTTTGCTACCAGCATAATCTCCGCTCACACTGATGCTTCTTGAAAAAGTAGGATGAACACTAAGAGTACTGAATGCTGTCTCCATTCTAGGTAAGTCTCCTGATAATCTCAGGTTCATTTCTACTGCTTCCAATCTTCCAAGAAGAGTCTCTCTTGTAAAGGTTTTTGTACAAGGTATCACTTGTTCAATCATCTCTGTTGTCTACTTAAATACAGGAGTCAATGTCTTCATAATTTTCCATATCACTTCATTTTCTGTCTTTGTTCCTCCATAAGATTTTATACCTGAAATGATCTCTGACATTCTACCAATATAACTTCTAACAGATTCATCTTCCAACATTCTTATATCTTCAAATGCACATATCCAATTATGTAATCTAACTCCTTTTTCATGTTCATCACCCTCAAAAGTAGAGTGTAAAGCATTCCAATTTTCATGAAATTTTTTCAAATATTTTACCTGACTATACTCATTCTCCAGAAGTGCTATCAAAAGTGTTTCTCTTGCAAGTATGTTACACATGAATAGATCTCTCTCTTCTATGGTACATGTTTCAAGATTGTCTTCTTCAATGATAGTCTTATTATTCTTTGTAATCAACCAATAACCTGGTCCTAAACATAATAGGTGTGTCTTCATCTTTTCTTTCTAGCTGTCAAAATTTACACCATCAAACTTAGGGCTTTCTTTCCTAAAATTCACCATAGATCTCCAATTATAACTTTTATCATCTTCAACAACATTAAACCATATAAGCAATACAATTACCAACCATAAAAAGATATTCATACACAATAACACAATGACACAAGATATGTTGACTAGGGAACCTCTTGATCAAAGAGTAAACCCCGGTGGGAATGATGCCCATAAAAGATGCACTAATATGAATATTCCTTGTGAGAGGATGGACTCTATTAGGAGTCTTATGAAATACATTCAATACATATGAATCCATGTTAGGAGATTTTGAATCCCTATTAAAATATTCTAACCCTATTAAGAGTTATGGAAGACAGAAGGACCCACTGCCCAAACAGCTTCAAGGTAAGATCACTGAACACACTGTCCAAATAATTTTTGCATTACTCAAAAAAATAATATGTTACCTCTTCTCTAACTATTCCAAACTACACTCACTATTACATCATATCTCAATTTCAGATCTCTATACTTCGCATGTCTTCCTTCACAAATTTGCTTTCATACTTAGCTCTTTTCTTCACTTCATGCATACAGCATCACACATGATCACTCCAAATACTACTACATTACAAAAAGGAAATATATTCCTTCCTTTATACCACACTCAAATAATTATAAATGAGTCGGCATACAATTACAAAATAAAAGTTTCCACACGCTACACCAAAATTACACAAACTGTCAGCTTCCAAATACAATAAATCTTCACTCATGTGACCTCGAAGTCTGTGCTATCATTCACATCACTATCAATGTGTTTCCAACTTCCCTTTAACTATGCAAAACTATATTCCATCCGGATTAGGAGATATCATCCGATTTCCACAAACCACTACTCAGGAACACTACCTGAACACTACTACCAAAATGATCATAACTTCCATGAATCAATGAATTGTTGTCTACGCTCTTAACCATAAACATATGACATATCAAAGAGTATAACCTCAACATCACATAGCTCCAACTACAATAACTCACGTACGCTAATCCAAACTCTGTCTGCTTCTCTGCAAGTCTTCGGTAAATCATTGTGTTGACATCAATGACAATTATAGTCATGAATTCAGCAACAACTGCTACAGAATGGCTGCCAAACATTTAACATTCATTCCTAACATTTATAACTGATACTATTTCACCCCAAAAAATTTATATATAGAATATAACGTTATTTTGATCCAACCTTAAAGTTTGCTTGCACAAATCACTAGAACCCTCATAATCTCCATCATTTTTGTAAAGCAAGCTTATTATCTTTAGTGTCAATTTTGATAAAGAGTGAGAATGTTACCTTATAAAGTATACAATATTTTCATAAGTCTAAAGATGCACCCATGATTAGGTATGGTATTAAATATATTAATCCTTTTACATTTCTAAAATTTATAAGAGATTGGATTTTCCATAGTGACTTCAAAATGAGGTCATGCCAATTATTATCATTATTATTATTTTTCCAATATTAGCTATTTTACCTAATGTTTGGAAGTAAAGGTACACAGATAATAAGGCCAAATAATTTCATAAAAATTCTTTCCTTGCATATGAATCCAAATTTAATTTTGTGTTTAAACCTTCTCGTGCATTGATATAATAATGAGCCTAGAGTTTATGAGAAATAATAAGTGAAATAACGAGCACCTAGAGAATACGAGATTATTAATACTACCAATCATAAGTGTCTATGAATTACCTAAGGTCTCAATAATAGTGGTAGAACATGATGTTAATCTCTATTGAGCATTTAAGGTTGTCATTAGTATCAAAGGATGTTAAACAGGTCGGTCGGTTACTTATATTGAGTTGGTCGGTAACCAGAAGTAAGACAGAGTAGTCGGTAAAGCCTTTACACTGAACATCACACAGTTTACCAAGCACTAGTGACACTGATACCGATAGACTGTAAACACTGAGCATTGCAGTATACACTGAGTAGATTATATAGTGTTTACCGATGATTACAGAAAATGGCATAGTAATTTGAAATGACACATTCTTCTATGCAAATAGTTACAACAAATCGTAAAATGGTTTACCAAGATCGAGGAACATTTATTGTAAAAGAAACTCATTAAATGTAATGTTTATCTTATTTTAATAGTTGATCTAGGTTAATTTTGCACCGTAGATCTTAGAGTTATGATTATTTTTGTAATCTAATTTTTTGCTAAAGCAGCAAAAATAGAACACTATATATTTTGTATGTTCGCACCATTTTATGAGGTTGGTGAACTGATATATATGAATCATGGAGCACTTGAAGCCATTGCCTAACTTCAAGTCAGTCAGTTTATAGAGCAGAACAGAGTATAGAGGATATCAGATTGAGCAGAATCAAAGAAGGCTACCAAGCAGAATAGAGTAGAGAACCATCACAGATAAGGTGATATTTTGATGAGCACTTATAGATCTATTTCAGATAATTGAGTTTTCAAATAGAAAATAATTGCCTATACTTTCTGACAATTGTGATAGAGTTTTTGATAAATCTCTTAACAGAGTACACACTTAATTAGCGTTGTTAAAATCCTATAACTAGGTAGATCTAGCTGATCTAACATGTTACTCCTAATAGGGTAATATCACTAGAAGTGATCAAAACTTGTAGCCTTAACAGGCAAACATTTTCTATCTGCAGTAGTGAAGAATTTGTGGGTGTCATCCCCATTGCAGTTTTTACCTTCTTTCAAGGGTTTTTGCATTACCAAAATACTTGTGTTATGTGATTTTCATATTGATTTCATGTTTTTTACTTTCTCAAGTTAGCTAGATGATTGATTTATGCAATTATATTCAAGTTATTTTGATCAGTTATTATAGTACACAGTTATAGATCTGAAAGGTTTTTCAAGTAAAGTTTTTGAAGGCACTGATTCACCCCTCCCCTCTCAGTACCTATCTCTCCTAATTCCAACAATTGGTATCAGAGTATAGTTCTCTAATTGAACAGTCTAACTACTGAAGGGTAAAGATCTAATTCATGGAGAGATACAAGCTTGACAAGACTATTGAGAATTAGATGATACAAATACAAATGTTTATGGAACAGTATAAACAAGCCAAGGAAGAACTAAAGAAATTACTGGTTAAAAGAAAAAACCTTGCAATTCAGCTAAATGAAATCGGTTATCATGAAGAACCTATTGATGAAATATTTGATCATATTGGATCAAGCTCAGGAAGCATCTCTGATGAATCTAAAAGCATAATCTCTGACTTGTCTGAATAGAATCAGCATCTATTTGAGCAAGTGAAAGCACTTCAAATCGGTCATGAATCTCAGATGGTGAGAATGATGGAAATCATGAACAATGCTAGACAAGCTAAACAAGATCGAAATCTAGCTATTGAAGATCGAAGACTGATGACTGAACAACTCCAAGCAAAAGAAAGTGAAATACAGAGACTCACTGATCATCACTTCCAAGTATCAAATCAGATGATGAAAGTTAATCAAGAAATGAACCAAGTAAATGGAGAATTATCAAGAAGACTTGAAGATGTTGCAATACTCAGAGAAGATAATGAAAAACTGAGAAATGAAATAAAGATACAAAAGCAACATAATGAAATGATGAAGATAGTTGAGGATAGTTCTAAAAAGATTGATGATTTCTTGACTAATCAAAGGAGATTCAGAAGCAGAGCTGGTATAGGCTACACTAGTGAAGGAGAATCATCATAACAAGCTGAAAAAACCAACAACAATCAAAGTCAGAAACCTAAATTGTTGACATGTTATCACTTTGGAAAACCAAGACATACATCTAATGTGTGCAGAAGCAAAGCATAAGGTAAGCCTCCTGTCATTCCTAAATTCAATGGATACTGTTAATACTGTGGTAAGTTTGCACATCCAGCTTATGAATGTAGAGCTAAGCAGAATGACATTGCTAATAGTACTACTGAGGAGAAAATATGCTATACTTGTAATAAACATGGACACACTGCAAGGGACAACAAGGCAAAAATGAAACAAGTCTAGACACCTAAAGAGAAACTACAACGAAAGCCATATCAACCGAAGAGACAAGGTAACTCATATGTTTGGGATTATAATACATGGACTAGTTGTGCTGTATGTGGTCGGTATGGACATATTGTAGCAAACTATTACAGAAAGAGTCAGATTGGACAATCAAGAAACTGGACAAATGCAGGAATGGTATGTATGCATTGTCACAAGGTCGGTCATTTAAGCAAGAATTGCAGAGACCGAGCACCAGATGAAAACCATATATTTGAGAGTGGATATAACATTGTAGAAATTATGAAGTTAAGGAACATAATGTGGAAGAAGGCATCTAATGAGAATGCTGAGTCAAGTAACACTATCTGTGAAACCTCATCCACTAGATTGGGTGACATCGGTACCTCCACTTAAGATGACAAAGGTATGTATGGAACTGACATTTTAAATTATCACATTTTATATACAGTTCCTTATATATGATGTACAAATACCAAATCTGCATGAATAAAGATGCACTATGGTTTATGTGTTATAAGTTTACAAATGTCACATAGCCGGTAAAAGAAGAAACGAGAATTGATTACCCATCGATAATCACTATACAAGGTTACCCAGCAACAGTACAAACCAATGAAGAAATTCTATGTCAATCGAGCAAAGGAAATTGTAGACATTACCGAGCTGACAAGCTATTTCATACCGAAAGTTAGGTCACGCATTTAATGCACTAAAGTTTGAGTGGGAATATTAAAAAGTCTATATATATGCATGAAACAGAGTTCATTGTTACATTGTGACTTTGAAGAAAAGAGACTTTATAGAGAAGAGTTCGAGCTAAAGATTTTTAGAAAAGATTCAAAGTTACTATAGATCAAACCGACAATAATTCTTCGACAATATCAAGTAAGTTCATCTACCTATCGAACACTGGTTATCTATTGCTTGTTGAAACCCTAGAAACAATTTATGGCATCAACATCGACTGCAAGAAAATCGCAAAACATTGAGGAGGAACTAGAATTAATTGTTAGGGCTAATTTTGCTGAGGCTAAATTCAAACCACATCCTAGGTCACAGCACAAACAAATGATATGGGTGCATTCTCGAGTATTCCAGATAGGGTTTTTTTAACAAAAGACATTAGGGCCTATATTCACTGCAAAATTGGAGAAGTATGTGATTTTGAGACCATTACTGCTTATCAACAAATTTGTGGACTAGATGGAAAGATAAAATTTGAATATAAGAAGATTAAGGAATCAGGGTTATTGTGTTTTACATACTTCCCGCAAACATTCAGCAATGACTGGATAAGAATTGTGCTAAGCAGATTTCATGATGGAAAATTTTGGTTAGATAAACCTGTTGAGGTCACAAAGAAGATTATCAGTAGGGTTATTGGGTACCCTACAACTGACAAAGCCAAATCCTTTTGAAGTTCATCTCGTCCCGATGTTGAAAAGAACACTGGAGCTCAATGGGATGGTAGGGCACTAAAAATCTCAACCATCAAAGACCCAGTGGTAAAATTCATAGCACATGTCATCAGGTACAAGATATTTCAATCTAGCAGACCAAATAGTGTACCCCGCAGCACCGTGGACATGGCATATAAAATTGTGAAGAAAGATCACCAGGTAGATCTTGCCGAACTACTACTACACCAGCTGCAAGATAATATGAAGACAATAAGATCAAAGAAGTCCAACACATGTAAGTACAGATCACTGCTTGTCTGTACATTTTTATATCTGTAAAAATATATTCTTGGTATCGGTAAAGTAAATTGGCAATCAGACAAACTGATAACTGCACAAATTGGTGAAATAATGAAAACTCTAGGAGATAATCTGAATAAGGAATTTAATGCATATTTCAAAGAATTTCAGATAAAAATGCATCAAAGGAGTAAGATTCCAAGGGAATGAGTGAGTAAATTTGAAGATGACATATGTTTTGTAGTCAGCACAGACCACTCTATGATAAAGGTAGTAGAACTGAGAACAAAATGGTTAGCACTGATGGGATACAAAATGAACCATTATTTCACTTTGAAATCTATTAATGCATTGCTAGCACTACCGATAGATATCACTGCCACTAGGTTTGGCGTATATGAGGAAGCTAAGTCATGAATCACTATAGACATAGAGATTGGAAAAATGTCTAGAAGGGCGAAGAAAATGAGAAGAGATCTCACAGCAAAATATGGAAATGCATCTGACTCATCTAAGGAGTCATCGGTTAAAGAAACAACCAAAGGTCAGTTACATTTGGCTGACAAGCCCTATGATAGCGAGGAGACCGAGTCAGACAAAGAAAAGGATCACACATTGGTTCCTCCTACCAATGTTGAATAGGAAATGTAGTTACCAGAACCTAAAGCAATGAAGACACATTTGTCAACTACAGCACAACCTACTGAGAAAGAAGAAGTAGTAAAAGTAACAAAAAGAAGAGTAGCTACATCAACACGGAAATATGTTAAGAGAAAGAACAAGAATATATCTAGGACACCGAAGAAAAAGAGGAAATACATAAGAAGTAAAGAAGATATAGAGGAGATTGACATTGAAAATTATCCTAATCAATTCAAGTTAGTTCGTAATAGGGAAAGTACAATAGAAGAAATAATTGAAGATATAATTGAGAATGGAAATCTTACAGATCCAGGCATAGGAAAATTTGACAAAATGTCAATTGAGGACAAGACAAAGCTAGAACATGCTATCATCCAGATGATGATTAAATTCAAGAGAGTACCAATGGAATTCGCATGTCAATTGCCAAAGGAACTTGATGACAAAATAAATGAGAGATGGGCTATTGCACTAGATACAGAGAAAAGGAAAAGAGAACAATCATTAAGTCGTTCAGCCTCACACTTTAGCTATGCTGTTGTAAGTGAATACATGACAAAGTATCAGGCTAGATTTCTAGTCAAGAATAGAGCTATGCAGATAATGGATGAGAATGTGGGTGATATGGATGTCACATGTGATTCTTTGTGGACATCAATTTTGAAAGTAGAAGAGAAAGCTAAACAGAAAGCATTCCTGAAACTGTCTAAGAAGAGACATAGTTCAAAAGGTAAAGGTATTTTCATCGATGATAACAAAGGAAAGAAAATAGAGGACACCGGTATATCAGTTACCAAGGTAATTGATATCACCGAATAAAAGGAAGAAATAAGAATCTCATAGTATGCACCAGATCAAGTAAAGATCCACTTACAGAAGAAAACTGATGATGATGCACTCACTGAAGACATCACTAACGGTGATCTTGATGATGAGGATGATGAAGATGTGACAATTGAACCAAACAAAAATGAAGTACTAGACACTGATAGTGTGTTCACATCTCTATCGGGTGAACTACTTGTACTTGCAGAAGCAGTTGAAATACTTTCACAAGTACAACCTGATGCTTCTCATCCCAATCAAAATAAAGATACAACTAGGATACAAGCACCCGAGCAACTTGTAGATACAAATGAGCCTAAAAAAATAGAGGCATAGTCTACAAAAACAAAGGAACTAGAAGAAACAAAGTCGATCAAGGTGAACCCACCTGACACTACAACCGAGACTCCCACACCATCTACCGAGGAGCAGAAGAAGGATGATACAGTGTCAATTGGGAAAGATACTCCGAAGAGTGGAGAAAAAGCTATTGTTATTAGTGAGAAGAAGTCACCTCTTGCACAAAAGAAGAAGAAGAAGAAAGTAAAAGGGCCGGTCACCATTAATGAAGTCATAATTATACCAAAATGTGACTCGAGAACCCTAAGCCCTGAGGAACTAAGTGGATATGGGGACCTATGTTCAAGGAAAGCGGCACAAGAGAAGTTAAGGAAAGAACACAAATGAAAAGAAGTGTTAATGATGTGAGGGATATTCTACAATAGATAGTACCAGAGACAAATATTGATGGGAATACTCCCATCATAGTGTTGGAAACTGCAATTGAAGCAATTGTTGTATTGTCATTGATGTCAAACCTTATTTGGTAAGATAGTTGCTACTTAGGAAAGTACTATATCTATTTGAGTGTTGCTAAGGGGCTAAGCAAGGTTGGTAACAATAGCACCTAAGGGTAAGGTTGAGTTATCTTGATACTACAAAGTGTACGTGACTATGTTGCACAATGATGAGATAATGTATTATTTATCTTAGTAAGACTGGAGACTAAACTGGTAGGCTTAACCGAGCAAAGAAAGGAAAAATCATGTTTAAGCTGAGTGATGTTAGTGTCGACCAAGTTAGTATATGCCGAGCAAAAATATAGTGTCGACTGAGCATCAGTAAATTGCCGACAAAGGTAGTGTAAGCCGAGGAGATAGTTTTAGTATGATGGAATATGGATGAAGTGACTGAGAGGGGGGGGGGTGAATCAGTCAACCATAAAAACACTTCACAATTAATTCTTTGCATATCCTTTAAGATATCTTAAAAATGTTGTCTGTTTTAGCACTCGGTAAATAGATTGCAGTAACTTTGAAGATGCAGAAAGTACTAGCAATATTATCTTTAGATATTCATCAGTGCATGTAAATGATTGAGGAAGCAATTAAGAACACAAGAGACACAAGATTTAACGTGGAAACCCAATATGGGAAAAACCACCAATGTATCTAGATACTGATTTTCACTTTTCTGAAGTGATGCCCAGTTATAAGCCAACCCGGTAAAAGGTTACAAAACACACTGTTAGGTGTGACCTTGTTAGAGGATTTAAAACACCCTACTAGGAGTGGCCTGGTAAGAGGTCTTGAAAACAATTCAATGGAATTGTCACCTTGTTAGAGGATTTATATTATGGCTGTTAAACCAACTCGGTTAAGAGATTTAGAATTCACTATTACAATGATAAGAAGGTAACAATGAAAAAGTGACCTGTATAATAATGCAACTGTCTTGCTGATTACAGATCTCTGTTCTGCATAAGTCTGATCCTCTCTGATCGAATAAATCTCTGCTGCTCCTCAAGGATATCTGAACATCCTTCACAAATTTGTATATACCTTTCCTTTTTTTTTCTGTAAATCTTCTGCTGTGTTCTATTCATTTTTCACATTTGACCTTTTATTTATATGATTTTGGATTAGTCAAATCGACATTATTTAGTATAACAGTCGGCTGAATTAAGTAAACTCTATTTGCAAAAATCCTTCAAGGGCCGACAGTGCTCGGTAACCATATCTTTTTATAATTTTTCGGAGACCGAGGGAACTCGATAAACACCAACAATCCTTCACCTTTGATAACCGACTGAACTTGGTAAATACTAACTTTCTTCGGCAACCGAGTGAACTCGGTAAATACTAGACTTTCTTTGGCAACCGAGTGAACTCGGTAAACACTAGACTTTCTTGGGCAACCGAGTGAACTCGGTAAACACTAGACTTTCTTTGGCAACCGAGTGAACTCGGTAAACACTGCTTTTCTTCGATAACCGAGTGGACTCGGTAAGCACTAATATCCCTGTCTGGCAGACTGACTGAGCTCGGTAGAAGCAGATTGCTGTGAACTATGACATAGTGTGACATCAAAGACAATACATAATTGAGTAGAAATTTCCTTCAGACAATTGTTTCCAAAAATCTCCCTCTTTGGCATTGATGGCAACACAATATGTCATAGCATAAGAAATTTGAAAGAGTTAGCTCGGTTTGGATTCAAATCTCCCTCTGTCAGCAAACTTCCTGTATCCTGAAAATTCTTCCTTCTGACTATAAATTTCTTGAAAGCAATAGTAAAGACATAGCAAACACTCCCTCTTTGACAACACATGCCAAAGATAATTCACATATTACCGGTGAAAATTAATGTACCTCAAGTACTGATTCATATGCAATGAGTCCTTTAATATGCTGCATCAACAGGTTGATTTTCAATCATGTTCTGGTTGATGCATCACTAAAAATGTATTTAGTGAGCCTCGGATAGGGGAAGGACCCCTAACTTACCTCTTAGATACATAAATGCATCCTTAGGTAATGGTTTGGTAAAAATGTCTGCAATTTGTTCTCTTGTATGAATATATTCTAATCTGATTTCCTTGTCCTGCACCAATTCTCTGACAAAGTGATATTTAATAGCAATGTGCTTGGTTTTGGAATGCATCACTGGATTTTTAGAAATGTTTATTGCACTGGTATTGTCACAAAATATAACAACTGGTTCTTTGATTTCAACCTTCATACCTTCTAATAGCTGTTTAAACCAAACAATATTTGAACAGTTTACTGCAGCAGCAACATATTCTGCTTCAGCTGTGGATTGAGATGTGCAATTCTGCTTTTTACTAGTCCAGGATACCAGTCTTTTTCCAAGAAAAAATGCTCCACCACTTGTGCTTTTTCTGTCATCAATGTTTCCTGCCCAATCAGCATCAGTAAACACTTTCAAGTCAAGATTGCCTTCAAATTTATACCACAAACCATACTCTTCAGTTCCTTTTAAGTATCTTAAGATTCTTTTGATTGCCATCATGTGATTTTCCTTAGGTTTTGCTGAGAATCTAGCTACTATACCGACTGCTAAGGCAATATCAGGTCTTGTATGTACTACATACTGTAATTTTCCAATCATAGATCGGTATAGGGTCTGATCAACTTCTTTTGAATCATCATTTTTGGTAAGTTTCAGTCCAGTGCACATGGGTGTACCAACTGGTTTTGAATCTTCCATTCCAAACTTCTTAAGTATCTCCTTAATATATTTGGATTGAGTAATGTATATACCATTCTTGTTTTGCTGAATTTGAAGACCAACAAAGAATTTTATTAAACCAAACATAGACATTTCAAATTCTCTATTCATTTGTTCTGAAAATTCTTTGCACTGATCCTCATTCCCTGTAAATATAGTATCATCCACAAATATTTCTGCCAATACAATTTTGTCATCCGGTCCTTCTTTAATATACAGATTGCTGTTATCATTAGCTCTTTTGAAATTAATCTAGATCAAATAGTTATGGAGTCTTTCATACCATGCTCTAGGAGCTTGTTTTAAACCATACAATGCTTTGTGTAACCTGCAGACCATGTCCCTTTTGTCTGGATCAACAAAACCTTCAGGTTGTTCAATGTAGACTTCTTCATCAAGAATTCCATTGAGAAATGCAGATTTTATATCCATCTGATATACCTTAAATCCTTTGTGTGCTACATAAGCAAGTAGAGTTCTTACACCTTCTAATCTTGCAATAGGAGCAAAAGTTTCTTCATAATCTATACCTTCTTCTTGAGAATAACCTTTACATACCAGTCTAGCTTTGTTTCTAGATACTTGACCATCTTCATTCAGCTTATTCCTGAATACCCATTTTGTTCCAATTACATTCTTATCTTTAGGTCTAGGTACAAGAGTCCAAGTTTTGTTCTTTTGTATTTGTTCTAATTCTTCATTCATTGCTTCAATCCAACTTTCATTCTCTAATGCATCTTTGATATTTCTAGGTTCAAAATCAGTAAGTAGACATGTACCTTTTAGCTTGCTTCTTGTCATAGTACCATCTGATTTGTTTCCAATGATTTGATCTGGTGTATGATGTCTTCTGACATATTTGGCTAGTATAGGTTCCTTGCCTTTTGAATGATTCATGCTGTTGTCTTCTAGGATCTCTTCTTCAGGTTGCTCGGGCTCGGTAGATATTTGCTCGGTAACTTCAGGCTGAGACTCGGTCTGAATTTCTTCCTGTGACTCGGTTTGAACTTCTTCTTGTGACTCGGTAACTGTGCTCGGCTCGGTAGATATAGCTTCCTTATTGATAGTTGTGTCTGTCAATGTTTCAGGTTCAATGTAAACGAATCTTCTGTAGTTCTCAGGTTCCCTTTTGCTTTCTTCCTCAGTTTTTTCTGCAAACTCATCAAATTTTACATGTATACTTTCTATGACTTTGTAAGTAGATAAGTTCAGACATTTGTATGCCTTTCTTTTGCTAGAATATCCTAAGAATATTCCTTCATCACTTTTCACATCAAATTTATTTCTTCTGGATTCTTTTAAGATATAACACTTGCTACCAAATATTTTCATATAACTTACATTAGGTTTATAGCCATACCATAATTCATAAGGAGTTTTGAATGTGTCTTTCTTCAGTTGTACTCGGTTCAAGGTATGAACTGCAGTGCTGATAGCTTCCTTCCAGTACTTTACAGCAATGTTCTTTTCTATCATTAGAGTCCTTGCACAATCCATAATAGATCTGTTTCTTCTTTCTGCTATTCCATTCTGCTCAGGAGTTCTAGGAGCTGATACCTATCTTTTGATTCCTCTTTCAATGCAGAAGTTGTTAAAATCATGAGAGATGAATTCACCACCTCTGTCTGATCTTAAGCATTTCAATCTTTTTCCTGTTTCTTTTTCTACTCTTGCTAAGTACCATTTGAACTTTTCAAATGCCTCTGATTTTTCTCTTAAATACATAACAGTCATCATTCTAGAATAATCATCAACGAAAAGAATAAAGAATTTATCTCCAGTATAGCTTTGTATTCCAATAGGTCCACATAAATCAGTATGCACAATTTCCAAAATTTCTTTAGACTGATAGTTCTTACTCTTGAAACTAATTTTACTCATTTTGCCAATCTGACAATTCTTACATAGACCAGTGTCAGGTTTCTTCAAAGAAGGAATGCCTCTAACCTTCTTGAATTTGCTTATTTTTATCATGTTATCAAAATTCACATGACATAACCTTTTGTGCCATAGCCAACTTTCTTCTATTTGAGCAATAAGGCATGAATATTCATTGAGATCAAGATAAAATAAGTTACCTTTTGTTTGTTTGCCTGATCCAATGAGTTTTCCTTTTCCATCCAGCAGTCTTGCTTGACCATTCATGAATTCAACCTTGAAACCAGTGTTGATTAGCTGTGCTACACTTAGAAGATTATGTTTTAGTCCTTCAACCCAGTAAGCATTATCACATATGAGTTCTTTGGTTAATGAGATTCTTCCTTTTCCTTTTATACAACAAGGTTCATTGTTTCCAAATCTTACATTACCATTGTCACAGTCTTCTAGATATTCAAATTTTGTCTTGTCACCAGTCATGTGGTGTGAACATCCGCTGTCTATTATCCATATATCATCTTTGCTTATATGAGAAATAAGTGCCATCTTATCTTCATCATCATCAGATTCATCTTTTATAGCAATAAAGACAATTTCTTCTTCACTATCATCAGAGTCTTTAGCCATAAAACATGATTTCTTACCTTTATCCTTGTATGATTTGAAATTCTTTTTGCCATAGTACTTGTGACTTCTCTTTTTTTCCTTGACTTGCTTGTTTGGGCACCTAGCTGCAATATGTCCAATTTCTTCACATGAAAAATAGATTAAAGGAGTTTTACCTTTATATTTACCTTTCCCTCTAGAGTACTTCTTTGCAAGTAATGCTTCTACAATTTCAAGATCACTATCAGAACTTTCTTCTGATTCCTCTTCACTGTCTGTCTGAACTTCTTTAATTTTCTTGTTCTTCTTTAGTGAAACCTTGGCCTCAAATGCTGATTCAATATTTTTGGAACTAGGAACATAGTTGTCATAGTTGTCTAACTCAAAAGCTGTCAATCTTCCAACTAGAGCATCCAAGGTTATACTGTGGTTTGCTTCACATCTTCTTTCTTGAATAGCTGATACTCTTATTGCATAGATAAGGAGTAGTGTTCTGAGTACCTTGCTTATAACAGTCTCATCTGAGATTGTTCCTCCAGAAGCTCTGATTGCACTTACACTTGCTTTGATTCTTTCAACATATTTTGCAATGTTTTCATCTTCCTTCATATTCATCTTGTCAAACTGTCCTCTTAGGCTTTCTGCTTTGGCTTTCTTCACATTTGCATCACCACCATATATTTTCTTCAGTGCCACCCACATTTCATATGCAGTAGTGCAGTCTTTAATATCATCAAATTCTTCATAGATGAGAGCAGATGCAATGTCTATCATCATGGTGTTGTGAGTCTTTTTATCTGCAATGTCTTCAACAGTTAACGCGCCATTAGGAATTGTATACTCTTCATCAATGTATTTGCATCCTGAATCACCAATGGAAGCCAGATGAAGTCGCATGAGACCTTCCCATGCTGAAAAGTTATCTCTGTTAAGCTTTGGAATTTCCCTCTTGTAAGACATCCTGATCTTTAGCTTAGGTCTTTGAAACCCTTCCTGCAAGCACCAAAAGCTCTGATACCAATTGATGGAATATGGATGAAGTGACTGAGAGGGGGGGGGGGTGAATCAGTCAACCATAAAAACACTTCACAATTAATTCTTTGCAGATCCTTTAAGATATCTTAACAATGTTGTCTGTTTTAGCACTCGGTAAATAGATTGCAGTAACTTTGAAGATGCAGAAAGTATTAGCAATATTATCTTTAGATATTCATCAGTGCATGTAAATGATTGAGGAAGCAATTAAGAACACAAGAGACACAAGATTTAACGTGGAAACCCAATATGGGAAAAACCACCAATGTATCTAGATACTGATTTTCACTTTTCTGAAGTGATGCCCGGTTAGAAGCCAACCCGGTAAAAGGTTACAAAACACACTGTTAGGTGTGACCTTGTTAGAGGATTTAAAACACCCTGCTAGGAGTGGCCTGGTAAGAGGTCTTGAAAACAATTCAATGGAATTGTCACCTTGTTAGAGGATTTATATTATGGCTGTTAAACCAACTCGGTTAAGAGATTTAGAATTCACTGTTACAATGATAAGAAGGTAACAATGAAAAAGTGACCTGTATAATAATGCAACTGTCTTGCTGATTACAGATCTCTGTTCTGCATAAGTCTGATCCTCTCTGATCGAATAAATCTCTGCTGCTCCTCAAGGATATCTGAACATCCTTCACAAATTCGTATATACCTTTCCTTTTTTTTTCTGTAAATCTTCTACTGTGTTCTATTCATTTTTCACATTTGACCTTTTATTTATATGATTTTGTATTAGTCAAATCGACATTATTTAGTATAACAGTCGGCTGAATTAAGTAAACTCTATTTGCAAAAATCCTTCAAGGGCCGATAGTGCTCGGTAACCATATCTTTTTATAATTTTTCGGAGACCGAGGGAACTCGGTAAACACCAACAATCCTTCACCTTTGATAACCGACTGAACTTGGTAAATACTAACTTTCTTCGGCAACCGAGTGAACTCGGTAAATACTAGACTTTCTTTGGCAACCGAGTGAACTCGGTAAACACTAGACTTTCTTGGGCAACCAAGTGAACTCGGTAAACACTAGACTTTCTTTGGCAACCGAGTGAACTCGGTAAACACTGCTTTTCTTCGATAACCGAGTGGACTCGGTAAGCACTAATATCCCTGTCTGGCAGACCGACTGAGCTCGGTAGAAGCAGATTGCTGCGAACTATGACATAGTGTGACATCAAAGACAATACATAATTGAGTAGAAATTTCCTTCAGACAATTGTTTCCAACATAGTAATGACTGAGCGTTCTACATGAAGACCGAGTTGACAATCATAGTATTGATCGAGAATCAACAATTTTATATTTGAAGAGAATTTAATTTTGGAGCCGACATTGTTGAATTCTTGGATTATGTAAAACATATCGACTTTATTTATTGATTGTTTGGAAGTATTGAATGCATTGTAAAACATTTTATTGTAAATCTTTAAGATATTTGAGATGATTCTAGAAAAGGAGCCAAAGAACATGAAGCAGGTAGATTCAATGAATTTGACCTAACCCTAAGATCTACGATTGAGATTGAGCGGCAAAAGATGAGTTAACCTAATTGAGGAAAATATAAGTGAACCTAAGCATTTTGATAGGTATGTACATGGTGAACAGAGAATGCTAGAAGAGGAAAGTTTTATTGACTGAATAAGCAGAAAAGGCTGAAGGAGAATTGTGGTGGTTGATTGAAGGAAAGTTCTGAGCAGATCAGAGATGGAAATGGAAAAGTTTCAAAGTCAGTAAACTAGCATTAGTGTATGGAATCAGATCTAATATTTGCAAAGTGAGTTGTATATTTTTTAGATAATACTGTTGCTACTTTCTAACCATTGTAACAGTCAAAATCTTTTTAACAGAGGTTGTCCTAATAGTCATATGTTAAATCCTTTGAACAAGGTTCCATTCTAATGGAGTGTATGTAAGTCCTATGACTAGGCTCACTTTTAACAGGGTGATTGAAATCCTTTAACCAGGTCACACCTGACAGTATGTATTGTAACCTTTGACAGGGTTGGCTTTTTACCAAGCTCACTTCAAAAGAGTGAAAATAATAGTAGCATGTTACAAAGTGGTTTTTCCCATATTGGGTTTCCACTATTAATCTTGGTGTTAATACTTGTGTGAATGTTTAGATCTAAACATTACTATGTTTTACAAGTTACAACAAGGTAGTGGACTGCATTGTTAGATGTTTCTATTATTGAATTAGTGATGACCGAGTTTGTTTTAGTTTTGGATCTGATTTAAGGATAAGTTTATGAGATTTTTTTATACATCAGGACCTGAGAACAACTGATTCACCCCCCCTCTTTGTTGTTCTAAATCATATTAACAATTGGTATCAGAGATTTGTTGCATATTATTAAGTGTTGACACATATCAAGTTTAAAGGGGCTTGAAGCAAATGATCAGGATGTATAAGGAGGTACCGAAGCTGAACAAGGAAAAATTCCCTACATGGCAAAACTTAATGAAGCTGCATCTAGTTGGTATTGGTGACTCTGCAAAGTACTACATTGAGAACAGTTATGTCTCACCTATCACACCTTTGACTGCCAAAGAAATGAGAGCTAAGCAAGAACATAATCAGGCAATGTTGGAAATTGCATCTGCCCTAAGCTATCCAAAATTTGAGGACATTAAGGACTGCACAACTGCTAAGGATATGTGGGACACTCTTGCAAGGGTCTATGGTGGTGACTTGAATGTGTTGAAAGCAAAGGACGAGAGTCTTAGAGGTAAGTTTGATGAAATGAGAATGCAAGAAGATGAAAACATTGCACAATATTGTGGTAGAATAAAATAAGTTGTGAATGCTATTAGAGGAGCAAATGGAGCTATTGATGATGAAACTATAATTGGGAAAGTACTAAGAACCCTGCGTCCTATATATGCTATTAAGATCTCAGCTATTCAGGAATCTAGATGTAACTCTGCTAATGTGCTTACTTTGGAAAGTTTGGTTGGTAAGCTAATTGCTTTAGAACTCTCTAACTATGATAATCTCACTTTTGGAAGCATTGGAAATGTTGAATCTTCTTTTATGTCACAACTAGTTTTGAACAAGCCAAAGAAATAAAAAGAAAGATGCATCAGTGAAAGTGAAAGTGATAGTGAAAGTGACAGTGACACTTCTGATGAAGACCTAGAAGATCTAGAAGCTCTTATGGCTAGAAGATTGAGAAGGGAAAAATAAAAGTATAAAGGTAAACTCCCTATTATATGTTTTTCATGTAATAAAGTTGGTCATATAGCTGCTAGATGTCCTGACAGGAAGGATAAAGATGATGAAAGGAAAAGAAAACACAAAGACAAAAAAGATGACAGAAGCTACTGATGGAACAAAGACTACAATGGAAAAGGTAAGAAATATTGTTACATTGCTAAAAAAGTGACTGACACTGATAGTGATGATCTTGAAATTGAGGTAGTCTATGTGGCAATGAAAGATGAATCTGATGAGGATGAGAAAACTGCATTGATATCCTATGTGAACAAGAATGATAAATGGATTATTGATAGTGGCTATTCACATCACATGACTGGTCACAAAAATAAGTTTGAGACCTTACATCATTACAGAGGTAAAAGTGTAAAAGTTGGTAATGATGCACCATGTCTTGTTAGAGGAAAAGGTTTGATTAAACTAACTGATAAGATATCTTGTGAAAATGCATATTGGGTTGAAGGTCTTAATTACAATTTGTTAAGTGTTTCTTAGCTGAACAAAACTGGTTACTGAGTGGAATTTCATCACAAGCAAGCTAAAATATTTGATGCTACTAGAGAATTGATTGGAAGTGGTGATCAGACTAGAGGTAATTTGTTCTATCTTGACCTATCTGAAGAAACATGTTTGATTGCACAACTTGATGATATTTGGTTATGGCATAAAAGGCTATGTCATGTTAACTTTGACAATCTAGTAGAGATAAGTAAGAAGGAAAAGGTAAGAGGTCTACCTAGATTGAAGAAACCTGAGAATGTGATGTGCAAGGAATGCCAGTTAGGAAAAATGACAAAGTCAAGTTTCAAGAGAAAATCCTTTACTTCTTAAAACATTTTAGATTTGGTTCATACTGACCTTTGTAGACCTATGGGTATACAAAGTTACTGTGGTGCTAGATACTTTATCTTATTTGTTGATGATCATACTAGGATGATGCATGTGATGTTTCTAAAAGAAAAATCTAAAGCTTTTCAATTCTTTAAGTGGTATTTGGCTAAGGTTGAAAAGGAGACAGGTAGGAACCTGAAATGTCTTAGATATGACCAAGGTGGAGAATTTACATCAAATGAATTTAATCTATTTTGCAATGATAGAGGAATTAAAAGACAGATGTCTACACCTAGAACACTTCCACAGAATGGTATAGTAGAAAGGAGAAATAGATCTATCTTGGATTGTGCAAGGACATTGATGATTGAAAAGAATGTGGCACAAAAATATTGGAAAGAAGCTATAAGCACTATTGTCTACACTCTTAACCGGGTATAGATCAAGAAAGGTACAAATCTGACACCCTATGAACTATGGCATGGGCATGCACTGAGTTTTAAATACTTTATAATCTTTGGAAGTAAGTGCTATATATTAAAAGACACTAGGAATGGAAAGTTTGATGCTAAGAGTGATGAAGGCATATTCCTAGGGTACTCCACAAAAAGTAAAGCTTATAAGTGTTTGAACTCTAACACTAAAAAAATTGTGTAAAGTGTGAATGTCAAAATTGATGAGTATGCAGAAAGAAATGAAGCTGATAGTAAAAGAGAACCAGAAGATTATAGATATTTTGTGTACATTGAAGAAGAAGATGAGGCAAGTAACAAACTTGCACCTAATGTCGAGTCTCAGGTAAGCAATGTTGAGCGATAGATAGAAGTTGTCGAGTATCAGAAAATAGTGCTGAGAAAGAACAAGAACATGTCAAGCTACAAGAAAATGATGTTGAGTATCAGGAAGAGATTGCCGAGCATTCTGAAGTTGAATTTGACAATCTTGTTGAGGAACATGATGAAATAGAGGAGAGAACAGCTGAACCTATTTTAGAAAAATATGTAAGAAGACATCATAAGCCTGAATAGATAATTGGAGACAAAGATATTGGAATCTAGACCAGAAGTAAGACCAAGGATCCAAGATGTCTACTATGTGAATTTGAACCGAAGACAACGAGGGAAGCATTGGAGGATGAAGACTAGATACAAGCAATGAATGAAGAAATTGACCAGATTTAGAAGAATGATACTTGGACTCTCGTGCCAAGACCTGAAAACAAAAATGTTATAGGAAAAAAGTGGGTATTTTGGAATAAGATGAATGAAAATGGTGAAATCACTAGGAAGAAAGCTAGGCTGGTTTGCAAAGGCTATGCACAAGAAGAAGGAATAGATTATGGGGAGACATTTTCCCCTGTAGCTAGATTGGAAGGAGTAAGAACTCTACTTGCATATGCTGCTTATAAAGATTTCAAGGTATATCAAATGGATGTCAAGTTTGCATTTTTGAATGGTATACTAGAAGAAGAAATTTACATAGAACAACCAGAAGGTTTTATTGATCCAAATAGAAGACACATGGTGTGCAAACTGAACAAAGCATTATATGGATTGAAGCAAGCTCCCAGAGCATGGTACGAGAGGTTTCACAACTACTTGATATAGATTGGATTTTCAAGAACAAATGACACAAACAATCTATACATGAAGGATGAAGAAGGTAAAAGTATCTTGTTGGAAAAAAAATTTGTTGATGACTTTGTATCATCTTAAAATGGAAGCACTTCCATGTTAAGAGAGTTTAGCCCTCTGAGTAAATGGTTTGGTGTCATGTCAAATGCCTTGAATGGATATTCACCTTGGATCTAGCTTTCTCCCCACTTTCCACTTCTTTTCTGCTTCATTCTAGGTGAAATTAGGGTTAGGATCTTAAGGATTCTCCTGAATTTCCCTCTTCCATAGCTCTATTTTCTAGGTAGGATTTAGAAATGGATCCTTTGGCCTTCATCTCAGTAATCATAGGATTTTATGCCTATTCTTGACATTCTGTCATATTCTGGCACCAGTTCTAGGTTTCTGGGCATCCCCGGGACCTCTTGACTTGGTTCTGAGTCAATTTAGGACCAGGGTCAATGTCTTAGGTCGACCCTGACTAGGTCAAGGTCTTAGGTCAACCCTGAATAGGTCAGGGTCAACCTTGATATTGACCCCTTTCTCCAAATTTTCAAGATCCTTAATTTCTAGGCTTCGGGCTTTCAAGAGATTTATTTTTCCGCCTCCAAGTTCACCATTTCGGGTTTTGGGATGGTAAATCCTTTAATTGCATTTAATCTAGGTATATTTTCTAAAGGTGAGGACCTAATTGGGATTTAATTCTCCAAGGTGGCCCATCTAGAGGAGTGTGCCCTAGATCACTATAAAAGGAGGCCTTCCTCTCTCATTTTGATCATCAAGTTTTGTGAGAACATCCACAATCAAGTTTTGCAATCTATCTCTCAAACTCTCAAGAAAGAAGATCAAGCATTCAAGCCTTCAAGCATCCAATTCATCAAGGAGATCCATTAGTAGCCATTGAAGGATTCAAGCTCTATGGAGCTCTCTTGTTGAAGATTCCTCCATTTCCATTCAAGCCTCTTCCTAGTTCAAGATCCATTCAAGATTGGTGTTGAAGATCTAAAGACAATTGATTGGAGACATCCTATATTTGATTCTACATTCATCCATTCTTGTGGATTCAAGGATTCAAATCCTCCACAAGGGGTTCAACTCAAGCAAGGTGAATTGTTCCATTTACTTTGTTTATTCCAGCAATTTCAATTCAATTTCAAGGTTAATTCCTAAATTGGGGTTTGACTAAGGCAAACCCCCCAAACAAACAACCAAAAACTATCTTTTTCTTGTAGGTACAGGTGCAGAATTTCAGATCTGAGAGCAAATTTGGATACCCTTTTCACCAAACTTCCAAGATCTGCGAACAAAATTTCCATCGGAGCTATGGGGGGTAAGATCCTGCCCTGGGGTAAGATCTTGCCCCACTATCTGGGTCAAGGATGACCTACCTCAAATCAGAAAAAGATTTTTGGGTTTTGTAGAGCTCATAGTTTCAGCTTACGAATGTGAGAATCAATAGTTTTTGAGATAGTTTGATAGGGTTTTCAGCCGATTCTTTTTCGGAGGTAAGTATCTGTATTTTTTAATTTCAATATTAGTCATCTACATTTACTTTCCATATTAATACAATTTCATGTAACTATAAAATATTGGCTTTGGGGTCTCTTTTGTGTGCAAGCCATTGCCCTAGGACCCCATACACTATTTTATCCTTTAGATTTTGGTGAACCCGACACACTTTCCCTCCTTTCTTTTGTGGATTTAGATGCTCTATTGTGTTAGATCTCCCTTTCTATTATCTTGTGTTAGATTTTCATTTGGTGTTAGATCTTGTAATAAGAGTAGATTTCTTTTATGCTCTTGCATTTATATTTAAAAAATACAAAAAAATTGTAAAATTTCTTCAAAAATACAAAAATATTTCATTTGAATGCATTTAGATATATCTAGATCTATTTTATATGCATTTCTTTATTCATTATCATGTTACACAAGTTATCTCAAGCGTGGTTTAAGTGCTTTATTTAACCTTTGGATGGGGATGTTGATTTTTCTCTTCCTGATGAATCCATTGTGAATGAAACCTTCGATGAAGACATTGATTTATCCCCTCCTCAGGATGAAGCCTTGATACAAGAGGGTGATTTATTACATGATGAAAAATCTTTTCTTAAAACACACTCCCCTTATGCAAACATTTTAGCGAAAGAAGATGATATTATAGATGCTTTACCTCCATTTGAGATTCCTTCTAGTGATGAGGCATTAGTAGAGAATGATATAAATTCCCTTAATGCTCTCCCTTTTAGTGATGATCCTATGGAGAATCAAGATCTTACCTCATCTCCTCCTAGGATGTCCTCTTTCTTCCTTCTTGTGAATCTATTTGCAGTGTTGAGACAACTAATATGGTTTATCCTAAACCCTTGTTGACTGTCAAAGGTTGTTCCCGCATTACTATTAAAGGTAAACCTATGGATTCTTTCAATGATCAAGATTTGATAGCTCACACATATTGTACAAGGAATAATCCTCAACCTAATCCAATGGTTTCTACTTCTTTACCACCTTCTCAACCTATTCTTCCTCCTCCACCCCATCTTCCTAGCAAGGTGTATAATTTGATTACCCAATTGCAAAATACTCCTGCCAAGATTTCTTTATGGGAGCTTCTTCAAAATTCACCTACCTACTATGAAGCCTTACAAAAAGCTCTAGCAACTCTTCCCACTCCACCTCCTAATCAAGAGAACATCAATAACTTCTTACAATGCATGCATGCTACACTGGGTCCTCCTGACATTGTTTTCACTCAAAAAGATTTACCTTCTAAAGAAGTTCAAAATCAATATGATGGTCTTATGGTTGTTGTTTCTATCAATAAAAGTATCATTCATAGGACCTTGATTGATAATGAATCTTGGCTTAATATTTGTAGCATCGACATGCTCAAAGTGATTAATGCCGATCTTTCAACTATTCAACCTGACAATGTTCCTACACGTGGTTTCGATAACATTGCTAAGCACACTTTAGGCATCATTACCTTACCTATCAAAGTAGGACCGGTCATTCTGAACACACCTATTCATGTTATGCTTGGACCTCTCAATTATAACCTTCTTTTGGGTAGACCTTGGTTGCATGAGATGCATGTTGTTCCTTCCACCCTTCATCATAAAGTCAAGTTTATACATAACAACGAGATGTATATGCTTCATGTGGATGATGCACCTAGTCCTTGTTTGAATATTCAAAATCATACTACTCCTATTCCTAATAGAAATCCTTCTTTCTCTAATGCTATTCCTGGTGATGATTGGGGAACCTTGGATTTTACTCCTACCTTTATGGGAGAATATAAGATTAATGATCTTGAGTTTATGAAGAAACAAAGAGAATTTGAACAATGAGTTTTTACATCTAAACCCCTTTGTAATAACTTTGTCACTACTTCTACCCATAATGAAGTTGTCAAATCTACTAAGGATGATATTGTGACTACTCAAGTTCCATTGACTCCTTCTAATATGTCTTCTCGTTATGGTCTTGGTTATCACTTCCTAGTTAAACAAGGATTTAATGGTTAAGGATGTGGTAAGCATAAAGAGGGAATTCAAATGCCCTTACACACTGGGGGGCATGAGCATTCTTATGGATTGGGATTTAATCCTCAACAACAAATCAATGTTAACATCTCAAATAACACTTCAAAACATGATGAAACTGTGAAGGAATTTGACCAAGAAGTTCTTTTGCCTAAACTCCTTCGTGCCAAGATGATTACTAGACCTAAATGCAAAAAGAAACATAGTTCATACTTGAAGACTCTTCCTTTTTGTTTATATCATAGATTTCATGATCATTCTACTAATGAATGTCATGCATTACATTATAAGATTAGGCAGCTCATTGATAGTAAGGTTATTTATATAGCATGTGGCAATGAGTTGGATTTCAATCCTATTTTCTCTAAATAACATCTATGTTCCTTTTATGGAGCTCCATATTATGTAAACAATGTTAGTCTACTCCTTGGGGGCTCGTTGTCTTGCATAGTGTTGTGAGTGATATAATAGGCCCCCTTTCATCTTTGTTCCTATACTTGGGGGGCAAGGATGTCATCTCCTTCTTTTCTATCTTTCAGGGATTCACCTCTTTCCTTGCTTAGGTAGAATCTATCTATTATGTGATATCCAATCATACATGAACATTTTGGTTTGCATTGAGGATCTTTCTCCTTAATCACAACCTATTTCATTGGTTGACATTGGGTTTCTATGGTTGATATATATCTCAACTTGGAAACTGAATAGGGTGCTATCCCTCACAAGGGTTACTTTTTCACTTCTTGCATGATATCTCTTTGCATTCTTCCCTTCCATGGCCTCATAGGAGCTGTGACCTTCTTGGCCTGGACTGGGTTTTGTCTATGGATATTGTCTTGAGCTGAAGAAGGCTTTATCCTTGTTCTTTTATTTCCTTAACATGTCAAAATAGTATGTTTTCACCATATTAAGGAGGGGGGCATATATACAGCCTCCCTTATCTATATTATGTATTTTTGTTCTAACCTTTTGTTTCGCAGCATGCTACATCTCGAAAGTTAACACACATAAGTTGCTAAATCCTGAAGGGACACACATTTTGAATTTCAAATATGCTAAATCTTCTGAAGGTAACGCACATAAGTTACTAAATCCTGAGGAGACACGTATTTTTCAAAATTTTCAATATGCTAAATCTTTCGAGGGTAACACACATAAGTTGCTAAATCCTGAGGAGAGACAGATTTTGTATTCCATGGTGATACAAGAAGGTGGATCCATGGGTACTTTATAAAAGCCATCATAAGACACACTACATACATACACAAAGGTTCTAGAAGGTGCACAACATTATGGGGTTACTATCAAATATTTTCTTGGTGGGCCATCCTATCTTTTTGTGGTTCACAGTGAGATACACACATCTTACTGGGCGAGCTAGCCACTCCTCTCTTTCCTTTTCTATCTTTTTCTAGTGATGTCTCTCTTATTGCAATCTTGGAGTTAACAAAGACTCAAGTCCCTGGGGGCTTGAGGATTCCTTTGTCCCTTTGATTTCAATAAGATTATCTTTTTCTTTGTGATCTCCTTTACGAAGAGTTTGCATCGAGTCCATACTCTTGCTAAAGTGGGGGCTTAATGTATCATCTTAAAATGGAAGCACTTCCATGTTAAGAGTGTTTAGCCCCTCGAGTAAATGGTTTGGGGTCATCTTGAATGCCATGAATGGATATTCGACTTGGATCTAGCTTTCTCCCCGCTTTCCACTTCTTTTCTGCTTCATTCTAGGTGAAATTACAGTTAGGATCTTAAGGATTCTCCTAAATTTCCCTCTTACATAGCTCTATTTTCTAGGTAGGATTTAGAAATGGATCCTCCGGTCTTCATCTCGGTAATCATAGGATTTTATGTCTATTCCTAACATTCTATCCTATTCTGGCATCAGTTCTAGGTTTCTGGGCATCCCTGGGACCTCTTGACTTGGTTCTGAGTCAATTTAGGACTCGGGTCAATGTCTTAGGTCGACCCTGACTAGGTCAAGGTCTTAGGTCAACCCTAACTAGGTTAGGGTCAACCTCGACATTGACCCATTTCTCCAAATTTTCAAGATCCTTAATTTTTGGGCTTCGGGCTTTCGGGAGATTTATTTTCCCACCTTTGGGTTCGCCATTTCAGGTTTCGGGATGGTAAATCCTTTAATTGCATTTAATCTAGGTATATTTTATTAAATTGAGGACCTAATTGGGATTTAATTCTCCAAGGTGGCCCATCTAGAGGAGTGTGCCCTAGATCACTATAAAAGGAGGCCTTCCTCTCTCATTTTGATCATCAAGTTTTGTGAGAACATCGACAATCAAGTTTTTCAATCCATCTCTCAAGCTCTCAAGCAAGAAGATCAAGCATTCAAGCCTTCAAGAATAGAAGCATCCAATTCATTAAGGAGATCCATTAGTAGCCATTGAAGGATTCAAGCTCTATGGAGCTCTCTTGTTGAAGATTCCTCCATTTCCAATCAAGCCTCTTCCTAGTTCAGGATCCATTCAAGATTGGTGCTGAAGATCTAAAGACAATTGATTGGAGACATCCTATATTTGATTCTATATTCATCCATTCTTGTGGATTCAAGGATTCGAATCCTCCACAATGGTTTCAAATCGAGCAAGGTGAATTGTTCCATTTACTTTGTTTATTCTAGCAATTTCAAGTCAATTTCAAGGTTAATTCCTAAATTGGTGTTTGACTGAGGCAAACCCCCTAAACAAAAAACCAAAAACTCTCTTTTTCTTGCAGGTATAGGTGTGGAATTTTGGATCTACGAGCAAATTTGGATACCCTTTTCACCAAACTTCTGAGATCTACAAATAGAATTTTTGTCGGAGTTGTGGGGGGCAAGATCCTGCCCCATGGTAAGATCTTGCCCCGCTATCTGGGTCAAGGACAACCTACCTCAAATTAGAAAATGATTTATGGGTTTTGTAGATCTCGCAGTTTTGGTTTAGGGACATGTGAATCATTAATTTTTTAGATCATTTGACATGGTTTTCAGGTGATTCTTTTTCAGAGGTAAGTATCTTTATTTCTTAATTTCAATATTAGTCATCTACATTTACTTTCCATATTAATACAATTTCATGTAAGTATAAAATATTGGCTTTGGGGTCTCTTTTGTGTGCAAGTCATTGCCCTAGGACTCCATACACTATTTTATCCTTTACAGACTTTATTTTTAGTGGACAAGATGCATTATGTAAAAGTTTCTCAAATGAAATGCAAACTGAGTTTGAAATGAGTATGTTTGTTGAGATCAAATTTTTTGTTGGTTTACAAGTATATCAGAAGAGGAATGGAATTTTCATTACACAGTCTAAGTATGTTAATGAAATACTGAAAACTTTTGGGATGGAAGATGCTAAACCAGTGGTAACTCCTATGGTTACTGGACAAAAGTTATCTAAGAATGATGATGTTGTAGAAGTGAATCAAACTCTATACAAATCCATGATTGGAAAATTGCGGTATACTATACATAGCAGACCAGATATTGCATTAGCTATTGAGATTGTGGCAAGATTTTCTGCCAATCCTAAAGAAACACATATGATGGCTATGAAAAGAATTATGAGATACTTGAAAGGAACTGCTAACTATGGTCTATATTATAAGAAGGATGACAAATTTGAACTTTGAGTTTATACAGATGCCGATTGGGTAGGAAATGTAGATGAAAGAAAGAGTACTAGTGGTGGAGCTTTCTTTCTTGGATAGAGATTAGTCTCCTGGACAAGCAAGAAACAAAATTGCATTTCCCAATCTACTGCTAAGGCTGAGTATGTTGCTGCTGCAGTGAACTGTTCAAACTTGGTATGGATAAAATAATTATTGATAGGCATGAAAGAAGAAATCACTAAACCTGTTGTTATTTTCTGTGACAACACAAGTGCTATCAATATCTCTAAGAATCCAGTGATGCACACTAAGACCAAACACATTGCAATCAAGTATCACTACTTGAGAGAATTAGTACAAGACAAAGAAGTTCGAATGGAATATGTGAATACAAAAGAACAATTAGTGGACATATTCACTAAAGCTTTACCCAGAGAAGCTTATGAGTATTTGAGAAGTCAATTAGGGGTTCTTCCCCTAACTGAGGCTGCCTAGACAAGCTAGGAGCACTGCATCAAATGTGCTATAGAAGAATATTTGACAAATTGATGTAGAAGATTGTCACAGTTTAGGGCTAGTCTAGAGTGTGAAGAGAAGCAAAGACAAGGAATCAGTCATAAGAAAGATCACAAAGGAAGAAACATTGAGCTGCATAGATATTATCTACATCTGATGGATGTATGTTTTAGTTGCTACTTTGGCATTTTTGTCAAAGAGGGAGAATGTACTGATATGATAACACATGATACTGCAAAGTAAGAGGGAGATGAACCGAAGATAAGGATGATGAACTGAAATGAAGAATTAGGATAAAGGGAGATTTGAATACTTCTAACGGTCACAAAAGTGAGGCTTACAGGATTCCAAATCAGAATGAAGCTAAGGATATTGTAATTAATTTTTTGATGGACAGATAAGTTTTTTGGATTGGTTGGTAATCCATGTGTTATTCAGGTGATATCATATGGTGTTGCCATTAATGCCAAAGAGGGAGATTGTTGGAAACTACAATTGAAGCAATTGTTGTATTGTCATTGATGTCAAACCTTATTTGGTAAGACTGTTGCTACTTAAGAAAGTACTATATCTATTTTAGTGTTGCTAAGGGGCTAAGCAAGGTTGGTAAAAATAGCACCTAAGGGAAATGTTGAGTTATCTTGATACTACAAAGTGTACTTGACTATGTTGCACAATGATGAGATAATGTATTGTTTATCTTAGTAAGACTGAAGACTAAACTGGTAGGCTTAACTGAGCAAAGAAAGGAAAAATCATGTTTAAGCTAAGTGATGTTAGTGTCGACCGAGTTAGTATATGCCGAGCAAAAATATAGTGTCGATCGAGCATCAGTAAATTGTCGATGAAGGCAGTGTAAGCCGAGGAGACAGTTTTAGTAATGGACGAGCGTTCTACATGAAGACCGAGTTGACAATCACAGTATTGATTGAGCATCAACAATTTTATATTTGAAGATAAGTTAATTTTGGAGCCGACATTGTTGAATTCTTGGATTATTTAAAACATGTTGACTTTATTTATTGATTGTTTGGAAGCATTGAATGCATTGTAAAATGTTTTATTGTAAATCTTTAAGAGATTTGAGATGATTCTAGAAAAGGAGCCAAAGAACATGAAGTAGGTAGATTCAATGAATCTGACCTAACCCTAAGATCTATGATTGAGATTGAGTAGCAAAAGATGAGTTAACCTAATTGAGAAAAAATATAAGGGAACCTAAGCATTTTGATAGGTATGTACATGGTGAATAGAGAATGCTGGAAGAGGAAAGTTTTATTGACTGAATAAGCAAAAAAGGATGAAGGAGAATTGTGGTGGTTTCTTGAAGGAAAGTTTTGAGCAGACCAGAGATGGAAATGGAAAAGTTTCAAAGTTAGTAAACCAACATTAGTGTACAGAATCAGATTTGATATTTGCAAAGTGAGTTGTATATTTTTTAGATAATACTGCTACTACTTTCTAACCATTGTAACAGTCAAAATCCTTCTAAAAGAGGTTGACCTAAAAGTCATATGTTAAATCCTTTGAACAAGGTTCCATTCTAATGGAGTGTATGTAAGTCCTATGACTAGGCTCACTTTTAACAGGATGATTGAAATCCTTTAACCGGGTCACACCTGACAGTGTGTATTGTAACCTTTGACAGGGTTGGCTTTTTACTAAGCTCACTTCAGAAGAGTGAAAATAATAGTAGCATCTTACAAAGTGGTTTTTCCCATATTGGGTTTCCACTATAAATCTTGGTGTTAATACTTGTGTGAATGTTTAGATATAAACATTACTATGTTTTACAAGTTAAGTTACAACAAGGTAGTGGACTGCATTGTTAGATGTTTCTATTATTGAATTAGTGATGACCAAGTTTGTTTTGGTTTTGGATCTGATTTAAGGATAAGTTTATGAGATTGTTTTATACATTAGGACCTGAGAACAACTGATTCACCCCCCCCTCTTTGTTGTTCTAAATCATATTAACACATAGATCGACTTGCTACATTTGTCGACAAAATCAATGCCCCTGATACAGATGTAGACAAAAGAATAGAAGAAAGGGAAGAATCAAAGATTCAGGACAAATTGGCAGAAAGGATTAGCACATAAGTGGCATTGAACAAAGTAAAATCATCTGAGGTCATTATCAAGGTAAAATCTATTACCTAGATAATTTGTCAATTTCTAATCAAGCTTTGTACTTCAGACACCCTCACTGTAGAAGTCAATGAAGAGATAAAAGGTTTAGAAGCGGAAATAAAGTTGAGTACACAAGAAGCTATTGCTGAGCCAACTACTTTCTTAAAGCATATTCACCAAGTTCAGGAACTCTGGTGGTTGATAGCAGATTTAAGAAAACAAGAAGCACACATCACTGATCAGGTCACAGAGTTACAGAAAGAACTCACTCCTTACCTAAAAATTTTTGAAGCACATATTGTCAAAGCTGAACAACTTGTCGCAACACCAGAGATTTTGGTGTTAGATAATATCTTTGACATGCATGCACAAGTCGGTCTTGAGCATATTGCTCTTACCAAATTGAAAGAGGAATGGGACAACCTCTTGGAGTCTATAAAGAAAACCCATCAAAAGATTTTTGATAAGATGTAAGTATACGTTATATTTTTTGGCATTTGGCATTATGATCAAAAAGGGGGAAAATGTGTATATGCCAAATAAGTATAGTTTTGCTATGTATATTACATACTACCAGGAGGATGCACCGAGGGGGAGTACTTTGTACTTAGAAATTTTTTGTTGTGGATATGTATATGGCGGAGACATAAGGAATATATAGAAATATTTTGTCCATATACATTCAAAGTTTTGATACTAATGCCAAAGGGGGAGGTTGTTAATCTCTATTGAGCATTTAAGGTTGTCATTAGTATCAAAGGATGTTAAACAGGTTGGTCGATTACTTATATTGAGTTGGTCGGTAACCAGAAGTAAGACAGAGTAGTCGGTAAAGCCTTTACACCAAACATCACATAGTTTACTGAGCACCAGCAACACCGACACCGACAGACAGTAAACACCGAGCATCGCAGTATACACCGAGCAAATTATACAGTGTTTACTGATGATTATAGAAAATGGCATAGTAATATGAAAAGACACATTCTTCTATGCAAATAGTTACAACAGGTCATAAAATGGTTTACTAAGATCGAGGAGCATTTATTTTAGAATATACTCATGAAATGTAATGTTTATCTTATTGTAATAGTTGATCTAGGTTAATTTTGCATCGTAGATCTTAGGGTTATGATTATTTTTGTAACCTAGTTTTTTGCTAAAGTGGCAAAAATAGAACACTATATATTTTGTATGTTCGCACCATTTTATGAGGTTGGTGAGCTGATATATATATATATATATATATATATATATATATATATATATATATATATATATATATATATATATATATATATATATATATATATATATATATATATATGAACCATGGGGCACTTGAAGCCATTGCCTAACTTCAAGTCAATCAATTTACAGAGCAGAACAAAGTACAGAGGATATCAGATTGAGCAGAATTAGAGAAGGCTACCGAGTAGAGAACCATCACAGACAAGGTGATATTTTGATGAGCACTTATAGATCTATTTCAGACAATTGAGTTGTCAACTAGCAGATAATTTCCTATTACTTTCTGACAATTGTGATAGAGTTTTTCATAAATCTCTTAATAGAGTAGACTTAACAGTCTTATGTAAATCTCTTAACCGAGTACACACTTCATTAGTGCTGTTAAAATCCTATAACTAGGTAGATCTAGCTAATCTAACATGTTACTCCTAATAGGGTAAGATCACCAGAAGTGATCAAAACTTGTAGCCTTAACAGGCAAACCTTTTCTATCTGCAGTAATGAAGAATTTGTGGGTGTCATCCCCACCGTAGTTTTTACCTTCTTACAAGGGTTTCTGCATTACCAAAATACTTGTGTTATCTGATTGTCATATCGATTTCATGTTGTTTACTTTCTCAAGTTAACTAGATGATTGATTTATGCAATTATATTCAAGTTATTTTGATCAGTTATTACAGTACATAGTTATAGATCTGAAAGGTTTTTCAAGTAAAGTTTTTGAAGGCACTGATTCACCCCTCCCCTCTCAGTACCTATCTCTCCTAATTCCAACACATGATGCTTAAATTAAAAAAAAAATTAAAATGTTCTATGTAAGAAATCCCACATTCATAACAAAATATATGGAACACCCTTGTAAAAAAATGCATTGCTGGAGTAGCAAATTGGGAGTTTAAATTTTGATTCTAAACATTTGGGGTGTTTTCATACCATGCATGTAGATGTACAAAAATGATTAAAATAAGGAATATGAATAATTGAACCTATTCATTGTTTGTGTTTTCCTCAAGACACTAATTTTACCATTATTATCTAAGTATGAGGGTAGGAAGGATATATGGTAAGATAAAGAGTTAAAAGTTGAATTTATGTAGCGTAAATACTTTAATTTAAAGTGGTATTATTGTATTTTTTTTTTTTTGTTTAGAAAAACTTGTTCACAAGATTATAGAATAAACATTGCTAATAGGTTAACATGCTAAGGAAATTGTAGTTTGGTGTATCCGTCTATATTTTATGAAGTTAGTAGAAATCATGATTATAATGTGTACATATTAGGATTCATTTTTAAGATGTGAAGGATGAATAATATGTGTGTGTAGAGTTTAATGAGTTGTAAAAGCTATGATTTAACATTTATTGAGTGCATTATGTATGATTGAATTTTTCTATGAGTATAGATGGGTAAACTACAATGGAAGTAGGGAACCTTTTGCACATCAATTATAAAATAAGATTTCCTAGCATTAGAGAAAACATAAAGAAATATCAATCTTAGACACTACTACAAGTTGAACATTGACCTAGAAGACATTATGACAGAATTGAAGATATGGAACACCAAGTAGATCAATGTCCAACTAATTCGTAAACTTTCAATAAATAAGTTATAGAAAGGAATTAGATGTAAATTAAGAAAATATTGTAAACTAGTATATTCTAATAAATTATAGTATGTTTTATTACCAAAGATCATTGGAAATGAAGTTAAATACCTTATCCCCTTCCACTCTACTTGATGATTGAGTATTAAAATATGAAAAGTGTACGATTTGAATCGTTATTGTAAATATGAAACATGTGAGTTTAGAGAAATTCTTAGCTATGGAATCCAAGTCCCAAGAATACATTGTGAATTAAGGCATAAAAGGGTAACTGCATTCAAGAGCTCTCATAAATAACTATAGTAGTATAGTATGTGTTGTGTAATTAGTAATGGTGTGTTGTGAACAATCTCTATGTTTTCATGTTATTGAGGAGAGTCATTTGTTCTGTAATTAATAAGAGCTAAAATACGTGTTTTTGAGTAAAAAAATAAAAATGTAAGGGTAAGTTCACATATAGATTATTTATTATACTAGAAGAGGATGATGCTTTGTATGATCTGCATGTTCTTGATTATGTGAAAATTGGATTTCTTTATGATGATTGGTAATAAGTGTCCTATTTTATCATAATTTGTCATCTTGTTAATATATGTTATTATCTCATCACATGAAAAACATAAGATTGAGATGTGTATGTATCATGCTAATAGACACTCCTATGAAGGTCAAATTAGAAATTATCATAATATTGGATGTGGTGATTGTGGAAGCAATGAGAGTGTGATTAAATGTGGATAATGTATGATGTTTTTTATACCTTGTAAATGTGGGAAAACTTGTATATGTGCTTATGTTGAGTGTTATGTAGAAACTAGTGATTGCTTTGTGTGCTATGAAGTGGTGCTATTAAACATCCCTTCATGGAAGCTATGTTTTCAATGTGTATGGAGGACCATACCATTCTATGTGTTGTTTGCCTGATTGTTACCCTACTGAGTGCCAACCTAAAAGTTTTTCATAATTAAAAGGATAGTAGAGGTTACCAATCTCTTGGGTAGAATGAACGGTATACAAATAATGGTGGCACAAAGTGACCTTAGATTCAACTACTCGAGGGGTGAAGTAATCAATACTTTTCCCTATAACTTAGTATGTGGAGGGGTAGTATACTATTAACATTACCACTTCTTTGGGTAGAAAGGATGGCATATGGGTAATGACAATGTGAAGCGATCTTAGCTTCTACTACCCAAGGGAGTAGGCAAATCAATACTTCCCCTTATGATGGACCCATCCATGAGGTTCATAAGTGCTTTAGCCCAACCCCAGAGTTCTTGAGAACAATACCATTACTTGATATGAGATTCTATTGACATATATATGATTTATGGGTTTACATATTTTTTTTTGTGGTCCAGCATGTGGACGGAGATATTTTTTTTTGCCCATGTTGTGATAGATATTATATCTGCACATGCTCTAACATGATGCAATGGATACGATGCCACACCCACTATTGCTCTGACATAGTGTGGATGGTGATGCTGTGTTGCTGATGGTAGCAAGTGAGCTTGAGGACACAATGCCATGTACATGGTTACACGAAGGTGCAATATATGTATGTTATGTACTCCTACTTGATGTAGAGTGATTTGGAGATGCTTGCATGCTTCTAGAGGGGCACTCATGGATGCTCGGTTGTTTAGACGTGGTAGGCATATGGGTGGGCCCTAGCCATGTATACCTCTGGCTATGGTAATGGTCTATGAGAGATATTTCTATGCGGGGTGTATCTTGCACGTGCCTTCTCTATGAGGAACACCGCTATGTGACATATGACCAGTGCGTGCCTTTTTCCGCTTGGTGTACTATCATGCCATTTGTGTGATGTTCTCATTCCATGCCACCTGATGCGGGGTGTTGTCAAGGTAAACACCCCATGCCATGTGGATAGTGTGCCGCTAGGTCACCACATGAGGGGCTATTGCAATAGCCAGATGATCATTCCCTCCTTCCTCATCGGGTGGCTAGATACAAGTCACATAGTGATGTTTTGTGCAATTTCATGATGATTTTTTTTATTTTCTTGTGTGGGCCAACAACTTGTTTATCTTTTCTTGTGATGGTTTAGTAACAATTTTATGGAAAAACTTATTTTATATTGATTTACTATTTTGATATCTTGAATTATGTTAATTATTATTGAAATTGGTAACTTATTTTTATGAATTTGGTGGCTAAACTAGTTTTTTTTCTTTTCTTTTTCTTCTTTTTTTTTTTCTCTTTGTTGTAATCTGAATGTTGGTCATATGTAGTAATGTGATTCCTCACCAAGAATGCATGAGGTAGACTTGGTGAGTGCATACGAGGAAGCAGATGTAGGGAATCCTTGAGTATGGGGGTACGTGAGGTTGTGATGTAGCTAGTATCCATTGCCCACCTTAGAGTGGTGACTATTCCTTAGAGGCTAAACACCTTACAAAAACAAGGGGTAGATCACATGGATTTTTATGAGGGCCTCATCATATGAGTGTGATTTCCCTATATGTGTGTGACCTCAACACCATCAATCCACTGAGTGAGATATGTATCATGAATTATGGATTCATATCAGATTAGTATATTGTACCCTGGAGCATGATTCACTCTTGAGCCTTGTGTTGTGATCTGTACTCTTAGTGATGTGGGCTATTGTGTGATTGTGTAAATGCATATCCACTTGCATTTACTATTGCATCATAGAGATAGAAATAAATTCATATGTTTGTTATTATATATGTTACCATATTTTATGAGCCTTGATGACATTTGTGTTGATTAAGTAGGAAAACTTAAAAGTTGTATTATGAAAGATTTCCTAGGGATGATAAAATAGTATAAATGGTAATGATTCCAAGGAAATTTAGGTGATTAAGATCATTATTGTGCTTCTCATTGATCAAATGGTGGTTTTTTTATGGAAATTAAGTGAGTGAATTGATATGCTTTTCTTAATGTTGTATTTGAGTGCTATTATAAGAGTTGATGTACCTAAATTATGTGTGGAACAATGAGAGATTAGTCTAATTTACCATTCATTATGAACCAAGTATGCAATATTGACAAGAAAGGTGAATTTTAGTATGTTAATGAATAAACTTCTCTTCTATTGCTTTCTATATTGTGGTGTATATAGAAAACTGTATCTTTTGAACACTAAAATTTGTCTGGCATGAAATTTTAGCAAGAATATGAACTGATTTGGATTATGTATGATTGATGCCTACTCATTACTATGACAAGTAACATAAAGCCTTGCATGGATCCAATAAATAATATATCATTGCTATACATTGAAAATGTTGCAGGACTAAGATGTGACGTGTTTTGATTTTAGCCTTTGTGACTTATAGGAGTAAGTCGAATCATAGGGGGGGAGGATGTAGTGCCTCACCAATGCTATCATGGAAAGAGTAATTGAAGGAAATGAGGTTTTATTATTGGAAATACATGTATTTATGATGTTTATAATTTTAGGTCACTTATGTGAGTTTTGGGTCAATTGTCATGTTATATTTATAAAGATTAGACCCCTAGGGTCTCTACCCTTGAGGTGGGGGCCTATTAGATATGTAATTAAATCCCCAAGGCCTATTTTTATTCTCCACAAGTCCTCATTAATATGAGTGATGAATTTAGAATATAATTAGCTTGTAGGTACCAACCCCACCTCCATACCTCATTAATGAGAAAAGACTTTGGCGATGGGGTGTCATACTCTTTTTTTCCCCTCTTAATTGAATAAAAGACAATGCATGGAGGAATGGATGGGAAGGTAACAAATGTCACATCCCCATACAAGTCTAGGAAATTAATCTTCCTTATATTAGGCTTGTGACTAGGAAGATGGTTGTTACCCACTTCTCCATTTTTTGGAGAACTCTGGTAAGATAATGAGAAAGGAGGAGAAACTTGAGAGAAGATTGAGTTCTTTCCTAGAGAGATGGTGGTAAATGATGCATATATATTGAGAGATAAGTCTTTTCCTCTCCTTCTAATTTTATTTTTTGAGTTGTGTTAGATTGAGATAGTTTAGCAAGGTTCATCTCTAATTTGATAGGAAAAAAAAAAATCTAAGATGGGATGATCAAAGAGTTCTATATGTGGATTTATGTGAGGCTTGTAGTGATCATATGAAATTTTGGATAAGATGCTACCTAGGACCATTTATTGTATATGAGAAGACTCCATAAATTTTGACATGGGTCCTTAATTGTTTTCTTGCTTGGGGGTATGGCTAGAGTCCCCGAGGCTTCATGATTCCATTTCGGTTGGGAGGAGAGCAAGACTTGTCTATATATTTGCCCCTTGCTTTGAACATTCAAGCCCTTATAAATGTTTGAGGATATGTTGTAAGAAATGTTTCATTATATTCCCCTAAAATTTTTATTGTGCAATGTAAATGCTGAAAACAAACAATAGAAAAAAAGCAAATACGCTCATAAGAATATATATATTTACTTTGCAGTCCACTTATGTACATTTTTTTTGTGTGGGCATATTAAGTCCAGGTAGACAAATGATAGAAGTCATTTAACTTGATCATGTAAGTTTTTATTAACATAAAAGTCCTCTTTGTCTAGTAAAAAAGTGCATATTTATGATTAACAAAGGAAGGTATATCTAAACCTAGATTGCTAAGTATTATCTCTTATAAGTAACATTTATACTCACATCAGTTCAACATTAAGAATACTAAACATAAGCTATGCAATGGGAGTTGTGAGGTGTTTGTGTAATGAAATATATGAAGAGATATATAAATATTTATAAAAAAATTAAATAAAGAAGAAGCGTAGAAGGATTGAGTTAGGTAAATTTATTTTTCTCTACACAAAAATATTACATTTCCAGAAGAACATAAGAAGACATCCCTTTGAGGTGTTTGATCAAATATTCTAAGAGCCCGTTTTGGTATAGGCCGATGGGACATTGATAAGAAATTGGTGTTGCTAAATGAGAGTTCTAAAACCACACTCACGATGTATTCATACATTATATATGATCATCACATCTCTTTTGTGCCTTTCTACCTTTAGATCGCTACTTCGTATTCCTCTTTGTTTCATTTCATGCGGGTTATTGTGCAGACAACATCTATAGAAAAATGATAATTAAAGAAAAGGCTTCCTAGTTAGTGTCAATGTACTTCAACTCAATCAATGGCATTGCATCTAATCGCTAAAATATTGGTAAATATGTGCATCCATTTATTGAGCGTATTAGAGAACTTGATAACAAAATAATGGTTTGCAATTATTCTATTGTTGCCACCAATCTTCCCTCATGAATTTATTACTCTAAGACCTCGAGCCCTGGCCTCACCTCTATTCCTGAGACTGTACTTAGATTGCCTAGATCTTTATAGTGCTGCATTCATTTATGTGGTTAGTGACTTTGACCCTCTTAATTTATTGTTAATTCTTTTGGCCAATATTACTACCATCGTGTCAATCAATACATTTAATTATGACATACAAGTGGTTGGGCAAGGATAGATAGTTGGATATAAGCATTGATTTGTGGGTTACCGTGAGTTGAGATGCCCTAAAGAGGGTAGTTGAGATATCTCCCATCTCCCATCTCATCATTTCGGGTCTTGTGGGTGAAGCTGTATAACATTGCAGGCTTTAAATTCTTTACTTTCTGCTAAATAATGCATGTCCTTCACTAATGTGAAATAATGCGTCTTATATGTAAATGATGGGACAGTAAAGGTTCTATGTATTGAATGAAGCATGTAATAAAACAAAACAAAATTTAAATGAAAGAATACACTTAGCACCATGGATAAGATTTGTCCCCAAATCTTGGTACTCTAATCGAAATAGTCATCCTTTTTCCTTAACTAAATTACTCAAGTATTGTCACACCGCCACAATAATAATTCACTGAACAAGATACATGAGTGGTAAAATAAGATTTAAAAAAAAATCATACTCCCCTATAATACGCTTAAGTTGGTAACATGTGAGGATGTATATTAATATTTATAGTCCAAAGTCTCAAGGAAGAAAGGCTTTTATCGTATCAGCATATAAACTTCTAACATTGTTTTATATTTATCTAGGAATTCATTCAAGGAAGGTCCACATGGAGTAAGATAAACCTTTCCTTTATTTACCCCAAGGGATAAAGCTCTAGAGTGTAAAAAAATAATACTTAGCTCATAAATTTCAGCTCCTTTATAAAGATATCTATTAAGAGTTGCTTGTTATATGGTTAAAGAAAAGACACATCACTATTATCTTATTGAAATTAATTATGGTAGGCCCTTATGATTAAGGTAGTTGATTATTAAAAGTAATGTTGGTTAGGAATGAATGCTAAATGTTTGGCAGTCATTTTGGAGCAGTTATTGTTGCATTCATGACTATGATTGTCATTGATGTCAACACAGTGATTTATCAGAGACTTACAGAGAAGCAGACAGAGTTTGGATTAGCGCACGTGGGTTATTGCAGTTGGAGCTATGTGATGTTGAGGATATATTCTTTGATATGTTATATGTCTATGGTTAAGAGTGAAAACAATAATTCATTTATTCATGGAAGGTATGGGCATTTTGGTGGAAGCAGTATTCAGGTAGTGTTCCTGAGTAGTGGTTTGTGGAAATCAAATGATATCTCCTAATCGGGATGGAATGTAGTTTTGTGCAGTTAAAGGGAAGTTGAAGACACATTGATAGTGATGTGGATGATAGTGCAAACTTTGAGGTCACACGAGCGAAGAATTATTGTATTTGGAAGCTGACAGTTTTGTGTAATTTTGATGTAGCATGTGGAAACTTTTATGTTATAATTGTATGCCGACTCATTTGTAATTATTTGAGTTTGGTATAAAGGAAGGAATGTATTTCCTTATTGTAGTGAGTGTGTAGTGTGGTCGGATGCGATGTTGTATGCATGAAGTGAAGAAAAAACCTAAGTGTGAAAGCGAATTTATGAAGGAAGACATGCGAAGTACAAAGATCTGAAATTGAGCTCTGGTGTAACAGTGAGTATGATTTGGCATAGTCAGAGAAGAGGTAACATATTATTCTATTGATTAATACAAAGATTATTTGGATAGTGTGTTCAGTGATCTTACCCTGAAGTTATTTGGGTAGTGGGTCCTTCTGTCTTCCATAACTCTTAACAGGGTTAGAATGTTTTAATAGAGATTCAAAATCTCCTAATAGGGATTCATATGTACTGAATGTATTTCATAAGACTCCTAATAGATTCCATCCTTTTACAAGGAATATTCATATTAGTACATCTTTTGTGGGCATCATTCCCACCGGGGTTTACTCTTTGATCAAGAGGTTCCCTAGTCAACATATCTTGTGTCATTGTGTTATTGTGTATGAATATCTTTCTATGGTTAGTAATTATATTGCTTACATGGTTTAATGTTGTTGAAGTTGATAAAATTTATAATTATCTGATAACTGATTCACCCCCCCCCCCCTCTTAGTTATCTTGGTGGACTTTACTTTCTAACAATTGGTATGAGAGTGGCAGGTCCTTGAAAAATAAGTTTAACAAATTAAGAAGATCCATGGCGAATTTCAGGAAAGAAAGCCCTAAGTTTGATGGAGTAAATTTTGATAGCTGGAAAGAAAAGATGAAGACACACCTACTATGTTTAGGACTAGGACATTATTGGTTGATTACAAAGAATGATATGACTATCATTGAAGAGGACAATCTTGAAACATGTACTACTGATGAGAGAGATCTATTCATGTGTAACATACTTGCAAGAGAAGCACTTTTGACAGCCCTTTCGGAGAATGAGTATAGTCAGGTAAAATGTTTGAAAATATTTCATGAAATTTGGAAAGCTTTACACTCTACTTTTGAAGGTATTGAACATGTAAAAAGAGTTAGATTACATAATTGGATATGTGCATTTGAAGATATAAGAATGTTGGAAGATGAATCTATTAGAAGCTATATTGGTAGAATGTTAGAAATTATTACAGGTATAAAATCTTGTGGAGGAACAAAGATAGAGAATGAAGTGATATGGAAAATTCTAAGGACATTGACCCCTATATTTAAGCAGACAACACAGATGATCGAACAAGTTATACCTTGTACTACAAAATTTACAAGAGAGACTCTTCTTGGAAGATTGGAAGCAATAGAAATGAACCTGAGATTATCAGGAGACTTACCTAGAATGGAGACAGCATTCAGTGCTATTAGTGTTTGCCCTACTTTGTCAAGAAGTATCAGTGTGAGAAAAGATTATCCCGATAGCAACAGATCTAGAAATGAAGAAGACAAGAAGATTGAAGAAGGTATTTCCTTGCTTGTGAAAAGAGAACCAGATGGTAAGAAAATATTTAAATGTTGGACTTGTCAAGAATATGGTCATTTTGCATCTAAATGTCCTAAGAGAGTTAAAAATTACAGAAACAATTTTAAACCTAGAAGATCTAAGGAATGTTATTATGCTAATGATGAAGATCTTGAAGCTAGTATAGAAAGAACTCTAAGTGAAAGTGATACTGAAAACAATGATGACATAGGATTTGTAGCAATTAAAGAAGAGAATCCTGAAACTGATGTTAAGGAAGAAAAAGCCTTAGTTTCTCAAGTTGAAAAGAAAGCCGATTGGATTATAGATAGTGGTTGTTCATATGATATGACTGGATACATGAAAAAGTTCATAAAGTTTAATGAATATGATGGAGGAGTTGTTAGAAATGGAAACAATGCACCTTGTTTGATTAAAGGTATATGATCTATTACTCTTGATGGAAAGACTAATACTGACGATGTTTATTTTGTGGATGGATTGAAACATAATCTTTTGAGTGTTGGACAATTAGTTGATAAGGGATATCAAGTTTGGTTTATTGAGAAAACTTGTGTGATAAAGGATAAAGATGGAAATCTGATTAGAACTGGATCTAGAACCAGAGGTAATGTATTTCAGTTGAATCCTACTGAGATGACATGTTTGATTACTAAGATTGATGATAGTTGGTTATGGCATAGAAGGTTTTGTCATATAAACTTTGACAACATTGTGAAAGTAAGTACTACACTTGCAGTAAGAGATTTGCCTAAAATTATGAAGCCTACTAACATGATTTGCAAAGAATGTGTAATGGCTAAACAAAAGAGAATTTCTTTTCCCAATAAGAAGTTTACATATGCAGAAAAGCTGGAGATTATTCATACAGATTTGAGCGGTCCTACCAGGACTAGAGGATTCTATGGAGAAAGGTATTTTATGATTCTTGTTGATGATTTTACAAGAATGATGTGGATTGCATTTCTTAAAGAAAAATCTGAAGCATTTGATAAGTTTAAGATTTTTAAGAATAAAGTTGAGAATGAATCTGGAATGAAGATTAAATGTTTGAGATCTGATAGAGGTGGAGAATTTACTTCTAGAGAGTTGAACACCTTTTGTGAAGAAAATGGCATTAAGAGACAGTATTCATCCCCTAGAAAACCCAAACAAAATGACATTGCAAAAAGAAGAAATCGATTAGTGACTGAAGCAGCAAGAGCTATGTTATTTGAGAATGATTTGGTGAAGATATTCTAGAGAGAAGCAGTGAACACAACAGTGTATACAATGAACATAGTACAAATTAGAGTGGACATAGACAAGAAACCTTATGAATTATGGTTTGGACATGCACCCTCAGTTAAGTATTTTAGAATTATTAGAAGCATCAAAAGAGGAGTTCTAACTTGAAATAAGGTACAAGAATAGTTATGTTTGATTTCTCAAATTGAACCTAAGACTACTAGTGAAGCTTGTGAAGATGAAAATTGGACTAATGCTATGAAAGAAGAACTAGATCAAATTGAAAAGAAAAAGATATGGGAATTGGTCCCTAGACCTAAAGACAAGAATGTTATTGGAACAAAATAGGTATTTAGAAACAAGATGAATGAACAAGGAGTAGTAAGAAACAAAGGAAGATTGGTTTCTTGGCTAAGCAAGAAGCAAAATTGTATCTCACAAAGCACAACAGAAGCCGAATATGTAGCAACAATAAACAATTGTAACCAGATAATTTGGATGAAGAAAATGTTGAAGGATATTGGAATAAAGTTTGTTGAACCTGTTGTCATACATTGTGACAACACTAGCACAGTTAGTATGTCTAATAATCCTATATTACATCCTAAGACAAAGCATATAGAGATTAAGTATCATGTTGTAAGAGAGAAAGTTGCTGAGAAAGAAGTCAGACTTGAGTACATAAGTAAAAAGGAGCAGATAGGAGATATAGTCACAAAGCCTTTGCCTAAGGATACATTTGAGGATCTGAGAGGTATTCTTGGGGTTATGCCCCAGCCTACTTTTGAAAAATGATGCAGTTGGTTGCATCAGTCCAGTGGTATACGAGCCTTATCTTTCTTTTGGATTGGATGTTGGTACTTCCTCTATGGGGGAGTATGTGTATCTAAGCTAAGTCATGAGGACTCTAGTGAATGTATTTTCTGAATAGTGTCTTTTGACATTGGAGTTGCTGTTGACATAATGATGAAATTTTTATCATTGATGTCAATGGGGGAGAAGTATACATGAAAAACCATCTGAAACATATGTTGGAGAGAATTGAATAGGATAACAAAGCAAGATTTGATTGATGAAGAGGATTTGGAGCAGCAGTGTTGCAGTATTGGATTTTTAGAACATTGTATGTTTTTTCATCTATGTTTCAATCAATTCCAATGGGGGAGATTGTTAGGAATGAATGATAAATGTTTGGCAGCCATTTTGTAGCAGTTATTGTTGCATTCATGACTATGATTGTCATTGATGTCAACACAGTGATTTACTAGAGACTTGCAGAGAAGCAGACAGAGTTTGGATTAGTACATGTGGGTTATTATAGTTGGAGCTATGCGATGTTGAGGATATATTCCTTGATATGTTATATGTCTATGGTTAAGAGAACAAATAGTAATTCATTTATTCATGGAAGTTATGAGCATTTTGGTGGAAGCAGTATTTAGGCAGTGTTCCTGAGTAGCAGTTTGTGGAAATCAGATGATATCTCCTAATTGAGATGGAATCTGGTTTTGCATAGTTAAAGGGAAGTTGAAGACACATTGATAGTGATGTGGATGTCAGTGCAAAATTCAAGGTCACACGAGCGAAGAATTATTATAGTTGGAAGCTGACAGTTTTGTGCAATTTTGATGTAGCCCCTAGAAAATTTTATGTTATAATTGTATGTTGACTCATTTGTAATTATTTGAGTGTGGTATAAAGGAAGGAATGTATTTCCTTATTTTAGTGAGTGTGTAGTGTTGTCAGATGTGATGTTGTATGCATGAAGTGAAGAAAAGAGCTATGTGTGAAAGCGAATTTGTGAAGGAAGACATGTGAAGTACAGAGATCTAAAATTGAGATATGGTGTAATAGTGAGTGCGGTTTGCCATAGTCAGAGAAGAGGTAAAATTATTTTGTTGATTAATACAAAGATTATTTGGACAGTGTGTTCAGTGATCTTACCCTGAAGCTATTTGGGCAATGGGTCCTTCTGTCTTCCATAACTCTTAACAGGGTTAGAATCGTTTAACAGGGATTCAAAATCTCCTGACAAGGATTCATATGTACTGAATGTATTTCATAAGACTCCTAATAGAGTCCATCCTTTCACAAGGAATATTCATATTAGTGCATCTTTTGTGGTCATCATTCCCACCGGGGTTTACTCTTTGATTAAGAGGTTCCCTAGTCAACATATCTTGTGTCATTGTGTTATTGTGTATGAATATCTTTCTATGGTTAGTAATTATATTGCTTACATGGTTTAATTCTATTGAAGTTGATAAAAGTTAATTATTTGATAACTGATTCACCCCCCCCCCCCCTCTCAGTTATCTTGGTGGACTTTACTTTCTAACATTGTTTTTAGGAAGAAAGAAAGAGGAATTTATGCAGTAATTTTGAGAGTGGAACATTTAAAAAAAATATGCATGATATGTAAGTAGGATGGCATGAGAAAATGTGCATCTTCTTTTGATTTTAACATTCTTATTAATGAGAACTTGGATATTAATAAAATTTATAAATATTTAGTTTAGAATAAGGTTGTATTATGGGATAATAATATTGTATGGTGAAATAAAAGATGTTGGATGTTAGTGTACAATAAAGGTGAAACAAGATAAACTAATTAATTAATTATATAAATATAAATATATGTATATACTTATATGTAAATATAAATTGAGAGTTCTATTATATAAGTGATTGTCTACATAGTGTGAATATGTAAAGGTATGGAAACTATTCAATTTGATATCTTAAATATAAACATTATAACATACCACCATTATATTAGTAAGTTGAAAATAATATTATCAAATATGCTAAGAATAGTGTTAAGTAAATGTGAAGACCAACAATAATATTTTGGAATGAACAAAGAAAAAAAAATAGTTTTATGAGACTAGTTTGTTAAAGTTAATGGAGTGGAGTAATTTCCATGTTAATTATTATTATGATCTTTCATAAGCATATGTAGACACGGAAAATTGGCAAAGGCTTAAATCAGTCAAAAGGTGCAACAAATCATCAAAATAGTATTAAAAATCAATAAATGAAACAAAGGAAATTCAAATCAAAGGAAAATTCAATTAAATGATTAAATGATTAAATAAAGCTTGAAAAGGGGGAAAACACTATGAAATTGATTAAATTCAATTAATGACATAGTTGTTGAAACCAAAAATCAAAATGAACATCTTACCCTTCATGGCTAAATTTAATTACTTTAATTAATTAATAAATCATAATTTCCCTCAACAAAGGAAAAAGGAGACAAAATGGACACAAATCACTCACTTTTGTTGAAATGGTCCAGCCTTTTGAAACCATTTAAATGTTTGTCCTCCAATTTAGGGACAAAGCAAAGCCAATTGACCTTACCCAAGCATAACCATGGTTATCTCACTCTACCCCCTACCCTTGGGAAAATCTTATAAATAAAAGGCATTTTGAGGCATTAATCATCCACTCCATATCTTTGAATTGCAGCAAAGCTCTTGCAATTTGCATCCACATCACTCAGTAATTTTCATTGATAATTAGCTTCAATTGTTGATCATTTTGTAGATTTCTTATCAAATAGAGCTAGAATTTGATAATTAGATCTAGTTTGCATATCATTCTTAGTTCAATTCTCATAATTAGAGTGTCACTAGTGAGGATTTGCAGCTGAGAGCCTCATTTACCACTTCAATTAAGAGAACCATGAGATATTTAGATTAATTTGTGCATTATTTAGATTAGTTTTCTTTGAATAGTTTAAATTCTCTTTAAATCTTGTTATTTCATGAAGGTGTAAATCACTCACACACAAATGGAACCCACCGTGGGGCCCTAGGCCTCAAATTCATCATAATTTCCACGTTATTTGCAAAATTTAGGCTAGAATTGCATGAATTTGCTCACTGTTTGCAGGTTACAAAAAAGAAATCACGCCTGCCGGTAAAGAAGTCACGCCTAAAGCAAAGAGATTTCACGCGCGGAAATTAAAATATCACTTGAAGTTTGAACGATTACACTTTTCAGCCTGCAGAATCATGCTTCTGGCGAAAGAAATTACGCCTGCAAAAATCAAAATCTCGCGTCATGGACAAGCAGTTGATGCCTTTGGACATTTAAATGTCGTGTGCATAGAATTAAAAGCTACGGCTGAGGAATCATTTTACGCCTGGTGTAAAGGGAGTTTCCTACCTTATTCATTTAATTTCTCGCTTTGTTGATTTTAAATGTCGCCTTTTGACTAATAAGATGTCACTTTTTTGGTATTAATTTGTCGCTTGTAATAAATAGTTCACGCATTTTTATAATTTGATATCGCACTTGATTATTTTAATCTCGCTTGAGCCACTTTATGGTGACACTCGTGGTTAAAGTAATTACGTCTTGATTAAATTAGATCTCGCATTCAGCATAGACAATGTCGCCTGATTGAGCATTTATATTGTATCAGAGTAATTACTGTTGTCGCGTCTAGTAAAGATTTCACGTGTAGCTAAAATTTGATATCGCACTTGCCTATTTTAATCTCGCTTGAGCCCCTTTTGGTGACACTCATGGTTAAAGTAGTCACGTCTTTATTAAATTTTATCTCGCCTGTAGTCTGGATAATGTCGCGTGGCTGTATGTTCTCTATTTTATCAAAATTGTTAAAATGATGACTGTATTCTAACTTCACGGTCATTTTTTTTTATCTCAGGAGCATGGTCTGTCATAAGAAAGTGCAAAAACCAGAGAGAAGGCATAACTTAGAGGAGAAATTGATCTCTAAGAGGATAAGGAAAGAAAACCGGGTACACTCTACTTTTGTTCTCAACAATGATTTAGAGAAGGAAGTAGAATTATATGCTAAATACATTGCTGTTGTAGATGCTTACAAACAAAAATACGTATCATTAAATTGGGAATTTAGTCCTTAAGTTTGTAAGAATTTTGCAAGTATTTTGGTAAAAAGAATCAAAAGCATAATCAATTATATCATTTTAAGCTTTGATTTTGGTTTCCCCTCACTTTGTTTGTATTGTGCTGACTAACTTGTTGGTGGAGGGAACGTTTTGCTAAGGTAAGACAAGGATTTGGAGAGAAAATGAGAAATCTACTACTTAAAAATGCACCTAGCCTTTGCTAGCATCGTTTGAGGTATTTCTCTCATCAAGCTTGCACATTCCCTTAGATTGTGGCATTTCAAAGTTCAAAACATAGTTTAATCATAAAAGGAAAAAAATAAACACTTCAATTCTAAGAACCCCTTTGTCACGGGGTTGAAAAAGAACCAAATTGATTGTGAGTGTTTGGGATAAGGGAAAAGAAATAGGGATATGCTCTTCACTCTTTGAGTGAATCAAATTCTCAAACTTGCTCTACCAAATCCACTTTTCATGCTTTCAAATGAACATGTTTAAAACTTAGTGGGCTCGCCTCCCAAGATTGCCTTAAAAGGGCTAGTGAGAGGGACAGCCCAAAGCGGGATACACTTGCTTTTGCCGCGAGAATCTGACCCACTATAAAACAAAATGCGTGTATCCTTAATGGGGTGCACGATAAAAAATATTTTAGCTCTTTCGAACTTCCTCTAGTAGTCCTAACGGATTGCGCAAAATTGTGCTTTGGTGCATGTGGGAAGCCCCTTAACATACTTGGGGGATGAAAAGATAAGATCTATTTTGAACGGAAAATTTACTACATAACAGTAAAATAGCAAAACTACCTATTAGAGCCATGTTTACGAACCAATTATGTGCTAGGTAGATTGCGTGGAAGCTATTCTTGTGTTTCAACCTGTGAAAACGTTCAAAAATATACACATTAGAGCATTCTAGGGATATGGTACCCAATTGATGTGTGTGTTGAGATTTTTTTTCTATTTTCAAACAAGATATTCCAAAGTTATTGATCAAAACATCATTAAAATTTTAAACCATTTAAAATTGATCAAAAAAAACTTTTACCTTATTCCAAAAACCAGCTTATCAAGAGAAGAAAGTCAACATACCCTTAAAGTTTGTTCATGCTTGTTATTACAAGATCACTCTCTATAAGGAAAGCATTACAAAGAGACGGGACCTACAACGGAGAAGAGCTCCCATTTCTGAAGAACACTTTCATTACTTCACGAGTGATTGAAAAACCCGCTAAGGCAAAGGACATTAACAAGATGTTTAGTGGTACCCTAGGAAATATCGATCCCAACAACCAAGGGAACAACATGAATGGGGGTATGGATCCTAACAACAATCAAGGGAACAACATGATTGGGGGTATGGATCCTAACAATAATCAAGGAAATTCTAATAATGGAGGAAGAGATCCTAATTCCCAAGAGGCAAATTCACAAGGCAACAACTTATTTCCTCCTCATAATACAAACTTACCCCCAACTATGGAAGAAGCCATGGTTGAAAGAGCATTAGAGGCAAGACAATGCCCTTATTTCATAGAACTAATGAAAAAGACCATGCTTATGGATAAAGAAAAACACTTCATGGACTTGATACAAATGGGGGTAAAGCTACCTAAAGATTTTGACATAGAACAGTTAAAGCCCAAGGAAATAGAAGACCCTATGGAAGCAATGAGGGAACAATTCAAGGCATTACAAATGGAATTCGATAGTTTGAAACAAAACGGGGCTCCTAAGCCTTTCTCTATTGAAACATTATGTCCTTTTCCATTCGATAAGAGTTTGGTCATGATGCCTTTTCCCATTAATGTAACATTTCCTAAATATGAGAGGTATGAAGGAACATCTGACCCACATGATCATCTTCGGGGGTTTTGTGCATTAAGTCTTGAATTCATGCATGAATCAACCTATTTAATGAGACTATTCCCAAGAAGCTTGGGAGGAACGGCCATGGATTGGTTTTCAAAACTACCATCCGGCATAAAATCCTTTGAAGAGTTAGCTTCTAAATTCGTGACTCATTACTCTTATAACATCAAACATGAGGTCACAATGATAATGTTATGTAACACGAAGCAAAAAGATGGAGAAGCCTTCCTTACATTCTTGCAAAGATGGAGGACTGCATTTGCTAGATATCCAAGAAGTGTACCGGAGAAAGAAAAAATGGATATCTTTATTAACGGTTTAAGAAATGAACTGAATTATAGAATAAGGATGCAATGTCCTAAAACCTTCCAAGATTTGATTGATAATGGAATTACAATGGAAGAAGTGTTGATTAAGAGTGGAGAGTTGAAATTGTACAAGGAAAATAAGAATAACTCTAACTCCAACAACAACAATACCAACAATAACAACAATCAAAATAAAAGTTGGTACAACAACAATAGTCGTTATGCTGCAAAGAATAACAACAAAGGCACTGTTAATGATGGTGTAGTGGAATCTAGCAACTTGAAGGTGATTCCATTTTCCCTTAGAAAGACACCAAATCAAGTGAATAATACTAATCAAGCATATAATGCACCTTCCAACAATAACAACAATGCCAACAAGAATAATCAAGGAAACAAGGATCAAAACAGCAAGTATGATAAGTATTTGAAGCCCACTCCTGCAAGACACTTTACACCCTTGGGAGAATCACTTGAAACTGCATTAAAGGCTCTCATGGCTAACAATGTTATTACATTACCCGCTATTAAGCCTTATGAACCAGAACACAAGCCGGGCTGGTGGGATGCTAAGCATCATTGTGAATATCATAGGATTCGGGGGCACACTACAAATGAATGTCTACAATTAAAGAATGTGGTGCAAGACTTGATAGATAATAACATAATCACTATTGATGGACCCCAAAATAATGAAGATCATACGGCCTTCAAACAACCTTTTTACAAATATGATAAAGGTGAGTCATCAAATGGCAAGAAACAAAGTGCCAATAATCTCAACTTTGCGCCATCATATGATCATATTGTTAATGCTATAATCATTAATGAACAGCCTCAAAAGGAAGCAATAAATGTTATTACAAGAGGGCAGAATTCTAGAATGACTTTACAAGGGATAGTCCCTCAGGACACCAATATCCCATAATCCAACATTGTGGTCAAACAACCTCCTCCAGTAGCAAGGCCTTATAGTTTGGTGGACCAATTGCAACGTACTCCAGCACAAATCTCAATCTTAGAGTTATTGAAGTTGTCACCAAATCATAAAGAGATTTTGGAAAAAGCTTTGGAAGAGACACATGTTTCTACTACCTTAGGGGAAGAAAATTTTCAAAATATGGTAGGACATCTCGTGGCTCCTCATTTTCTTTCATTTTCTGATCAAGACGACATGTCTATAACTCATCCTCAAAATTTGCCATTGCATATAGAGGTTTTGATCAAAAGGCATAGAGTCAAAAGAGCCCTTATTGATGGAGGGGCTGGTCTTAACATATGCACATTGAGTCTTGTAAAATCCTTAGGTTTATCTGAGTCTTGCATTGACCCTACAAAGAAAATCACCATAAAAGCTTATGACGAAGCTGAAAAAGCTTCTAAAGGCATGATTGTGTTGCCCATCCAAGTGGGACCAGTCAAGAAGGAAACCAAGTGTCAAGTGTTGGACATGAAATTAACCTATAACATCTTATTGGGAAGACCATGGATTCATGAGATGCAAGCTGTCCCATCCACATATCACCAATGCATCAAGTTCCCATACATGGGTGAAGAAATCACAGTTGGAGGAGACTCAAATCTATTTCAATATTGTAATGCACTCAAACCCTTGCATGAATTATACATTCCACATAATCATGAAGGAGTTGTTCCAAGAATCACCAATGAAGATGCACAAAATCCTCTTCAAGCTAGCTCAACTACATCAACTAAGGGCAAGGAAAAAGTGAGCTACGAGGGTCCAAATGTAATGGAAAGTCCATATATAGCACCTAAATTGGAGACAGTGATCTACAAACCTACTAAAGAGGAAAAAGAACAAGCTAAAGAAGATCATTACCAATACATGAGTGAGATGATGAACAAATTTGACAAACAATGCAAGATTAGTTCAAAAGGGGTAGGAGAATATTTAATTTCTCTATTTGACATGCCCATGTCTCCTAAGTCACATGGTAAACCCTCAAAAGAACATCTTCCACATAAGTATAATTCTTATTTTGTGAGGGAAGATAGCAAAGCAACATGGGATAAGGAAGAAGATGATGTCCTTCAATGGCTTTATCATGATGAGGATGATACCTTAGACACTCCCATGGAAAGAATTCAGCATGTCAATATACAAACCGAACAATATGGGAAAGGATTTGATATTATGCAAAAGATGGGATACAAAGGAAGAGGACCCCTAGGACAAAGAAATAGAGGATTATTAAAACCTATTGAACCTATTTGGAGGGCAAGTCATGAAAAATCTAGAGTAGGTTTTCAATATAAGGGAGAAAGTTCAAGTCCAATGCATGATTTTCATCCTCAAATAAATGCATTAGAATCTGAAGGAGATAGTGATGACTCTAGGGATTATGAATGGGATACTTTATCAGATGAGTCATGTCAAGATAAAGAGGTCATTGCTATACATACTTATGCAAAAATCCCAAAACAAGATGCTCCAATTAATGAAGAATCTCCTATTTAAAGGCCTAATATAGAACAAGCATCTAGTAGTGGAGCATGGATAGAAACATTTTGGACACCTTCAGAGGAGGGAAATTCAAACATTAGTTTTAACCCGCTTGTGGCTTTTCCCACATTATTTCCCATAGAGGTTGACGAGGATTCAAGCGAAGGGGACTTTGACCCTGCTTCCATGGATCATCTTGAGGAAGCGCACATCATAGATCTAAATGATACAATGTATGAACCCTCAAATGAAGTCATGTCCATAAATCCTATTGATGATACCTTACCCAATAACTCCTTAATTTTGATGCACCCGAACCTCATTGATTGGGATCAAACCGAACCACATGACTTACTTTACTTCCCAAATGACCAAGCAACAAACCAATACCTCAATGCGGTTGAACCCTCTTTCACCAACGAACTCAATATGGACATAATGACAATAGCAAGGGTCCAATCTCTTAGTCAAAAAAAGAAAAAAAAGAAAATAAAAATAAAAATGAGAAGTTCTATTGGTGAAAACCCAACTGTGGCACCATTAGAACCAAAAACAATGAAAATAAAAGATGTTTCTTTTGGTGAAAACCCAACTGTGGCACCATTAGAAGAGAGATTGGATACTTTTCTTGAACATGAAGAAGAACGGTCATCTATTCTTATAGAACCAACAGAAAAAGTTAACATTGGTACAGAACTAGAGCCAAAGGTCGCACACTTGGCTACATCACTTACATCTCTTGAAAGAGAGGACTTTATCAAATTCTTCCAAGAACAACAAGTAAATTTTTCATGGTCATATGCCAACATGCCTAGATTGGATCCTAATTTCATAATGCATCATCTGAATGTTAGACCCGGAGTTAAACCTGTGAAGCAAAAACTAAGGAAAATGCACCCACATGTGGCTCTCCTAGTCAAGGCAGAATTGGAAAAATTGTTAAAGGTGGGGTTCATAAGAACAATAGCATATGTTGATTGGATCTCTAACATTGTGCCAGTTACTAAGCATGATAAATCTATCTGTGTGTGTACGGATTTCAGAGATTTAAACCTTGCATGTCCCAAAGATGACTTTCCATTGCCAAGCATTGATACTATAGTGGATCTGACAGCAGGTCACGCAATGTACTCATTAATGGATGGATTTAGTGGCTACAACCAAATAAAGATTGCTCCTGAAGACCAAGAAAAGATAGCATTTACTTGCCCTTGGGGTACTTTTTGTTGGAATGTCATGCCCTTTGGTCTAAAAAATGTTGGAGCTACATATCAAAGGGCCATGACAACTATTTTCCACGACATGATGCACACTTTCTTAGAAGATTATGTGGACGACATTCTAGAAAAGTCCCACAATAGAGAAGAGCATTTACAAATCCTAAGAAAAATATTCATTCGGTTAGAACAATTCAAAGTTAGATTAAACCCAAAGAAGTGTGCCTTTGGTGTCCAATCCGGCAAGTTATTGGGTTATATAGTGTCAGCAAAAGGCATTGAAGTTGATCCTAAAAAAGTACAAGCCATTCTAGAAATGGAGATTCCAAGAAATATTAGCCAAATGAGGTCACTACAGGGAAAGATTCAATCAATAAGGAGATTTATCTCTCAATTAGCAGAAAAGTGTCACTCTTTCACCAGATTGCTACACAAGGACACTACATTTATGTGGGATGAAGAATGTGATAAGGCCTTCGCTATTTTGAAGACTTATTTGATAAACTCACCTATTCTTATGTCACCTATCAAGGGTAAAGAACTGTTGTTATACATATCAGCCACAGAAAGGTCTCTAGGCATATTGTTGGCACAAGAAGATGAGCAAGGAAAAGAAAGGGCAATCTACTATCTTAGTCAAACCTTAATAAAATATGAACTGAATTATTCATTCATGGAAAGAGCATGTCTAGTAGTGGTTTTTGCATCTCAAAAACTAAGACATTATATGTTGATGCATAAGATCAAATTAATTGCCAAGATTGATCCTCTCAAATACTTGCTAAGTAAAACTGCCTTAACAGGTAGAATAGCAAAATGGGTCATGATCGTAAGTGAATTTGACATTGAATATGTTGATAGAAGAGCAATTAAAGGACAAGTGATAGCAGATCACTTAGTAGATAACCCAATGGAGTCTACACAAACCATGCAAATTGAATTTCCAGATGCAGAAATTGTCAACATAGAAGCAAAGACATGGAAATTATATTTTGATGGATCTTACACACAAGGAGGTTCTGGAGTAGGTATATTATTGGTTACCCCTCAAGGGTACACTATTCCAAAGTCCTATAAACTCTTATTTCCATGCACCAATAACATAGTGGAATATGAGGCATTAGTCATTGGCATCAAAATGGCTTTGGAATGGAATATTGCAGAATTACAAGTGTATGGGGATTCCCAACTCATAATCAATCAGGTTAATAATGAATACAATACCAAAGATATAACATTAATGAAATATAAAACCTTGATTGATGGATGGAAGAAGTACTTTGCTTTGATCACATTTGAACAGATTCCAAGAGAAAAGAATAGAGCAGCAGATGCCATGGCTACCTTGGCTTCATTGTTACAAAAACTAGATCAAAATGAGAATTATGAGTTCTTGGTGGAAGAGTTGGTAAAATCGGATTCAACCTTCCTGACACCCAAATTGTTGCTCTTTTACATGGACATGACTCTCCTTGGTATGGACCCATCTATACTTACCTTAAAGACCAAATACTCCCCGTAGACCAAACTCATGCCCAAAAATGTAACTTCATATGCCAAGCCACCCGTTACCTAATCCTTTCAGACACATTGTATCGTAAGGGTCTTGATGGGACGTTACTTAGATGTCTAGAGGAAGAAGAGTCTAAGTTAGCTTTACATGAGGTCCACGAGGGCATTTGCGGGTCACACTCAAGCGGTCTTAATCTAGCTAAGAAAATCCTTCGTTTAGGGTACTATTGGACAACATTAGAAAAGGATGCTTGTCAATTTGTGAAGACATGCAGCAAATGTCAATATCATGGTAATATGATACATGCACTGGCTCAAGAATTACACCCATTCATTACACCATGGCCTTTTTATCAATGGGGTTTTGACTTGATTGGAATCATACATCCTCCATCTTCAAACGGACACAAGTATATCATCACAGCAATAAAATACTTCACCAAATGGGTGGAAGTAGTTCCCTTAGCAACAAAAACTGACAAAGAAATTTCAATGTTCATTTTGAACCACATAATTTGCCGCTATGGTATTCCACATGCTATTATCACGGATAATGGGAAACAATTCAAAAATCAGGATATTGATGAACTTTTCATGACATTTCACATTACACATCATTCATCATCCATTTATTATCCACAAGGCAATGGAAAAGCTGAAGCAACGAACAAAAATATCCTCAAAATATTAAAAAGATCAGTTAACAAATCAGGAAGAGATTGGCACGTGCAAATAAATCCCGCACTATGGGCTTACAGAACTAGTATCAAAACACCTACAGGAGCCACCCCATTCTCTTTAGTCTATGGAACCGAAGCAGTTCTACCATTAGAAGTTGAAATTCCATCTCTACGAGTTTCATTAAGAGGATTGATCACTGATGAGGATTATAGGATTGCCAGACTGCAACAATTGGAATTGTTAGAGGAACACCAGACTCAAGCTTATGAGCATTTAAGAGTTTATCAAAACAAAATTTCACGCAATTACAACAAACACATCAAACCAATAACTTTTCAAGTAGGAGACTTGGTACTAAGAGAAAATCCCAAAAATCAAGTTGAAAGGGAAAAGAAAGGAAAGTGGGAAGCTAATTGGATAGGCCCATTTGTGATAGTGTCATCCTTTGGAACTGGAACATATAAGTTATCAGATTGTAATGGTGAAGAATTACAAGAACCCATAAATAACATTCATTTGAAGAGGTTCTACACCTAAAGCAGATGAAAGAGTATAAAAAGAAAGCAGATGAGAGAGCATCATAATTATTGTACATAGTTGAAAAGGGATCTTGAAAATACAAAAACATTTGAAAATGGAAAATCCAAAAACATTGGAAAAGAAAAAAGATCAAAAACAGTGGAAAATTGAGCATGAAGAAAGCAAAAACATTTGAAAAACTATCTCTTGGTGAAAACCTAGCAAATAGGCGCCAAGGTGATAAAGAAAATTTTTTTTTTAAAAAAAATGAAAAATAAAAAAAAAATGAAAAAGAAAAAAGTGCCTTGGTGAAAACCTAGCAAATAGGTGCCTTGGTAGCAAAAAAAAAAAAAGTACCCAAAGGTGAAAACTTGGCAACAAGCACTTTTGGTTCCCTTAAGTCATTTCTTTCCTAGTCACATATGTACATAATGCATCTCATCATCCCATTTGTCTAAACCTTCATTGCATCCGTCATTTGTACATAGTCATAATAACATTTTGTAGCATCATCCTTTGCATTGCCCAAAGTTGTCAAAACTGATACATCAAACACTTGGGGGTAGCATAAACGGATTGAAAAGTGGGTACCTCAAAAAGGATTCCAATGAGCAACATTCAATCACAAGTAGAAAGGGATCAACATTTTCAGAAGAGAGATCAGATTTTTGTAAACCTTTGATGGATATCATTGTTTACTAACCAAGAAGTTGACTACCACAACAAAATCCTTGAGCCTAAATTGACTTATTATTCAGGATTAAAAATCAAACATCATTCCACGATCAAAACACTTGGAAATATTCTTTGAAGATCAGAAAACAATGCAAAACACCTAGATAGATTCTTTTGGAAAGTTGGTTAAAAAATCTGTTTACTTACATTAATTCAATTTGTATCAAGTCTTTTTAGCTAATCAATGATGTTTCGACTAGATTGGCAATGATGGAGACATGATATTTTTTCTTGACTATGAAGTGAATGTTTGGAGGAAGATTCATTGCCTTATGAGAATTCATCTAAAGACATGGTCATCAAAGAACCATCGAGGATTCTCTTATAAAACAATGAGTTAACCTTTGCTTGTTTACGCAACCGGATACCTTGGATATTTAGATTCTTCATATCTAAATGACAAAATCCACTTGCAACATAGAATCTGACAAAATTGGTATTCGTACTCTCATGATTGTTTGTAATCAGTGACAGTCGTATCGACGAGACCGATGGGAAAGCAAAACGGAGGTTACCATATGAGCAATAAAAAGTGATATTCATATCATCATGCCAGTGGGCAGTGGTGATTGTATTGACTTTCTAGTCCCAAGTGCTCAAAGATGAAAATTTATCCTCAAGGCATTTATTTGCTAAAAGCTAGTGACACTTAGCTGCATTCATAAAAGGTTAAATGCATTCTCATGTTAGATTAATTACACATGCATTTTTTTCCCAAGGGTTTCATTTCGCATCAAAAAGAGGGTACATAACATCATCAACAAGGTCAAATCAGCAAGGACAACATCATCTCAATATCATCTTTTCTACAATAAAAACATCTCGCCCTGTGGTAGCCAAAACGTGTTTGTCTCAGAGTGCCAATGCTCTGCGACAGCGGTAATCAAACCTCAGTTCATCTGGAATCGAGGAAGCTCTAATACACATAGTAAACCATAGTTCCTAATCACTCACCTCTCGACGTCAGTCAACTGCCCCCTAAGCTCCATCACCCAGTGTGGTATAGTCCAGAGGTACAGAATAGGGATATCCTCCTATTTAATCACAACAATGGAATCACATGAGTAACTTACTATTAGGAAATCAAACAATCAATCATAGTCATCAATTTAAATATACCTATCAGACCTACCAATCCTAACTCTAAGCATTGAGGAAGGACGATCCTAGTTTTATGTCTCTAAGCATTTGAGAATAAAATGAATGGACGATTAGATCCATGACCTATCATTCGTGATGAAGATTGATTTACCTTATCCTTCGATATTATAGTTACCAATGTCCTAATTTGTTGTTGAAATCAAACAAGGGGAACACCCTAACTGAACATTTGATTGAATTCATTGATGTGATCGATATCAATCAAGTTGACGCAATCGAGCAATTAGACGTCATGGAAAAGTCTCAAATAACATACAAAAATTTTCACTTACGCGACTTTTCTTTCAGGCGTCATTTCTTTTACCAAAGGTGACATTTATTTCTGCATACGCGTGATTTTAATCATCCGCGTGACTTAATTTCATGGAAGCGATATCAGATTTTCAGCAGGTGACATTTTATTATCCAAGATTTTCATGTGGTAAACAATTAAAAATGTTTAAACCCTAGGCGATATTAAATTATCCACAGGCAATAAAGGATTTTCTAAAGGCGTGAGCAAACCTAAGGAAGGCGATATCAAATTTACTAGAGGCGACATTTAAAATTTTCAAGCGTAATTAAAAGGCACGGAGGTGACATTTCTTTTCACAAATGCAGAATCAAAATTTTAAAATGCATTAAATGAGGTCATAAATGCAACTTTCGAACCATGAGGAAAATTTGAATGACATACTGGAGGACCATCGGTCGCTCTCCGACTGAACCGGCGTGCTCTCTCAAACCGATGCTCACGATGTGAGACCACCATCGTGTAAAAAGGGCTAAAATCTCAAGAGGGAACGGTGCAAATGAATAGTAAAATGAGGGGTTTTACCCTATTTAAGGTGAAATTGGTCCTAATAAACACTTAAAAATGCACTTTGGACCTATTATATGACATTTTCATTAACCGGGGCATGAATAAAATTTGATTATTTCTTTCAAACGGTATCAGAAATCAAAACATATTCCAACTAATCAAAATTTTTCAAATCAAGGAATTAATATGTTTTATTTCTGAGGGGGCATTAGAGTATCAAATTGGCATCACATCAAAAACATTTATCAGGAGGCAAATCAGTATCAGATTAGTTTACCATATCATATCAAACCTATCAACATATCGACAATCAATCAAACCAGGACCTATATCATATCAGAGACATCAGAATTATATCAGCACCATCATCAGAGGCACATCATCATCATCAGGAAGTACATCAATCAGAATGATTAGAGGCATATCAGAACCAAGACCTGAATCAGATCATCATACTAAGGGAATCTTTGAATCGGTGTTCTTCGCACATCGACTCAAAGAGGGGCATTTGTAGACACGAAAAATTGGCAAAGGCTTAAATCAGTCAAAAGGTGCAACAAATTATCAAAATAGCATTAAAAATCAATAAATGGAACAAAGGAAATTCAAATCAAAGGAAAATTCAATTAAATGATTAAATGATTAAATAAAGCTTGAAAAGGGGAAAAACACTACGAAATTGATTAAATTCAATTAATGACATAGTTGTTGAAAGCAAAAATCAAAATGAACATCTTACCCTTCATGGCTAAATTTAATTACTTTAATTAATTAATAAATCATAATTTCCCTCAACAAAGGAAAAAGGAGACAAAATGGACACAAATCACTCACTTTTGTTGAAATGGTCCAGCCTTTTGAAACTATTTAAATGTTTGTCCCCCAATTTAGGGACAAAGAAAAGCCAATTGACCTTACCCAAGCATAACCATGGTTATCTCACTCTACCCCCTACCCTTGGGAAAATCTTATAAATAGAAGGCATTTTGAGGCATTAATCATCCACTCCATATCTTTGAATTGCAGCAAAGCTCTTGCAATTTGCATCCACATCACTCACTTAGCAATTTTCATTGATAATTAGCTTCAATTGTTGATCATTTTGTAGATTTCTTATCAAATAGAGCTAGAATTTGATAATTAGATCTAGTTTGCATATCATTCTTAGTTCAATTCTCATAATTAGAGTGTCACTAGTGAGGATTTGCAGCTGAGAGCCTCATTTACCACTTCAATTTAGAGAACCATGAGATATTTAGATTAATTTGTGCATTATTTAGATTAGTTTGCTTTGAATAGCGTAAATTCTCTTTAAATCTTGTTATTTCATGAAGGTGTAAATCACTCACACACAGCATAATACTAGGTATGGCATTAGTGGTAATATCAATTGTTATACAAACTTTATAATAAGTTTTTTTTTAAAAAAAGTGTGGTTCTTTGCCTAAAATTTTTCTCAAAATTTTGGGCATTACATATAAGTAGTAGACTCATGTCCGAATGTGCCACATATTTATTTGTAATTTTTTTCTATGTTAATAAATAATTATGATTTTCTTATAAAACATTTCTAGAATACAAAAAATATCATGTTTGATCACGTTAACTTAGTCTAAACTTTATCAAATTAAATTTTTTATTTATTTTTCTTGTAGTTGGAAAATCATAGAATGTGGCACATGTTTTGGATTTTAGAAATGTTATACAATTTGAAAGTTATAGCTATTTTTCAATAAGTCTATCAATTAGGACTAGAAAGATAACAAGTAGGTGTATGTCTGACCACATTAAATAAAATCAAATGATAATATTTTTTTATATGATTCTAGATAAAATTAGTAGACTCATGTTCGGATGTGATGTATACTTTTTTATATTTTTTTTCTAAATAAATAATTAAATTATGATTTTTTTGCTACAAATATTTCCAAATATAAAAACTCTTGTGTCTGACCACGTTAACTTAGTCTAAACTTCATCAAATTGAAAGAATTATTTATTATTATTGTATTAGTGGAAGCATAGAATGTGATGTATATTTTAGATTTCAAAAATGTTATATTGTTTGAAAGTTATAGATATTTTTCAAAGAGTCTATCAATCAGGACTTCTTTTTCACATCACCACTTTTTGACATACCATGATCCTGCACATACCCTTAATTAAAGCATGTATACATCCCAAAATATCTTTAGTTAACTTCACAATCTCTAATAGCTTGTATATCTTCACCGTTGACCAAAACTCTAACAATGTACCCTGTTACCTTGATTCTGGAATTAGTCATTTTCATGATTGTGACTCCAGTAGAAATCTTCTTAACATGAGATCACTCTAATCATAAGTGTTGCCATAAATGGCAACCCTCAAGTGATCTCTAGTGCCCAAAACATCACTTTCCAATACAACAATCTCCCCCTTTGACATTAGCAGAAAAAACACTTCTCCATGACAAGTTCATTACATTTACAAGAGTACTTAGTACTAACAAAACATTTACAAAATACTCCCCCTAAAACTTAACTCGATTTTAGAAAACAAAATTTACATTTGTACACATAAGAATTCCTTATTTGACATACACTCGAATACATATATATATACATTTACAAAACCTAGTATGTCATACCATTCATTTCTGCATTCTTCACTCTGATTTTTCTTTTTCTGATGTTGTTCCCTTTTTGTGACTTAACATGTCATGTCAGTCTTATTTCCCCCATGCTTTTGTCACTTTAAGTTATTGGGGTGTATAGATTTTGAAATACTTGTCCATAAATGGTTTATTGACCTGCATGACCATGTGCAATGCGTTGTCCCAATTGTATGTTGTAATCTTCAAAACCTCAGACTTTACCTCTAGCTCAGGAGCTATGTCAACTAGGCTCTCAACAGTAGAAAGATGGGGATCTTTCTGAACTAATTACTTTTCCATAAATAACTCTCTTTGCATGGGCTCCAAATGAGGTGTTATCATAGTTTTAATGGAGAGTAAGTGAGCCCTTATCTTACCATCATTAGCCATCAACTCGGCTAATCTCCCTTGAGTATGTAGAAGCCTGGTATAATGTATAGAGCTGGAACTTGCATCCAAGCTCAATGAATGACTTGTAGATTTAATATCTAACTGTACCTTATCTACCAGATCCTAGTTGTCCTTTGTAAACACTTCTACATCACACAATTTCTTTTACAAAGAATCTACAATTATTAAAACATCCTCTGAGTTTGTTATTAAGGTAGAAAGTTCTACCCGCTTTACTGCAATACCTGCAGAGACCTTATTAAGTACCTTGGTCTCAAATTTACTTTCTGACCACTCCAACAACTTGTCATTCACCTTTTTGTCATCATCAGTCACTTTCTTGACAATGTGAACAAGCATTTCTAGAATAGGGTTAGAGTCATTTACATCAGTCATATCAAAAGCATCTATGAATATACCTTTTATTTCATGAAGTACTTGCTTTTGCTAATGTTCTCTTCTCATTTCTTCCTATTTTCTCTTCTTCTCCAGTAGATCTTGCATAATTTGTATATGATCATAGGTCAAGTTATCTATGTCCTATTTAGGAATCACAATAACTTCCTCTAGTGTCACCTGTGGAGTAGGAGATTTTACCTTGTTTTTCTGTGACTTCTTCTTAGGTGTTGTTCCACTCGACATCTATATAAGAGCTTTTATTGCCTCTTTATCCTTAGGCTCCTGAGTATCTTTTTCTTTTCCCATTTCTTTATTTTTTGGCTCCTTTTCCTCCACATGAGGATTTACTATAACCAATGCAGATGATTATGCTTTCCCTTTATTTGAATCCTCGACAGATGTAGGATTAGGTGTAATTACCGACTTGTCTTGTTCCTTGATAGTAGTAATATGAATGACTAGCATATCAACTATCATTATTTGTGGACTAGAAGAGGTAACTTTAATAGTTAATGTATCCTCAATCCTTGGATAATCTAGCACTTGTAGTAACAAAAAATTATTGCTTGGAAAAGATGTATCTTTGGCTTCCTCATCTTGAATTTCTTCCTCGGTCAATATATGAGTTTTCACTAGTGTGTCCTTAGTGATATCAACAATGGATATTTAAGTTGTCTTCTCACATTCCTCATTCTTTTGATTTGCTTCCTTCTTAATTTGAGGTTCACTAACATCCTCTTTATTATCTAGTTCAACTACCATAGATGTCCTAGCATCTTGTTGTGCACTTTTATCAGGGTATGTGCAGGATCATGGTATGCCGAACTAGGCCCTTAAGTGGCAATGAAAATTTAGAAAATCAGGTTTAGGAAAGTTGACATAAAAATCTGAACAAGTTATAAACATTATATCAAAAATATGTAACAAGAAAATCTCTAGAAAATTGAATTTAGTTTCTAATATACTAGGCCTTTTTGAAAAACAATTATTCTATATGTTGAAAATTTTAAATTTCAATGTAGTAGTACAAAAATTTCAGGAAAAAAATAAGTAGGTGTATATCTGACCACCTTAATCACAGTCAAATGATAATTTTTTTTACAAGATTCACTCATATTTGGATGTGACACATTTTTTTTGTAATTTTTTTCTAAGTAAATAATTAATTATGATTTTTATTCTACAATTTTACCAGAATACAAAAACTCTCATGTCTGACCACGTTAACTTAGTCTAAACTTTATCAAATTGAAAACTTTTGAAATTTTTTTAGTTTTTTCTTGTAGTAGGAAAATCATAGAATGTGACACATGTTTTGGATCTCAAAAATGTTATACAGTTTGAAAGTTATAGCTATTTTTCAATAAGTCTATCAATCATGACTAGAAAGATAACAAGTAGGTGTATGTCTGACCACATTAAAAAAAATCAAATGATAATATTTTTTTACAAGATTCTTGATAAAACTAGTATACTCATGTCCGAATGTGATGCATATTTTTTTGTATGTTTTTCCAAGTAAATAATTAATTATGATTTTTGTGATACTTCTTGAATATAAAAACTCTTGTGTCTAACCACGTTAACTTAGTCTAAACTTCATCAAATTGAAAGAACTATTTATTATTATTCTATTAGGTGAAGCAAAGAATGTGATGTATATTTTACATTTAAAAAATGTTATATTGTTTGAAAGTTATAGTTTTATTTCAAAGAGTGTATCAATCAGGACTTCTTTTTCACATCGCCACTTTTTGGCATACCATGATCCTGCACATACCCATCAATTATGAGACCAAAAATTATCTTTCTTACCTTTAGAATTTGTTGAACAACATCTTCAACCTTATGTTGAAGGATAGAGTATGCCCTGAGCTTGGGAATGAATCTATTTATATACTGCTCCATGTATTGTTGAATGTAAGCAAGGGATAAGTCTTGTGTTACTTGAGAAAGTGTGCTTTCCCTGATTTGCTTTCTGTCATAAGGGAATATTCCCATTTTTGTGCTATCTATTGATATAACTCATCAGGAATCAAATTCCCCAATTGAAGTGGTGTCATCTTAAGTATACAAAGCATCTTGAGCATTTCTTCTTCTACTTTTTCCTTATCCTCTATACTCATCCTTTCAAATTTTATTTATTTGAAGCTTCTAAGCCAACAGTGCTCTTAATGTTGTGGCATATTTCATCCATAGTCAGTTCTTTCCCCTGGAGTGGTGCCTTTTTCTTTATTTCCTCATCACTATCGGTTTCATCATCATCCTTCTCCAAAATAAGTTATCTCCTAGGTTTCTTCTTCAACTGGCTTAACACTGCCTTGGGCTGAATAGTTTTTCTCTTCCCTGATTCATGGGGTTTCTTTTGAGGCTTAGTAGTTATAGTAGTAGAGGTCGCCCTAGTTCTTGGAATAAGTATTGGTGAGGAGATAGGCTTTGGTTTCTACATTTTTTTCCTTATGGGTTCAGTAACTGATGCCTTCTTGCCTTTATTTTCTACCAATTTCTCCTCCTCTTCACTTTCACTAGACTCACTTGAGTTATCTTCTCCTAATCCTTGAGTCAATTCTAGAGGTGCTTCTACCTCTCCTTCTCCTATCATATTTTCAATGTTTTTCACTATATTTTTCCTCTTTCTCTCCATGGTGGAAGACTTTAATCCCATTTTTATTTTAGCCTTAGCTTCCTCAGAGGTTCCAAAATATGTAGTCTTCTTATCAACTTCCTCGGCTAATATTGTTGTAATTGATGCTCAAGTTTCATCAATGTTTACCTCATAAGGTAATGGCATTATCCATTATAGCCTCAATATTACATCTTGAGAATATGTGTGGTTAGTGTCAACTAGAAATCATATATCCTGAATATATTTCTCTATTAAGGATAAATGAATTCTACTCCTTTTCCTCATTTTCTTCTTAAACTAAACAAAGTAATTATCTGTAATGCTTTCAAAATTATTGCCCATTTTACTAATAAACTCATTAACCCAAAAAATCATTGGTCCTCCAATAGTAGGGAAACTTTTCTGAATGTATAAAAATAAACAAACAAGTAGCGAGCCGAGCTTACACATAGAATTATTTTCTTTCCAGATTGATGCAAGATTCTTGGAAATTTGTGTCAGTTGGAGCTCGACAAGGTCATATATGTGATCCTTCTTCACTATCTTCCAATCTTGGTCCACTTCCATGTATGGGACACTATCCAACCAACTTGACTGATGAAATTTGTGATCTATCACCCTTACTACAAACTAAATTTTTGGGTCGGTGATAGTAGAGATAGTCATGGCCCACTTATTCCCTACTGCCTATGTGTTTTCTTGTATTTCCTCACTGCTTTGATATCTCATTGTTTTCTTCCCAGTGAGTTTAGGGTATCCAGTTACTTGATGAATAATATCTTTGGTTATTTAGACTAGTCCATCCTCCAACCATATTTTCATATCATGTACCCTACTCAGTAAAATCTTGATCAATTCTACTTTGCAATTTTGTGGAAAGTCAAGGGCACGAACCAACCCTTTCTTGACAACCTTCTAGTGTTCCAACTTCAACACCCCATTGCTACATTCTTTATCATATGCCTCTCTTAGTTCATAATCACTGATTTCTCCAATCTTGGATATATAACACGACCAAATATCATTTATGCTTAATAATTTATTAGGAATTGATGGCAAGGCTCCAGTCAATTATCCCATGATTACACTTTCTAGATTGACTTGAATCTTTGGTGGCTTGCACAACTCATTCCTCACTAATTGTACATTAAAAACTATTTTCCTTTCTTCTTCATTACAACTTCTGATGATGATTCCATGTCTTTCAACTTAAGGGTTAAAATACTATAAAGATTTACTTGGTAAAATACCTTACACAAGTGTTTTGAAATATTTTTTTGATGACACGTTGTGAATATTTTTGTAAATTGCACTTAGAACTAATGACACCGACTACTCATTCTCTGAATCATTCTAAAATTATCAATTCACTAGTAGAATAAAATAAATGGTAACTTCCCGCTTTATAAATTTCAAATGGTCGGATTAGGGATTCATTAATGACTTGTACACTTTCTAGGTGAGATACAGCTATCTCGGCAATCTAATTATGTTAAACTCGGTCAACATAAGCTTGATTGATACAACCATTTGGTTACAACTCAGTATACATCATATGACGACTATCACAAGTAATTGGAAAATACTAGTGACTCAGTTACTATAGACTAGAATACTAAAGCTCGACATTTAATATGCAGTGTAGCTCTTTGCTCAAATCTATCTTAATGCATATTAATCTATGTAGATATGGACTTTTTCTCAACAAAAATTAGGAACTAATGTAATATTAAAACATTATAGGACTAAGTTCCATACATACCTTCCTTTCTTAGTTTGAAGTAGTGTGATCACTTGATCCATCAGATTGTGTGACCTTGGGTGCATTGGCTTCACTACTGCTTGCCTCTTCTTTCTTCTTCCATGTTTTGTTCATTTGATTTCTTATTTTCTCAATGGTTTCCTCATTCTTTCTTTGATCATTGCTCGACATGTGTGTTTTTTAATCCTTCTTTAGCTAACCAATCTTATTGCATTTATATCATATCATACTTCTATTCATCCAACTCTTGGATTTACCCCTACAATGTGTCTTCAAACAATTTTCTCCAATGTGACCATATTTTCCATAGTAATGACAAATATAGGTCAAGTGTTGTAGTCCCAATTTTATGTATTACGCTTCATAGGTGACTTAATCTATTGATTTGATGACCATTTGGGTTTTGATCTACATTCAAATGCTCTAAGAATGTCCATATTTCTGATAGTTGAAATAGTGTCCTTCAAATTTTGGTGAGGTAGGTGGATTACTAACCTTTGTCATGTGTTCATGTGTTTGATGTCCATGTTTCTTATAGTTAAAAAAATGTCCATTGTATTTTGGTTTAGGATTAGACTTACCATGTTTCCTTCTACAGATGTTGGTTGTATGTCCTAGCTTTCCATAGTGATGGTAAGTGGGCTTGTTGATCTTTGGTTTTGCATTTCTTTGCTCTCTACTCTTTGATGATTCACCTTCCTCAGTGGATGATAAGTGTTCATCATGTCCAAGTCTAGATGTATCACTAGATCTTCTAGGTGATCTTAACAGTTCTTCAAAATATATCACAGCTTCATTAGGTTTGTTCATCCTTTCATTAACCTTCTTTTCAGATCTCAGTGCATTCCTTAGTTGATTGTTTTATAATCTTCGATTGGTGAGTTCCACATCTTTCCTGCCTAATTCTTGATTAACCAGTAGTAGTTGATTTACCATGTCTAATTGATTGTTTGTCAATTTTTCCATGTCACTTGTCCTTTCATCAAGTCTCATTGATATTCATCTTTTATCTTCTTTGGCCATTGTCTTGTCTTCTTCAGCTTTCTTTTTTTGTTTGACTACTTCACAAAGTCTCATAGATTGTATATCTTATTCTCTCTTCAGATTTCTGATGTCCTCATTCAGTATGTTGTTTTTCTCTAGTAGTTCTTTTATGGATTTGTCACTTTCTGCAGAGTTTCCACTATCAAATAGTCCAATAGTATCTTCTTCTTGATATTGTGTTTCATTCTATTCAATAGCTATTTCCCTTCTTCTGCTTAAGGATTTGTTCAGTTCTCCTCTGGCTTCTTCAAGTTGTTGTAATGTATGTTGAATGACAATCTTTTGAATCTCTATGATTTTTCCTATCTTATAAACCTCCATCTCAAGATCTTTATCTCACAAGTGGTTAGTCTTCTTTAGGAGACTAAGCTCTGATACCAATTGTTGGAAATCTATTGGGAAAGTGTGATACTGAGAGGGGGGGGGGTGAATTAGATATCATCGATTTATCCATTTTGACATGAATGGAAAACTTGCATAGCATTAGCATAAAACTCAATAGTGTAACAAATATGATAAGCTAAACATCACCCATGAAAATAAACATAACAAAATGATTTTGATTACCCAGAAACCCTTGAAAGGTAAAACTAGGGTGGGGATGACACCCAAAAATCTTCACTATTGCAGTATAAAGTATTTATGTTAGGGCTACAAGTTTGATCACAAAATATGATCTACCTCGTGAGGGGTCTAACTTGTTAAGAGCTTTGAGACTTATACAATCTACCTTGCAAAAGGATTTAAGACTTATATCTAAGTAAGCACTCGGTTAAGAGATTTACAAAGATTTTTCAAAACCACTCTATTAAGAAATTTACCCTGATACACGTATTAAAATGTCTCAGCACCTGATCAAGTTTAGTTTACATTGTGATGTTGATTATAGATCTCCTCCTTACGATATAAATTTGATCTCTTCTATCAAATATGTCTCTATTTTGTCTCTTACTTCTTTACTCTATTCTACTGAGTCATTGAACTCTATCTATGATCATAAATATACTTCTCTCTTGTAAAAGTATGAGATCTCCTTCATTCTCTCTCACTCACACTCTAGTTTAGGGTCTAGATCACATCTTATATCGACAATTAACTTTCTCCAAGATTTAAGATCTACGATCTAGATGATCTATTTTTGTCACTTAACCTTTCCCTAATTTTGATTGGTTCCATGTGTTACATAGGGATTAATGATTGCAATATAAGAGTGTAATCACCTCCGTGATTTCCTCAACAAATAATGAATGAAATATGAATTTTAGCCAAAATGGTTTACCTAAGTGTTTGTGCCAAAAAAAATACATATGTCAATTCTGGCTTTCTTGGCATTTGATATCTCTAACACTCGGCATTCACTATTCTTTATACTCTGGTGCTTTGCATTATCTTTTTTACATAACTCGACAAAATTTGACTCGACTAATACTGAAGTACAGGGTGACCACTATTTTACTTGGCAGTGACTACTGCTCAGTAAATGTACATTATACATGACTCGGCCTATATATGATGACTCAGTCGCAGTCATGACCGATCAACATTTCCTTGAAAATGACTAAGTGTAAGACACTAATAGACAACAAAACTTTAGAGATCAAGATTATGTTCATTTCTATCTCTTGTCTGATCAACAATCAAACATGTAGTCGATAGGATGAATTCATTATCCAAGTAGTCTATAGAAAATTCACCAATTCCTTATATATGTAATCTCATTCTTCTTTTCCATGTCGAGAAATTATCTTTGTTCATCTTTGGCACCTCTCTCTTTTACATCTTGTGATATTTAGCTTAAGTCCTTCATACTCTTCTCTCCTAGAACTCTATGCTCTGATACCAATTGTTAGATAACTAAGAGGGTGGGTGGATCAATTAATTCCAATTATCCTATAGTCCCAAATCTCCTACATGTATACATAAAAATATTTCAAACAAATAATCAACTTGGTAAATTATCAATTGTATCTTTCTCTTCATTCACTGATTGACAATAAATTAACTATTGTTTTTACCCATCAATCCAGTTATAAGATGTGTAAAGAAAAATAATAATTCATAATGACATTCACACATAGGTGTTGGAAAGTAAAGTCCACCAAGATAACTGAGAGGGGGGGGGGGGGGGGGGTTGAATCAGTTATTAGATAATTATAAATTTTAACATCTTCAACAACATTTAACCATGTAAGCAATGCAATTACTAACCATACAAAGATATTGATGCACAATGACGCAATAACACAAGATATGTTGACCAGGGAACCTCTTGATCAAAGAGTAAACCCCAGTGGGAATGATGCCCACAAAAGATGCACTAATATGAATATTCCTTGTGAGAGGATGGACTCTATTAGGAGTCTTATAAAATACATTCAGTACATATAAATCCATGTTAGGAGATTTTGAATCCCTGTTAAAATATTCTAACCCTATTAGGAGTTATGGAAGACAGAAGGACCTACTGCCCAAAGAGCTTCAGGGTAATATCACTAAACACATTGTCCAAATAACCTTAATATTATTCAGTAGAATAATATGAAATATGTTACCTCCTTACTGTGCCAAACTACACTCACTGCTACATCAGATCTCAATTCCAGATCTCTAAACTTTGCATGTCTTCCTTCACAATTTCACTTTCACAATCTCTTAGGCTCTTTTCTTCACTTCATGCTTACATTCACATGAAACCAAACCATGCTCACACTTCTTTTATATATCAACTACCTACAATAAAGGAAAAAAAATTCCTTCCTTTATACCACACTCAAATAATTACAAATGAGTCAGCACACAATTACAAAATAAAAGTTTCCATATGCTACATCAGAATTACACAAAACTGTTGACTTCCAAATGCAATATCTCTTCACTCATGTGACCTCAAAGTTTGCACTATGAACCACATCACCATCAATGTGTCTCAAACTTCCCTTTAACTGTGAAAAACTAGATTCCATCCCGATTAGGAGATATCATCTGATTTCCACAAACCGCTACTCAGGAACACTACTTGAATACTATTTTTACCAAAATGCTCATAAATTTCATGAATCAATGAATTACTATCTATTCTCTTAACCATAGACATATAAAATATCAAAGAGTATAATCTCAACATTTCATAGCTCCAACTGTGATATCCCACGTGCACTAATCAAAACACTGTCTGCTTCTCTGCTAGTCTCCAGAAGATCACTGTGTTGACATCAATGACAATCATAGTCATGAATGCAAAAAAAACTAATATAGAATGAATTCCAACATCCAACATTCATTCCTAACAATAGGACATTGATTTTTAATGTGGAACCCATGTTAAGGGGAAAACCACTTGGGACCGGTAACCCAAAATAATTCACTCTTTTGAAGTAAGCTCAGTTAGGAGCCAACCCTATTAAAGGTTACAAAGCACACTGTAAGGTGTGACCTAGTTAGAGGATTCATCACTAATAGTTGTCCTTTGAACAGCATTCACTATGGGGTCAACAAGAAAAAACTCAGTATTCATTGAATGTCATATTGAAATACAAAATATTGTTAAGTCTCACTTGGTTAAGAGATTTATCTATAACAATGGTTAAACTGATACAATAATGATCTAATCTAAATAAAAATTTTATTTGTAGATTTTCAAATCTATGCTAAGCTCAAAGTACCTCCTCCGATCAATAATCAATTAAATCTTTCATATCCTCCAAATTCATTACACTTGGTGTATGCTTCTCTGATGCTTGATAATGTCTGTAATTCATCTTGGTTCTATCTTCAACTAGTTTGATTAGTGGTGCATGAAAATAATCCTTTCACATGAATTCTCCTCCAGTATCAAAAATCCCAGACTCAATAATCAATCTCATGTCTCCTTATATAGACATCATAAACTATTTTCTCTCATCTGTTGATTTTACCTCTTAATTTACATCGTTCATTTTGCTGCTTTAGGCTTTCTCGACAGTTGTGTCATTAAAACATTTCATTCTCCTTCATTCGATAAATCTTGAATTTTGTCAACTGTTAGATCATCATAACAAACATTATCTTCTCCCTCAAAATCATAAGCATCTGTCCAGCTCATCATTTCAGTCAGCTGTTATAAAAATTTTATTTATTCCTTCCGCTCAATAAATACTAGAATATGTCAATGATTGCTAGCTCAGTTAATACTATACTCAGTATACACTATACACTAGCTTGATGTATACAAAAATCTTCATTCATTAACCACATAAACTTATTTTGTTCTGATCTTTATTACATAACAAAATCATGTAATACAATCAAGTCAACAACATGATTCGATATACTCATCAATAAGTTACTCAGTGTATATCATAGTCATATCTTTCATATCAACCTCATCTCCATGTAGATATCTCATTCCTTTACCATTTTCTTCTTTAGATGTTTGTAACCATCATGATAGGTATAGTCAAAAACTAGTTGACATCAATGATAATACATTGACTGATTTAATTGTCTTACACATACTTTAGTATCTCGGTGACTATCAATCATTGTCTTTCACTTGTCCATTCTTTCCATCAAGATATTCAATTAGTTGTAGGTTATCACTTTCTTCCCTTTTGTCTATTTGTTAACAACAAAAATTCCTCTACAAATTTAAAATTCATATTCACCTACCCAATTAAATATATTTGACTGTTGGGTTTGCCTATACTCTGCAATGTCAAGATCAAACTAGGGATTTCATTCTCTAAAAATCTACATATATTTAAGCAACATTAAATAACTATTGTGAGTTCTTGACAAGTAGGTAACAATGGAAAGAGTTGGGGAAAAATAATTTTAATTTAAAATTAGAGCACTCCCCCTTTGTCCTTGTTAGTTAAAAAATTTCTATTTCTATAAACAACCTTAAAATATTTCCCAAAATCCCAATCTGAAAGACACAATCTAACACTAACAGTTGAGTCACTTGCAATCATTTTGTGAAAGTGCTCTTTGAATTTAAATACAAAGGTACAAAACCCTTCTTTAGATTTAAAAATGCGATTATTAATTTCAATAACTTGAAAGAATATCAAATATATTGCATGTAGACCATGCAATCAATCTTCCAAATTACATAGGAACAAAAGAGAGATTGATATTCTAATTTACACATATGAATGAATAAAACTTACAAATTTTATAATGAATACAAACCCTTGAAAAGATAAAATAGAATAATATTTGATAAATAATTGAGATTGCCAATAGATCAATTTCAATCAAAAGAATACATATTCACACCAACAGATCTGAAACTCTAGTTCTTCTTGTTTCAAATATATAATAAAGATAACCAACAGATCCTCTCTATCCGTACAAAAAAATCAAATTGCAATAATAAAATATTACTTCTCTCCTCCATTACTCTGTCACAATCTCAGAACTCTAAAGAAAGTATCTTCTCCTCTATAGCCAGCAGATTCTGAAAAAGACACCCCATTTTAAAATGATTTTGATAATAAATAATATTTCCCAACCTTTTTTTGGTTGTTGTAATTAATCCTTGAAAATATTATTAATTAATCTTTTTTTCTCTCTTCAAATTCCTTTAAATGACTTATTTATTTTATGACTTCTCTTTATTTTAATGTTGTTTATAAACAAATACAACTTTATAATAAAACATCAATGAGTAGAGATAATAAAAGTGAAAGGTATAAGTTTTCTTGTTACAACTCACAGTTTTTGATAGACTTGTACTCAGTCAAATGTAACTTTTTAACTTGATAATATTTTTTGAATCGCTCCAATGAGATTCTAGAAAATTATCCTCCCAACAACATATAAAATTTTTAGTGAATTCAAATAGTTGAAGCGAGAGTTACACCCCTTGTACTAAGACTAATTTCTAGGATAGTCATGCATTCTATTTCAATAAATCTCAATTCTTTTCCATTCAAAACATAGGCTACTTGATAATGAAATAGAAATTCCAAACCATTTATGTTCAAGATATAGTCTCCTGACTCCAATTAGATGCATTCATATTCCTAATTGAGTTTGCTAGACCAAGTGGTTGAGCTAGACTCTAAGTTCAATCTATGAACATGTTGAACTTTGAACTGGTTTGAACTTAGGCATTTTGAAATTTACCTTTGAACCAAAAATAGGTATGATGGTTCAAGTTGAATTTTGGCCAACCTTCTAACCTGAACCTTTGAATCAAAATTCTAAACTATTGAAATTTTTAACCATCGAACATTTGATTTTCTGAAATAGAAATTTGAACCTTAGTTCAATGCTTCAAGTTCAATACAATATTTTAAACTCTGGTAGAAAAACCTACATAATTTTTTTCTGATAGCTCTGTTTCCCATGAAATTTAATTGTAAGCTAAATGAGCCATTTAGAGCATAAACCAGAAATGTTTTTAGCATAGGACACTCAGAACTAAGGATTTAATCATTTTGCATCTGATGAACCAAAAAATTAAATAATTAAAATCTAGTTTCCAATAATTAGTTGGGTCACAAAAATGTGTAAAATTTAGGTAAAATGCCATTATAATTATTTCTACAAATGAATTTGGCATCATCTTTGATGGAAAATAAAAAATAATTGATTCTATGATTGGTAGGTAGGAGACACACATTAGGGTCCTCAACAAATATAAATAAACCTTTAACCATTAAAATATTAGTAATGGCTATTTTTTGCTGATTTAGGGTCATTAAGAATGAGAAAAAATATAGGGGTAACATTTTCTCTGATTGTGGACTACAAATGTAAAGGACTAGGAGAATTCATAATACCTTTGGATGAGACTGGTGCCTTGTATCCATTGGGAAATAGAGTCAAGAAAGATGAGAGCATAGGGAGCTACTTGCATATAGGTAGAGGGGAGTAGGGTAACAAGGAAGCCAAAACTAAAACCAAGAAGACTAAGGTAAACACAACAAAACTCACAAAAAATAAACTTATTTACAAGCACATATAGGAAGGAGAATCCTACCTCAAAGAGAAGAGCTAGGAAACCACTCACATGAAATTGTCCATTTATTTGACATTGGAGCTAAGATTTGGTGAATGAAAATCTTGAATATATCCATGCTTTCATTTAAAAAACCAAATCCTCATCATATACCTCTATGTATTCTTGAAAATCATCAATCATACTTTCTTAAATTACCTCAGGTGGCTGGAACTTATTTTTTATAAGGAGTTATGGTTAGGCACCATGATTTAGATTGGATTTTTTTTAATAAAAATTATAAATATTACCATTTCTAAAAACATTATCAATCATAAAACCATCATCCAAAACCTCAGCCAACTCATTTTCTTCAAATATTGATTCAACCAAAATTTCATTTTCAAGTAAAGAGTCATTAGCAAAAGATTTACCTTCTTTATTTTTCTCATGCCTGATCATGCTTCCATCACCTTAAAGAGTGCATGTTTCCAATTCATCTCCATCATGTAGAAGAGGTAAATATTTATTAGCTGGCTCAAGATCATAAAATTAAAAAAGAGGATTATCCTTGATCTTAAAATCTTGGTTGAATTCTGTAGGTAGATACAATGCATGCATACTGCCCTATTTAATTTTATTTTTTAGCCTTTTCCTATTGCTTCCCATCTCTTATAACATCAACCATGATTTCATCTTGACATACTAAAAACATATCAAAATTTAAAGATTCCTTCTATATTGCATATGATGGACTGCTCTCATGGTATATATAGCTAAAAATAGTGTTTGTTTTATGTTACTTTCCATTACCATAGGATCAAAAATGAAAGAAAAAGTGACTCAAAGGAGGAGAGGAGGGGCCAAAAATGCACACCCTAACCTCATCCACCTTTCTCAAACACACGCAGAAGAAAACAACAACATAGTGGGAGAGAGAAATAAAGGATCTTTCATATATTAACTTCAATAGGTTCATACATGCCAGGCTATAAGGCCTTCCCTATGATGGCTAGATATTACAATGAAGTACAAAAATCCTCAACATGAGAGGATCTATCAAAATATCTCTCTCTTTTATCTCCTATCTTCTATAAAAAAATTGACTCCCTAAACTATAACCAAACAACTACATTTATACAAGAGACTACCAAACTAAGCTGACCTTTAGATCCATAATTAATGGAAGGAACGGTTAGATTTGGGACCACACACTTCCCAATGATGGATTTCAACATTAAATCCATGACCCAAATAAATGTACAAGTTGGCCTCAATAGGAACTCAAAATAAACCACTCAGTAAACAAAGACAACTGAGTGCCAGTCAAGCATCACCGAGCACCAAGGAATTAATGGAGCACCAGTCAAGAATTACTGAGCAACATCCATGAACAAAGGAAACTAAGAAACACTGAACCAAATCGGTAAAAGAAGGAACTGAGCAACATAGACAAACTTCAAATCTCTTTTTGGTGATACAGGATTGCCAAGGACCCGAGATGCTCCTGCATCAAACACCTGGGGTTATTTGAGAATGATTCTCCGAATCATGAAGTCGATGCAATCTGAGCTGAATCCAACTCAAATTATGAAATCCATGAACTATCTTCAATCGGTCTGCTCTTCTATTTTACCAGATACTCCTTATATTGTTTTCCTCTTGTAATTTTGCCAGCTCTCTGCTCCAAAATCTTCTCAACCTCTTCATTCTGATTCTTAGGATAATCCATCAGTACTATCATTTATTCATCTAACTCATGGTACTCATATATATTAGCAATGTTTAATATAGGTGATATATCCATGTCATTAGGTAATTCAATCTCATATGCATTTCCACTATCAAATTTCCTCAAGGTCTTGCAAGGTCCAAACATCTTCATTTTCAGCTTCCCATATATTCCAATAGGAAATCTACCTTTCTTAAAATGAACCATCACTTCATCACCAACATCAAAAGCCTTATGTCTTCTTGATCTATCATCTTTGTCTTTGTATTTTTGATTACTCATTTCCAACTTATGTTTCACGTCTTCATGCAATGTCTTCATGTACTTAGAAAATTTTACTCCTTCAACACTTCTTTTTCTTTCATCAATATCCCTCAAATCATATATACTTCTTTCTTGTACATGATTTACAATCTCAAAAGGTGTTTTTCCAGTACTCCTATTCAATGAATTATTGTATGCAAACTCTTCTTGTGCCAACATAGAATCCCAATTACTTGGTGTGTCTCCTACTAAACATCTCAAAAGATTGCCCAAACTTATGTTCACAACTTCAGTCTGTCCATCGGTTTGTGGGTGAAATGTAGAACTATATTTCAACTCAGTGCCAAACTTCTTCCAAAGGGTCTTCCAAAAGTATCCATCAAATTTACTATCTCGGTTAGAGATAATACTCCTCGGTAATCCATGCAATTTGACAATTTCCTTAAAGAAGAGCTCTGTTACATGTACTACATCTGATGTCTTTCTACAAGGTATAAAATGTGCCATTTTAGAAAATCTATTGACAATAACAAATATAGAATCATTACTTCTTACTATCTTTGGTAAGCCAAGGGAAAAATCCATACTAATGTCAATCCAAGGTTTCTCAGGGACAACAATAGGTGTATACAATCTAGTGTTTTGACTCACTTGTTTTGCAACTTGAAATACTCCACAATTTTTCATAAATTTTTGAACATCTTTATGCAACTGTGGCCAAAAGTATTTCTCCTTAAGAAAATTCAATATTTTATCAATACCAAAATATCTATCCAAACCACTACTATGTTCCTCCATTATCAAATTAGTTCTCATTGGTCCTCTTGGTATACACAACTAAATACCTTTAAACAACATACCTTGTTGCATAAAATATTCATCCCATTTAGTATCCTATTGATCTTGAATAGGTGCTCTGCACTTTCTCCACAACTCAGAAAAATCAAGATCACGTCATATATTTCTCTCATCTCATCAAAACCAAGAAATTCAATTTTCATCTCGGTTATCAAAGATCTTCTTCTACTCAATGCATCAGCAACTTGGGTAATGAATCCACTCTTATGCTTTACCACAAATGTATAGCTTTGCAAATACTCAACCCATTTCATATGTCTCTAATTCAACTTATTTTGACTACCCAAATATTGTAAAGGCTTATGATGAGTATACAACACAAATTCACTTGGTATCAAATAATGTCTCCATTTCTTCATTGCTTGAACAATCACATAGAATTATTGATCATACATAGAATATTTCCTTTTTGTGTCATTCAACTTTTCACTAAAGAAAGCAACAGGTTTACCTTCTTGACTCAACACAGCTCCAATTGCACTACAACTTGCATCACATTCCACTTGAAATACCCTATTGCAATCAGACAATGCAAAAATAGACAATTCAACAACCTTCTACTTCAGAGTATGAAAACTTCTATCAACTCCATGTGTCCACTTGAATTCTATTTTATCTCCTCTCATAGTTTCAGTCATAGCATTACAAATTGAATTGAAATTCCTTATGAACTTTTGGTAAAAACTTGCCAAACTATGAAATGATCTTACCTCACTAGCATTCTCAGGTGTAGGCCAATTCAGAATAGCTTCAACCTTTTCAGATCCATCTTCAAACCATCAGCTAAAATCACAAATCCCAAGTACACAATCCCCTCTTTCATGAATGAACACTTTTTCAGATTTATCAACAACTTTTCTGCTTTCAATCTCTGCAAAACTTGTCTAACATGCAACATATGTTCTTCTATGGTCTTACTGAATATCAGAATATCATCAAGATATATAATTGCAAACTTACCCAAGAATTTCTTTAAAACTTCATTTATCAACCTCATAAAAGTACTTGGTGCATTAGTTAAACCAAAAGGCATAACCAACCACTCATATAAACCTTCTTTTATCTTGAATGCAGTCTTCCACTCATCACCTTCTCTGATTTTGATCTGATGATACCCACTTTTCAAATCAATTTTGGTAAAATACTTTTCTCTGGTCAAACTGTCCATTATAACATCCATTCTTGGTATAGGAAACCTATATTTCACTGGTATCTTGTTGATTGCTCTAGAATTAGTACACATTAACCATTCTCCATTCTTCTTAGGTGCCAATACAATAGATACTGCACAAGGACTCGAAGTTTCTATGATCAAATCTTTCTCCAACAATTCTTCAATCTGTCAGTTCAATTCCTGATTCTCATTAGGTGTTAACCAATGAGATGCCTTATTTGGCAAACTAGCTCTAGGGATTAGATCCATGCAATGATCAATGCTTCTCTTTGGTAGAAAACCATTAGGTACATTATTAGAAATGATATCTTTGTAATCGGTGAGAAACTTATCAATCTCCTCAAGGACACTATCCTCTATTTTCTTACTCAATTTGTTAGGAATCATAGAAAAACATACATCATTCCTCTTCAAATATTTAACAAACTTTCTTCCTTCCATCAAGAAAAATTTCATAGATGTGAAAACATTACTAATAGCTTCTTCAATCAAAGGTAACAAGATATGTCTTCTACCATCAGCCCAAATAGTATACTTATGAAATCTTCAATCATATATAGCATGTCTATCATATTGCCAAGGTCTACCCAACAAAATATGACAAGAATCCATAGGCATGATATCACACAACATCTTATCATAGTACTTTCCAATTTTCAAATTCACATAACATTGTTCACTTACCAACAATGTATGCTCATCTTTGATCCATGAAATCTGATAGGGCTTTAGATGTTTCAACCTATTCAACTGTAACTTTGTGTCAATTTCCTCAAATGCCAGATTCTTCGAGTTACCATTGTCAATGATTATCTTCTAAAATTCATTAGAAACTCTACATCTGGTCTTGAACAAAATTTTCCTTACTGGATCTTCCTTCTTACTTTTATTCCATGATACTCTCCTTATCATCAAGTTATTTTCATTCTCATGTTCATACGTTGATTCTTCTTGCACCAAAGCATTTCTACTTCTACGAACCTTCTTACTTGCATGTGTACATTCAAATGATCTATGTCCTTCTTCTCCGCAATTGTAATAAGTTCCTTAGAAAACACCTCTATTAGAACTACCTCCGTAGTTATTGCCTCTACCTCCAGATGAACTTTCACCTTTCCACTCGGTCTTGCCTTTATCCAGATTTGTCTTTTTAGGTTTAGATCTACTGTTTTCTCCATACATTTTGCCTCTTCCTCTAGGAAATCTACCACCTCTACCTCTCTATCTCTGTTCATCTCTCTTGTTCAATTTCTCCTTAGCTTTCAATGCAAATTGATAAGCCTCTTCAATGTTCTCCAACTTGACCATGTTGATCTCATCTTGGATGGAAACTCTCAAACCATTCACGTATCTAGAAATTCTTTCCACATCATCTTCATCATGTCTAGATCTAATATCTAATCTATAGAATTCCTCAGTATATTCTTTTATCGAGCTATCTTTCTACCTCAAACTTTGCATTCACCGAACTAGGTTAATCTAATAATCACAAGGTAAGAACTTTCCTTTCAATTTATTCACCATTTTACTCCATACCTTGATTTTTTCTTTGCCTTTCCTCTTTTTGTCTAGTTGCATATGTTCCCACCATAAGGATGCATGAATTTTCAACTTTGTTCTTGCAATCTTTACCTTCTTTTCCTCAGGTATGTTTTCATACTCAAAGTAGTTCTCCATCTCAGTGATCTAATCAACCAATTCATTAGAATCTAATTTTCCACTATACTCAGGAGGATTGAAATAGGGTGTCAACTTCAGACTTGTCAAAGCCTTCAAGAATCTTTCCCCACCCTGATCCATCATAGGAGCAGGTTCGACATTCGCTTGTTCTTCTTCAACTTCATCATCACTAACATCATCAAGATGTCTTCCTCTTCTCTGGGCTATCTAAATATCTTCTAATCTAGCAGCAATTTGTCTCAACATGTTTTCCAATCCTAGATCTGAATCTCACCTCCCACAAACCATCTTGAAAACCCTTTTCTATTGTAGGTCAAATCCCAATCTGCCAGCCCACAACAAATCATCTAGGGCTTCACAAGAAGGAACCTTCAAATCTAGGTTCACAAACCTAGATCAAGATCTAACCTCGCCCTAATGCCACCTGACACAAAGGACAAGAGGAGGGGCCAAAAATGACACACTCTAACCTGATCCATCTTTCTCAAACATATGTGGAAACAAACAACAACACAGTGGGAGAGAGAAATGAAAGATCTTTCATATATTAACTTCAATAGGTTCATACATGTTGGGCTGTAAGGCCTTCTTGGTTACGGCCAGATATTACAATAAAGTATAGAAGTCCTCAACATGTGAGGACCTATCAAAATATCTCTCTCTTCTATCTCGTATCTTCTATAAAAAAAATGACTCCCTAAACTACAACCAAACAACTATATTTATACAAGAGACTCCCAAACTGAGTCGGCCTTCAGATCCATAATTAATAGAAGGAACAGTCAAATTTGGTACCACATGCTTCCCAATGATGGATTTCAACATTAAATCTGTGACCAAAATAAATACACAAGTCAGCCTTAATAGGAATTCAAAATAAACCACTCGGTAAACAAAGACAGCCAAGCGCTAGTCAAGCATCACCAAGTACCAGGGAATTAACCGAGTGCCAGTCAAGCATTACTAAGAAACACCAGTGGACAAAGGAAACTGAGCAACACTAAATGAACTCAGTAAAAGAAGGAACCGAGCAACCCAAAAAAACTTCAAATCTCTTTTTGGTGACATGGGATTTCCAAGGACCCTAACTTGATCCATCTTGCTCAAACATATGCGGAAACAAACAACAACACAGTGGAAGAGAAAAATGAAAGATCTTTCATATATTAACTTCAATAGGTTCATACATGTTGGGTTGTAAGGCCTTCCTGGTTATGGCTAGATATTACAATAAAGTATAGAAGTCCTCAACATGCTAGGATCTATCAAAATATCTCTCTCTTCTATCTCGTATCTTCTATAAAAAAAATGACTCCCTAAACTACAACCAAACAACTATATTTATACAAGAGACTCCCGAACTGAGTCGGCCTTCAGATCCATAATTAAGGGAAGGAACAGTTAGATTTGGTACCACATGCTTCCCAATGATGGATTTCAACATTAAATCTATGACCAAAATAAATACACAAGTCAGCCTCAACAGGAACTCAAAATAAACCACTCGGTAAACAAAGACAACTGAGCGCCAGTCAAGCATCATCGAGTGCCAAGGAATTAACTGAGTGCTAGTCAAGCATTACCAAGAAACACCAGCGAACAAAGGAAATTGAGAAACACTAAACCAACTCAGTAAAAGAAGGAACCGAGCAACACAAACAAACTTCAAATCTCTTTTTGGTGACACGGGATTTCCAAGGACCCGAGATGCTCCTGCATCAAAAAGCATCTAAATTTTTTATATAAATAAATTCTCATTCCAATTAATATGAAGGATGAAACGTTTAAATCTTCACATCTTTAACAACACTTACCAAAAGGTCTTCATGTGCATGCATTTCTCTTCTTTGTGCATTCTTCCCACACGGTGAAGGAGATCTAAATCGTTCACTTTTATCTTGATGCAAGCCCTCCCTTTGTTTTTGGTTGTGCTCCCAAGGTGCTAATGATTCTTCCATTTCTAGTGTAAAATATTGCTCCCCCAAAACAAAGAAATTGAGAGACACTAGTTCTTAACTTCCTACCCAATCACTATTCTTGCAACCAAACAACTTAAAATGATTTTTAGTAGTGTAAAAAATACTATATCCTTTGGTACCATTCGCATACCTTAGGATTCTCTTACCGAATTTTCAATGAGAGTCTTTTGGAGTTTCCATAAATTTGGAAATCAAAGTTACTACATGTGTTATATCAAGCCTTGTTATTGTCAAATACATCAAACTTCCAGCCAAACTTTTATACAAGGTCAGATTCACATTACTACTACTATATTTCTTGCTCAACTTCAAACATACAACTATTGGTGTTGGGAGAGGATTCATGTCCAAAATTATAAATCTCTCCAAGATATGATTTGTATATTTTCCTTGAGAGATAAAAATACCATCATGCATTTTTTTTACTTGTATACCTACAAAAATCCTCAAGAGAGCTAAATTTCTCAATTTAAACTCACTTTTCATGGCCTCTTTAAAATCAGCAATGAGGAAATCATCATTCCCAGTAAAAAATAAATCATCTACATATAAGATATGTTAATATGATTTAGAACAATAGAGAGGGGGGGTGAATCAGTTGTTCTCAGGTCCTGATGTATAAAACAATCTCAAAAACTTTTCTTTAAATAAGATCCACCAACCAAAACAAACTCGGTCATCACTGATTCAATAACAGAAACATATAACAATGCAGTCCACTACCTAGCAGTAACTTAACTTGTAAAACATAGAAATGTTCAAACCAAGACATTCACACAAGTATTAACACCAGGATTTATAGTGGAAACCCAATTTTGGGAAAAACCACTTTGTAACATGCTACTATTATTTTCTCTTCTGAAGTGAGCTCGGTAAAAATCCAACCCTATCAAAGGTTACAATACACACTGTCAAGTGTGACCCGGTTAAAGGATTTCAATCACCCTGTTAAAAGTGAGCCTAGTCATAGGACTTACATACACTCCATTAGAATGCAACCTTGTTCAAAAGGATTTAACATATGATTGTTAGGTCAACCTCTATCAAAAGGATTTTGATTGTTACAATGGTTAGAAAGTAGCAGCAATATTTATCTAAAAAATATATAACTCACTTTGCAAATATCAGATCCGATTCCATACACTAATGCTAGTTTACTGACTTTGAAAATTTTCCATCTCCATCTTTGATCTGCTCAAAACTTTTCTTCAAGCAACCACCACAATTCTCCTTTAGCCTTTTCTTCTTATTCAGTCAATAAAACTTTACTGATCTTTCAGCATTCTCTGTTCACCCATGTACTCTCATATCCAACACTTTGATCCTTTTTATTCTTTTCTTAATTAGGTTAAATCATCTTTTTTCACTCAATCTCATTCGTAGATCTTAGGGTTAGGTCATATTCATTGAATCTACCCGCTTCATGTTCTTCGAATCCTTTTCTGGAATCATCTCAAATCTCTTGAAGATTTACAATAAAATGTTTTATAATGCATTTAATGCTTTCAGACAATCAATAAATAAAGTCAACACATTTTACATAATCCAAGAATTCAACGATGTCATCTCCAAAATTGAATTCTCTTCAAATATAAAATTACCGATGCTCGGTCAATATTGTGATCATCCACTCGGTCTTCATGTAGAAAGCTTGGTCATTACTAAAACTATTTCCTTGGCTTACACTGTCTTCCTCAAAAATTAACTGATGCTCGATCAACACTAGAATTTTTCTTGGCATACATTGACTTGGTCGACACTAACATTACTCAGCTTAAACATGATTTTTTCATTTTTTCTCAGTCAAGCATACCAGTTTAGTGTTCAGTCTTACTAAGATAAACAATAGATTATCTCATCATTGTGCAACATAGTCAAGTACACTTTTTAGTATCAAGATAACTCAACCTTTCCTTAGGTGCTATTATTACCAACCTTACCTAGCCCCTTAGCAACACTCAAATAGATATAGTGTTTTCCTAAGTAGCAACAGTCTTACCAATTAAGGTTTGACATTAATGACAATACAAAAATTGTTTTAATTGTAGTTTCCAACAAGATAATAGTTAAAATTTTACCATCAGTTGCCTTGATGTAAATAGTGGGCTCACCATTTGTTTTTCTAAATTCATTTATAATCAAATATGAGTCAATCCTATTGTACCATGCTTGTGGAACATGCTTTATCCCATAAAGAGCTCTTTTCAGCCTATACACCTTGTTTTCTTCACCTGGAACTTCATAAGAAGGTGGATCCTTGACATAAACATCTTCTTTGAATACTCCATTCAAAAAGGTTGAATTCACATCCATTTGAAATGTCTTCCATTTGTGTTGGGTTTTTGATGTAGGAGCATATCAGTTCCTTGGTAATCCTGTATCACCAAAAAGATGTTGAAGTTTTCTTTGTTGTTTGGTTCCTTCTTTAACCAAGCTGGTTCTGTAATGCTCGGTTTCCTTTGTTTACCGATGTCAGTTAGTTATGTCTCTGGTGCTCAGTAATTTCCCTGGTGCTCGGTGATGCTTGTCTGGTGCTCGATTATCTTTATTTACTGAGTTGTTTATTTTGAGTTCATGTTGAGGCCGACTGTTGCAATTAATTTTGGTCACAGATTTAATGTTGGTATCCATCATTGGGAAGCATGTGGACCTAGATCTAGTTGTTCCTTTTGTTGAGTGTGGATCCGAAGGATGACTCAATTCGGTAGCCTCTTGTATAAATATATTTTTTTGGTTGTAGTTTAGGGAGTTGAGTTAGGAGATAGAAACTAAAAGATTAGAGTTGATTGGCAGATCCTCGCATATTGGAGGACCTCTGTACTTGATTATAATATTGGGCCTAAATAGGGAAGGCCTTACAACCCGTCATGTATGAATCAACTGAAGTAAATATATGAAAGTGTTTTGCATTTCTCTCTCCCATTGTGTATTTGTTTTCTTCTGCATGTTGTCCTGCAAGGGGGATCTGGTTAGGGTGTGCCTTGGGCCCCTCTTCACATCCTTCCCTTGCGTTAGGTGGTATTAGAGCCAAGTTAGATCTAGATCTAGGTTTACGAATCTAGGTTTGAGGGTTCCTTCTCGTCAAACCCTAGTTGTTTTTTTGTGGGGTAGCAGATTATAAATGACCTGCAATTGTAAAGGGTTTCAAGATAGTTTGTGGGAGGTAAGATGTGGATCTAGGATTGGCACACATGTTGAGACAACTTTCTGCTAGATTGGAAGCTGTTGAAACAGCCTAGAGAAAAGGAATACATTTTGAAGATGTTAGTGATGATGAAGTTGAGGAAGAGCAAGGTGATGTAGAACCTTCACTAGTGATGGATCAAGGTGAGGAAAGATTGCTGAAATCTTTGACAAATTTTAAGTCTACACCATATTTCAATCCTCTTGAGTATAATGGAAAACTAGATTTTAATGAATTGATGGATTGGATCACCGAGATGGAGAAGTACTTTAAGTATGAAAATGTAACAGAGGAAAAGAAGGGGAAAATTGTAGGCACAAAGTTGAAAAGTCATGCATCCTTATGGTGGGAACATCTACAGTTGGATATGAAGAGGAAAGGAAAAGACAAAATCAAGGTATGGAATAAGATGGTGAATAAATTGCAAGGAAATTTTTTACCTTCTGATTATCAGATTAACCTAGTTAGGTAAATGTAAAGTTTAAGGTAGAAAGATAGCTTGGTAAAGGAATATACTAATGAATTCTATAGATTAGATATCATATTTGGACATGATGAAGATGATGTGGAAATAATTTCTAGGTACCTAAATGGATTGATAGTTTCCATCCAAGAGGAAATCAGTTTAGTCAAATTGGAGAACATTGAAGAGTCTTATCAATTTGCATTGAAAGTTGAGGAGAAATAGAATAAGAGACATGAGCTAAGACAAAGAGGTAAAGGTGGTAGATTCCCTAGAGGAAGATGAAAATCTTATGGTGAAAATAGTAGATCTGAACCAGAAAAGACAATCTGGATAAAGGCAAGACCAAGTGGAAAGGTGAAATTTAATCTAGAGGCAGAAGCAGTAACTACTAAGGTGGTTATAACAAAAGTGGTTTCTGAGGAACTTGTTACAATAATGGAGAAGAAGGACATAGATCAGTTGAGTGTACACATGTAAGTAAGAAGGTTGGTAATAGTAGATATGTTTTGGTGCAAGAAGAGTCACTGAATGAACCTGAGAAGGAAAATAACTTGATGGTAAGGAGAGCACTTTGGAGTGAAAGTAATAAGGAAGATCCTGTAAGGAAAAGTTTGTTCAAGACCAGATGTAAAGTTTCTGATGAAGTTTGGAAGCTAATAATTTATAGTGGTAGCTTAGAAAATTTGGCATCTGAGGAAATGGTTACAAAGTTACAGTTGAAAGTTTGGAACATTCAAAGCCCTATCAGATCTCATGGATCAAAGATTAACATACATTCTTGGTAAGTGAACAATGTTATGTGAATTTGAAAATTGGAAAGTACTTTGATAAGGTATTATGTGATATCATGCCTATGGATTGTTGTCAAATTTTGTTGGGTAGACCTTGCAATATGATAGACATGCTATATATGATGGAAGATTGCATAAGTATACTATTTGGGCTGATGGAAGAAAACAAGTCTTGTTACCATTGATTGAAGATCCTGTTAGTAATGTTTGTACATCTGTGAAAGTTTGCTTGATGGAAGGAAGAAATTTTGTTAAGGATTTGAAGAAGAATGACAAGGTATGTGTAGGATAATGGTATGCCAAACTAGGCCCTTAAGTGGCAATGAAAATTCAGAAAATCAGGTTTAGGAAAGTTGACATAAAAAATTGAACAAGTTATAAATATTATATCAAAAATATGTAATAAGAGAATCTGTAGAAAATTGAATTTAGTTTCTAAGATACTAGGATTTTTTTGAAAAATAATTATTCTATATGTTGAAAATTTCAAATTTCAATGTATTAGTACAAAAATATCAGGAAAAAATAAAAGGTAGGTGTATATTTGACCACCTTAAACACAATCAAATGATAATATTTTTTACAAGATTCTAAATATAAGTAGTAGACTCATGTACAGATGTGACACATTTTTTTGTAATTTATTTCTAAGTAAATAATTAATTATGATTTTTCTTCTACAACTTTTCTAGAATACAAAAACTCCTATGTCTGACCACATTAACTTAGTCTAAACTTTATCAAATTGATTTTTTTTTATAAAATTTCTTGTAGTAGGAAAATCATAGAATGTGACACATATTTTGGATTTCAAAAATGTTATACAGATTAAAAGTTAAAGCCATTTTTCAATAAGTCTATCAATCAAGACTATAAAGATAAGAAGTAGGCCTATGTCTGAGCACATTAAACTAAATCAAATGATAATATTTTTTTATAAGATTCTAGATAAAAGTAGTAGACTCATGTCCTGATGTGATGTATATTTGTTTGTATTTTTTTTCCAAGTAAATAATTAATTATGATTTTTATGGTACAAATTTTCCTGAATATAAAAAATATCGTGTCTGACCACCTTAACTTAGTCTACAATTCATCAAATTGAAAGAATTTCTTATTATTATTGTATTAGGCGAAGAATAGAATGTGATGTATATTTCAGATTTCAAAAATGTTATATTGTTTGAAAGTTATAGTTGTTTTTCAAAGAGTCTATCAATCAGGACTTCTTTTTCACATTGCTACATTTTGGCATACCATGATCTTGCACATACCCAATGTTTGTTTTGTTGTGACTCCTAACAAACTGAGTAAGAAAACAAAGGATAGTATCCCTGAGGAGATTAATAAGTTACTCACCGAGTACAGTGAGATTATTTCTAATAATGTACATGATGGTTCTCCACTGAAAAGAAGCATTGATCATTGGATGGATCTAATTCTTGGAGCTATTTTATGGAACAAGGCACCTCATTGGTTGACACCTACCGAGAATCAGGAATTTAACTGATAGATTCAAGAATTGTTGCAGAAAGGTTTGATCTGAGACAGTTTTAGTCCTTGTGCAATACCTATTGTATTGGCAACTAAGAAGAATGGAGAACGAACAATGTGTACTAATTCAAGAGAAATCAACAGGATAACAATGAAGTATAGGTTTCCTATACCAAGAATGGATGACATAATGGATAGTTTTACTAGAGCAAGGTATTTTACCATAATTGATTTGAAAAGTGGGTATCATCAGATCAGAATCAAAGAAGGTGAAGAGTGGAAGACTACTTTAAAAACAAAAGAAGGTTTGTATGAGTGGTTGGTTATGCCTTTTGGTTTAACTAATGCACCAAGTACTTTTATGAGGTTGATGAATGAAGTTTTGAAGAAATTCTTAGGTAAATTTGTGATTGTGTACCTTGATGATATTTTGATATTCAGTAAGACTAGAGAAGAACATTTGTTGCATGTTAAACAAGTATTGCAGAGGTTGAAAGAAGAAAAGTTGTTGATAAATCTTAAAAAGTGTTCATTCATGAAAGAAGAGATTGTATATTTGGGATTTGTGATTTCAGCTGATGGTTTGAAAATGGATCCTGAAAATGTTGAAGCTATTTTGAATTGGCCATTACCTGAGAATAATAGTGAGGTAAGATCATTTCATGGTTTGGCAAGTTTTTACCTAAATTTCATTAGGAATTTCAGTTCAATTTGTAATGCTATTACTGATACTATGAGAGGAGGTAAAAGAGAATTCAAGTGGACACATGGAGCTGATAAAAGTTTTGAGACTCTAAAGTAGAAGGTTGCAGAATTGCCTATTTTGGCATTGCCTAATTTTAATAAGGTATTTCAAGTGGAATGTGATGCAATTGGAAGTGCAATAGGAGTTGTGTTGAGTCAAGAAGGTAAACCTGTTTCTTTCTTTAGTGAAATTTTAAATAATGTAAAAAGGAAATATTATGTGTATGATAAAAAATCCTATTCTATTGTTCAAGCACTAAAAAAATGGAGATATTATTTGATACCGAGTAAATTTGTGTTGTATATTAATCATAAGGCTTTATAGTATTTTGGTAGTCAGAATAAATTGAATCAGACACATATCAAATGGGTTGAGTATTTGTAGAGCTATACATTTGTGATAAAGCATAAGAATGGAGTCACTAACAGAGTTGCTGATGCATTGAGCAGAAGAAGATCTTTGATCACTGAGATGAAAATTGAAGTTCTTGGTTTTGATGATATGAGAGATTCTTATGAATCTAATACTAATTTTTCTGAGTCATGGAGAAAGTGTAGAGCATCTATTCAAGATCAACCAATTACTAAATGGGAAGAATATTTTATACAAGAAGGTATGTTGTTTAAAGGTAATCAGTTGTTTATACCAAGAGGAACAATGAGAACTAATTGGATTAAGGAGAAACATAGTAGTGGTTTGGCTAGACACTTTGGTATTGATAAGACATTGAATTTACTTAAGGAGAAATACTTTTGGCCACAATTGTATAAAAGATGTTCAAAAATTTGTGAAAAGTTGTGGAATTTGTCAAGTTGCAAAAGGAGTAAGTGAGAATACTCGATTGTACACACTAATATTTGTTCCTGAGAAACCTTGGATTGGCATTAGTATGGATTTTGTTCTTGGCTTACCGATGAAAGTAAGAGGTAATGATTCTATATTTCTTGTTGTGGATAGATTTTATAAAATGAAACATTTTATACCTTGTAGAAAGACATCAGATGCAATACATATAGCAAATCTTTTCTTTAAGGAAATTGTCAGATTGCATGGATTACCGAGGAGTATTATCTCTAAGCAAGATAGTAAATTTGTTAGATACTTTTGGAAGACCCTTTGGAGAATATTTTACACCTAGTTGAAATATAGTTCTACATTTCACCCACAAACTGATGGACAGATTGAAGTTGTGAATAGAAGCTTGGATAATCTTATGAGATGTTTAGTTGGAGACACACCGAGTAATTGGGATTCTGTGTTGGCACAAGAAGAGTTTGCATACAATAATTCACTGAATAGGAGTATTGGAAAGAAACCTTTTGAGATTATAAATGGCATACAACCAAGAGCTATATACGATTTGAGGGATATTGTTGATGAAAGAAAGAGAAGTGTTGAAGGAGTAAAGTTTGCTGAATACATAAAGACATTGTATGAAAATGCGAGATGTAAGTTGGAAATGAGTAATAAGAAATACAAAGACAAAGGTGTTAGATGAAGAAGACATAAGACTTTTGATTTTGGTGATGAAGTAATTGTTCATTTGAAGAAAGGAAGATTTCTTATTGGAACATATGGGAAGCTGAAAATGAAGAAGTTTGGCCCTTGTAAAATTTTGAGGAAATTTGATAGTGGAAATGCATATGAGATTGAGATACCTAATGACATGGACATATCACCTATATTCAACATTGCTAATTTTTATGAGTATCATGACTCAGAAGAAGAAATGACAGTATCGAATGATTATCCGAAGAAACAGATAGATGAAGTTGAGGAGATTTTGGAACAAAGAATTAGCAGAAGTACAAGAGGAAAATAGTATATGGAATATTTGGTAAAGTGGAAGGATAGACCGATTGAAGATAGTTCATGGATTTAACAATCTAAATTGTATTCAGCTCAGGTTGTACCCACTTCATGATTTGAAGAATCATTCTCAAATAACCCCAGGTCTCTGATGTAGGATTATCTCTAGTCCCTGACAATCCTGTGTCACGAAAAAGATGTTGAAGTTTTCTTTGTTGCCTGGTTCCTTCTTTGACTGAGATGGTTCGGTGTTGCTCGGTTTCCTTTTTTTACCAATGTGGGTTAGTTATCTCTTTGGTGCTCAGTAATTTCTCTTGCGCTTGGTGATGCTTTTCTGACGGTCAGTTATCTTTGTTTACCAAATTGTTTATTTTGAGTTCCCATTGAGGTCGACTCTTGCAAATAATTTTTTCATGAATTTAATGATGGTATCCATTATTAGGAAGCATGTGGACCTAGATCTACTCATTTCTTCTATTGATTGTAGATCTTAAGGCTGACTGAGTTTGATAGACTCTTGAATAAATGTAGTTATTTCATTGTAGTTTAGGGATTTGAGTTAGGAGATAGAAACTAGAAGATTAGAGTTGATTGGTAGATCCTCGCATGTTGGAGGACTTTTGTACTTGATTGTAATATCTGGCCTAAACCAGGAAGGCCTTACAATCTGACATGTATGAATCAGTTGAAGTAAATATATGAAAGTGTTTTGCATTTCTCTCTCCCACTATGTATTTGTTTTCTTTTTCATGTTGTCCTACAAGGTGGATCTTGTTAGGGTGTGCCTTAGGCCCATCTCCCAATCCTTGCCTTGTGTTAGTTTTAATTTCTATAACAAAGCTCATGGTTTTCATCCTTGCAATACATGCATACATCTCATCATAGTCTATCCCAAACTTCTATTTGTGCCCCTTTACCACTAGCTGAACCTTAAGCCTACATATTTTTCCTTCAACATTTCTCTTGGTCTTGTAAACCCATTTAACCCCAATAAATTTCTTTTTTGAAGGAAAATAAGTTAACTCCAAAGTTTCATTTCTCTCTATTGCATCGATTTCCTCATTCATGACCTCACACCATTTTGCTTCTTTCACAAACTCCTCAAAATAAATTGCATCATTATGAGAAAATAATGTATAAATGATGCTCTCATCAAATTCATCTTCATACCTTTCATCTTTCTAAATATCCCTTAGAATCTTAGTCTTTCTTGGCATTAGGGAGGTAAGAGATTGATCAGAACTCTCACTACTACTATTTTTGTACTTTTGTATCCATATCAGGAGCCGTCTAGAGCCTTCTATATCTCTATATGTACCAATCTGGAGCTGAAAAGATCCATCAAGAGATTAATTTCTAACTGTTTGTGGCTATTTTCCTTTCTACTTATTTCTATCAGGAGTCATCAGGAGCTATAGAGAGTTTTTACTATCTATTATTACATCATCATGTTGATCATCAAACTCATCTTCCTAATAAAAAATGGGCATTTTACTTGAAGTTCTTGATGATGTATACATTGAGCGATCACATGACTCATTATCTATGAGCTCCATGTCTCTTGAAATGATGATCTTCTTGGTGACCAAGTCATACAAGCTATATTACTTGGATTGTGGACTATAACTAGTGAAGATACACTTCACTTTCTAGGCATCCAACTTTTTTCTTTCCTCCTTTGGTTCATGTACATATGCTGCACATCTAGACACTCTCAAGTGTTCAATTGTCCATCTTTATTTTTCTCATTCCTCAAGAGGAATATTGTGATGGACTAACTTTGTAGGACTTTTATTAATCAAATAAACTATTTTTTCTATGTAGCCTCTCCCCAATATTCAGTTGGGAGTCCTTTTTCTTTGATCATGCTCCTTTCCATTTCAACAATAGTCCTATTTTCCCTCTTAGCCTGTCCATTTTTCTATGGAGTATAACTAATTGTATGCTCCTTCTTCATATCATATTTTCAAAAAAAAAATTACTAAGAAATTAAAGGTATACTCCCCATGATATTTGATCTAACCGATTTAACATAATGTCCACTTTATTTTTCATCATGCGCTTTACACTTTGAAAACTTATCAAATGTTTCATATTTGTATTTCAAAAAATAAACCCATGTCCTATAAATGAAGTCATCAATAAATATCATAAAATATGTACTCCTCCAATGGAAATGATTTCCATATGGCCAACTAAATCAATATGCACTAGCTCTAATGGTGACCTTTCCCTTCTAAAGTTACCATATTTAAAGGTTTTCCTATGTTGCCTACCCAAAATAAAAGGCTCACACTTGCTACTAGACTCTACATACATGAAAAACCATTTTTCATTCTTTTATACGACAATAAATCCAAACCTTGACATAGATGAGATGTCCATACCTAAGATTCCATAGCTTGGAGGGGTTTTCAATCGCCCTCCTTAAAGAGCTTTTTTTTCTTATATTGATGTAGATGATTTCTTAGGTGGCACAACTACAAATTGAGAAGAGAAATAAGTCTCTATCCTCAGTGGGAACATCTAGTTATTTTTCATTTGGACTATTTCAACAACATTCTACTCTCACATTTCTCATAAATGACACATTGATCATTCTCTATCAGCACTTTGTGTCTACTCTAAATGATTTTTCCAAAAATTATCATATTATTTATTATACTAGGGGAAAAGAAACATTTTGAATGTTCTTCATCTCACCTTTCTTGGTATGAATCATAATAGATCATTTTCCCACAACTGGAATATTTATATTGTTGCCAAGTTTAATTTCAAACTTTACATTTTATCAATCAAAGAAAAAGACTTTCCTTACCACTCATGTGGTTACTGCAATCACTATCTAAATACCAGACCTGAGGGATTCCTTCTTCACCAATGTTGCACATGATGAAGGTTGTAGGTTGACTTCCTTCACCGACATTCATATTAGCCACATTTACACTTTTCTTTGACTAATCATTTTTCTTTTTCTATCATTCACTTGCATAATGCCCAAATTTATGATGATCATAACACTCAACGTTGATCTTCTTCAAAGTGGTATTCTTCCTTCCTCCTTTGGAGATATTTAGGGAGTTTCTTTCTCCCTCATGTCTTCTTGCTAATCTTGATCTTTCTCCTCCATCATTTCTTTTTCTAGAGCTTCCATGACCTCTCCCTCTGGACCCACGTCTAGAGAAGTTTCTTCCTCTCACCTTGGATCTTGCATTCGCTTGAGATTTGAAATATTTCTCTTGGGAAGACATGTAATACCTATTAGGGAATTACTAATGGGTTTGGAGAGAATCCATTAACTCATCAAGAGACATCATGGAGATATCCTTTTCCTCTTCAATATTAATAACAATCGAATCCAATCTTAAGGGAAGAGTTGTCAAGATTTTCTCCACTATTCTTTGCTCCTCCATGGATTCTCCATTTGTTCTCAACTAGTTAATCAAATCATAGAATCTTGAACTGAAATCTGAAATGAACTCATTTTCCTTTATGAGAAGAGTCTCGTAATCTCTTCAAAGAATCTAGAGATTCACCAAGTATACTCTATCAATCCCTTTATAACTTGTTTGGAGTATTTACCAATCTTCTTTGGCATAGTTAGTTGTTACTATTTTAGGAAAAATTCCCTCTGTCAAAGATACATCAATCAAGATCAATGCCTTAACATATATTTTCCTTGAATCATTTAACATAGTCTTTTGGTTTATTAAGAGGGTATAAAACTGAGCTAGGTCAGTCATATCAACAGCACCATTAACCACAGTCTCTCACAAATTATTTACAACCATAATAGTCTCCATCTTCTTTACCCAAACACCATAGTTTTATCCATTAGAGGATGGTGGATTCTTTGATCTCTTTTCTTCATCTCCAACCATGCCTCCTAAAAAAGAAATCCAAAAACCTAGAAACACAAATTCACAAATTCACAAGGATTGAGAGCCAAATGGCTCTGATACCAACTTACAAATATAAAATGGGTCAATGCGGAGCTTTGATATGATGTAAATATTTTAGACTCTCTAAAATATAAAAACTCACATAATTAAATTCTCTGATACCATGTAGAGAATTTATAATCACTCTAAACTCTAGAAACTATTACAACAAAATGTTCTGAAAATAACCTAGAATAAATCCCCAAAATAAGGAAGAACATACACACACAAAGATTGCAACACTAATTTTCTTAATCACTAGGAATGCACAATAAAATACCAAATTAAACGGAGACAACAAGAATGATCAGAGGCATACATGATTCTTTCTATTTTTATTTCTATTAATTCTGAAAATAATTTCCACAAACTCAAAAAAAAAATCTAATGGCTACAAATATAAATTACAACCTAACTTTTAGCATACTAGAGTTGCACCCAAACACCTAAAGTTGCACAAATATCTTACAAATATTCTCACTAGGAGCTATAGGGAATGTTAGGAGAAATTAATTATCACTACACATTCAATCTCATACACAGTGGTGCTACACAAGCTTTGAAAATTTCTTCTATTATTGCTCACACTTGTCAAAAATTGGACTTCATACAACTGATTAATAATGGGAAGATTCTTCCCTTTTTTCTATTTTCTAACCACAAAAATTCCCCCAAAAATTTGAAATTCAAACTCACCTACTGAATTAAATTGATTTGACTATTGGGGTTGCATATACTCTGCAATGTCCAGAGCCAATTGCGGATTTCATTCTCTAAAAATATACACATATTGGGGAAACATTAACTAATTGTACATAGTTCCTAATAAGTAGGTAACAACATCAATCTTGGAGGAAAATAATTTTATTTTAAAATTCCAACACAATTGACTGAATAGTTGATGAAATTTAGGAATCCCATAATAAATAGAGTCCTTAACTTTCAAGTGTTGTTGCATAGTAGGAAGAAGTAGTTGGGTAGGAATTATTATAGCTCATATTGTAAAAGTGTAATTTTTTGAATGGATGATGAACAATCTTTTCATATTTTGTTTCCACCTATAAACATCTTACTACTTGTATCACTCCCTACAAACAATGTTTCATAGAGCTATATTTCCTAGTAACATCTAGAGGAGTTGACAATCTACAACAAAAAATTTATATTCTTCCTGGCAATCTAAAAAAAGCCTAGAAGAACATGCATTCCCTGACACTATAAATATGAAACATTTCTTGTCATTCCGAATTAAAAAATAGAGGCCAATAAGAGCGCACTAAATTATATTTATTATAAAATTCTATCCACTAGAATTAAGTATTGAACTCTAGTAAACTTTAATTAAATTGTAATAACTAGTTATTAAAAAATCCCACTTCAAACTAAAACTTCACAATACCCAAGAGATCAATGGATAGATTATATAAATATAGTAAAAGCACAATAAGCTATCACGTTTCATGCTAACTTATCAACACAACTAAATTTACATATTTGTAACTAGAAATTGATTTTCCTCAAACATTTGGTTAAGCTAGATTCATTCTATCTAAGTTAGATAAGTTCTTCAACTTTTCCAATTGGAAATCTCTATTAAATACACGTTTCATACCAATTTGGGTCTAATTACCAAAGAAATAAAATTCTTTCAGAAAAGCGATGTTTCAATAACTCCTACTCTTATTAATGATATTTTTCAAAAATATAAAAATACTCTTTTATAGATCTGAGATTCAAGAATATGCTCATATCGATTTTATAGTGTTTTAATTAGACATGGTATATTGTAATTAAAAAATACTACAAGTAGGTGTTTTAACAGTCGATAAGATGTTGATTCAGAGAATGAAAATTTCAAAAAATATATGGTTCACTAGAGCAGAGAATCCTCTTTGATCATGTACATATATTTTATTTTATTGTGATAGATTTGTTATGAAAAATATGGTGGTAAGAAACAAAGCAAGACTGGTATGTAAAGGATACTCTCAAAAATAAGGTATTGATCTTGAAGAAACCTTTTCACCTATAGCTAGACTTGAAGCAGTGAGAATATTTTTGACATATGATTGAAGTAAAACTTTCAAGGTATATTAGATGGATGTTAAATTAGCTTTTCTTAATAGAGAACTTGAAGATGAAGTCTACATTGAACAACATGATCATTTTTCTTTAACATAATATAAGGATATTGTTTGAAATTTGAAAAAGGTATTGTATGGATTGAAGTAGATTCCTAGAGCTTGGTATGCAAGGTTAGAAAAACACATGATCAATTTGTGATTCAAGAAAGGTAATGTAGACAATAATATGTACCTAAGGAAAAATTGTCATGCCCAAAATTTACCTGATAAAAATGCAACAAGTTTTTTTTAAAAAAGGTTTAGATGAGAGAGAATAACATTCAAGAATAAGGATAAGTTTGTCTACGGTTAAGCGGGTCACAACCTAGGGTTAAGTTTGTTCAGATAGCGGAACCCTAGAGGGTATAGTTGCCACTTGGAATTTCCATTCAGGGTGAATTCAAGATACCTAGAGCATTAAATATTCAATTTATCCCAATTACACTATACCCGCAATAATATGTCTACCTGGGTTATGGCTTTCAAATAGGGTTTGGTTCTACTATTAGACATTTAATTCGGCGATGAGGATTCGTGGGATAATTACATTAATGATTGAATTTTAGTTATAATTCGACAATGAACCTAATGGTGTTATAAGAATACAATGTCATCTAAATGCACAAAGGACTATTAGTTATACTACCATGTTCAATACATACTAAACAACATCTAATAAAGTGAGATTACTTAAGACTCATCGATTTGATAATACATAATCCTACTAACTAATGGCAAGTTAATAATTTATCTTAAACCAAATAAACTACTATTAATACTCTAGTGTTAATCATTTATAAATTGAATAAATTGAACTATAACATTAAAATTGATTTATTGAGAATAAGTCTAACACATTAGACTTTTAACTAATTAATATCGATGATCCTATTAAACTAATTAACCATTAATTAAAATAACTATTAGTTTAGCAAGATGTTTTGCTACTAGTTGAGTTTGAACACATAATCAATAAAACTATTAATTAAATAAATTGATTCATTACTATTCAAGTCTAAACAATAATCCTACTAGTTAATAACCAATTTCATTAATCACCAAAATCAATTTACTAACTAACAACTATAATTAACATCTAAAGAGTGTATGTCTAATCCCAAATAAACTTAGTAACAATTAAGTAATAATAACAACTAATAATTAATAGTATGAGCAGATTTATTAACAAATAATAATTAAAACAATTACCTAGAATAAAACAAATGTTCCAAGCCTATTAGTCTACAAATCTACCTATTAATCCTAATTAACAAATCTACAAAGCCTACTAAACTAACTAGCCCTATCCCATCATGGGCCCCACGTGTCAAGTGGGTCAAAATCCCAAGCAAAGGACAAGACTCCGAGGGATTTTTGAAATTCTTCAAGGAAGAATGTAGATAATTAAGGGGGGCATGAAGTTAGGGACCCACCACACACTTTATCTCATCCCAATGCAAGGAAACTCACATAGGCCATGTGGGAGACATAATTTTGTTTTTTTTGCAGCAAGTCAAAACAAATGGGAAGATGGAGTACAGCCAACCAAAAGGACACATCAACTCACCCTCAAGTAAGGAGGTACGCATGGCAAGGAGGAGGTTGACTTGTCAAACAAGACAAGCATTAATACTTTTCCAGGACTTAAACAAGGAGGGCAGGAAGTCACACAAGGAGAGGAAGGAGTCTTGTTTTTGGCAGAGGGAGTTAATCCCATGTCAGCCCCAAATCCTATGCATGGTAAGGGAAGAAAATGGGTGGGGCCCACGTACAAACAAGTGGGAAGTGTGTTAGAGAATTCTTTTATTAATTGAAGGTTTATTTTGATTTACTAAAAACATTGATTACTTAGGAATTAGCTATTAAAAATAAGGTTATGTAAGAGGTTAATTAACTCTAATTAGGAAGGCATATTGGGAAGGGAATATTCTCTGTGGTAATGGAATTATTTCCCTTCCCATACAAATTCCAGAGAGCATTTTTGCTCTAAAAATCTAGAAAGTGCTATTTCTAATACTTGGTTTTCTTTTTTTTTTGCATCATTCCTATTGGTTTCTTGGTTTCATTATTGAACTAGATAATTGTATGCATTGGATTTATTTTATTAGTGTAATACACCAAGTGGACAATAAATTGAATGTTAGTATTAGTTGATTATTACAAGAGTATTCTACATGCTTAATCATTCATTGTTATCGTGCTTCATTTGGAGGCATTAGAGTTTGAAAAATTGTTTTCAAGCTAAGGTGTTGATCTCTTTGAAATTGGAGTTGTTCAAGAAGAGTTTGAATGTATGAACTTGAAAATTATAATCAAATACATTATAAAGATTACTAACTTTTCATTCCAAATAAAATTTACTTTCATTAAACTAATGCATTACTTTCCTTATTAACTTTGGATATCATTTTACAATGAATGAATAACTTCACTATTCCAAAGATTAGAATACAATTGGCATGAAAGTAATGTTTCTTCATTTACGTTTTTAAACAATGGAATACAATTTGGTAACAATACATGAATAAGAGTATCGAAGAGAATGAACAAACTTTTCTCATTTACACTTCAATATAATTCTTCATGATAACCCAAAGAAGAGAAGGAAAACATTTTACAAACTACAAGCATGCTTCTCTTAACAAGGAGAGATTTCCTTAATACAAAATTACAACAATGCCTCAACATAGCTTGTTTTCACACAACTCTACCAATATTGAGAAACTTTCCAAAGCTTTATCAACAAGGATCTTGGCCTCGATACCTAAAAATGAAAGTGGATAACCATGGGATGCTCACCTCCCAACACAGGTCTCAATGAGATCACCCCTGAGCTTGGAGAACCAAGGCTAAACAAGTATACATTACAAATGCTCACAAAACAATATCCACAACAACAAATAACTCCCATCCAAGGTTTTACAAATGAGTTTTCCAAACTCATTGAGAAGGGTGAAGGTGGGATTTTCCAAGTAGGAGAATGCCAACATATTACATTTTCACAAAAAATATTTCCATGCCTCTCAAGGCTACATGAATTCATATTTTATACACAACTTTTCTCATAGGCATCCTAAAGATGCAAAAATACAAGATGGCTTCATGGAGCCCATACTCCATGAATTTTTCTCTCTTCTCCAAGAGAAGAGACTCACTACATTGGAGAGCCCAACTAACCCCTTCACCCAAGGCCACTTCTTCCCTTTCGCAAAAGGGTGAGTAATGCCTAACTCCCATGAAACAACATTTTCAAAAATAACAAAACAAGAGATGAAGCAAAATCCATATGCAATCCCATTTCCAACACAACAATGGAGAGACTCACAAGAACATACATGAAAGCTCTTACATACTCTTTTAACACAACAACAACAAAATGAGATGCAACAAACATTCTTTCATGGCAAAAAGGATGAGAAAATCTACTATACAATTTACAGAACAATCTTCTTCATGAGCTTCAAGCAAAAAAAGTTTCCTTCATGGTAGAGCCACCAACCTTGAATCCAAAGAAAAAATGGAAGATTGAAGTTGAGTTGAGGTCCTTATCCTTGTCCTTTTTCCCTTTTCCAAAACTTAATTGTCTCTAAAATTAGAGAGTGGGTGTGTTGGAGCTCTAAATTTTGGGCAAAATTTAGAGTCCTATATAGTGATAAAACCCTAAAAAATGGCCTCTTAAACTCCATGCCCAATAATTAATGATGGAGTACATGAAATAGGATAAAATATTACATTAATTTTTAATTAAAAAATTGAGATATTATGGAAGGAAGCTCTGTGACAAGAACAATCAAAATTCTATGATCAAAGCCTTCAGAAAATGCTGGAATTTCAACCTACTGCAAAGATGATGTCGACAGAGGAAGAAGATGGTGGAGTTTTAAAAATCTAAAAATGACCCAGTTCGGGAAATCAAATTTCCTATTTCCAATAAAAATATTAACTTTTCACGAGGTGTTTTGGTATTTTAACCAAGCCAAAATCCAAAAATTAGGTAGTTATTTTTTAGTTAGCTTATCATTTTTTCAAAACAATTTGTAATAAGGGTGTGTCTTTTCACCCTAAAGAGGTGTGAAAACCACTCAAACATGTATATATACATAATGTAAAATGTAAAGAGAGAATACAATACAATATATATTTTCATAGGATATAATTCGATCAAAACTACAATATGAACTCTAATGTACTATTTTTTTCAACATTAATAAAGATAAGTGCTCTTCTTTTTTATTGGTGGTTATAAGTTATATGTTTTCAATTAGTCTTTTAGATTACTCTATGAACCAGGGTATCCTACTGTGTTTTTCTATTTGATGCATTCATTTATGACTAATTTGTACAATTTGAATAATGGTAGCATGGTCTGAGAACCTGCTATTGTTTCCTTTCGGGCTCTTAAGTTGGGTTAAAAACCATAGGACCTATTGTATAAGTTATTTTAAATTTTGTTTCAATAGAAGCTTGTAGGGTGATGATCTTGCTTTACAGGAGTGAGTTACCTTAAAACCGTCTCTAATTGTACATAGGATTGAAAGTTTTGACTCTATAGCCTAAGTATTTAGAAGGCACTGATCTAACAATAATTTGGAAATTGTCATTTGGTTCATACTTTGTGGTTTGTAAATTATATAATCATTATTTCAAAAATATTACTTTTTAGTCCTTAGTTTAATCCACTTTAGTCAAGATTTATAGAATAGAGATTATTAGAGGATTTATTTCTTTCCTCCAAGGATCATTCACCACCTTGGGAGGAACTTTGTTTATTTATGTACTCAGTTGTGCAACATAGAGAATTTGATAGTTTAAAGTGAATTTAGGCCTACCAGCCTTGGCTTGATTAAGCCAGAATTGTAGAGGTATTAGTATGTACCTATCAGTTGGCCAAAAGTGATCCATCATTTTTGGCCACCAAAAAATTGGTGACTCTACTGGGGACGAGTTGCTCACAATATATACTATGAGGTTACCTAGAATTTTAGATTTCGTAGATCAGAATCATAAAGTAGTTATAGTAGTTTGTTTGGAAGCACACTCTTCTAGAAGAAAGAACCCAGAAGGAAGACATTCCTCAAATGAGGTGGTGATTGTATTCAATATAGCATTTCAATCAGTGACTCTACTGAGGAAGAAGACCCAAAAGGAGATAAGTAAAGTTTTCCTCTTTGAAAGAGGTGGTGACTCTATTGTCAAGAACCTAATGTATAAAGAAACAAGTTATGACCAATTTAGATATTCAGAATGTATCAGAATAAACAACCATTTCAAAGAAAACCATTTATTCCATATGATATCAGGCCATTGGATCTTAGGGGTTTCCAATGTATTCCTTTTAAGTTACTCCCTAAGTTTTCGCAGCTTGTACCAAAGTTCAATGGAGAATGGGATGAATCAGCAGTTGAACATTTGGATGAATTTTATGCATTTATAGAGAACTATGAGATTTTTGTAGAAGATCAAGCAATGGAACTATTTGTTAGGACATTAGAAGATAATGCAAGAGAGGCATATGAATGATTACCTACAAAAAGTATTTCATCTTGGAAATAATTTGAACAATGGTTTCTATATGAATTCTATGATGGAAGCAATGAAGATAACATGTGTTATGAATAGTGTGAAGACCAAAGTTTCATCATGGAGGAGGATCATAGTATGTCTGTACTTGATGCATTTTTCAGTTTGGAGAGATTTGAAGGGGAGTCTTGTGCACACTTATTCTTGAGGATGGCAGATATTTATTGAAGGATACTTGTAACAATTATGCCTTCACGAAAAGAATTAATGAGAAAGGTCAAAAAATTGAGAATCTCACTAGATGACCATGATCTGAAGATTCTTGTTAAGATATTAGAAGTAGATAGTGAGGATAGAGAAGAGGAGTCTTATGATCAAATAGAACAAGGCCTTGTGTTTGATGGAAATCTCAGTGATGATGAAGAAGACCCAAATTATATATCCCCTTTGGACACATTTTTTAACTTAGAGAAACAAGAGGAAGAATCTGTAATACAATTCTTCCTAAGGATGTTTCATATCTATCAAGAAATACCTTCAGAATGAAGACCTCCATCTTCTGATCTTTTAAACAAAATGTGAGAACTAGGTCTTTTATATGATCATTAGTTCCTTACCTTTCTCGAACTTATGAATAATGAACTAGTTGCAGAGGAGAAAGAGTGCAAAACTGAAATAACACATGAGTCAAGTGAGGTTTCATATTTTGATGGAGAAGATTCTTTTGGACAGTCTAAGGAAAATGTTTTCCGTGATGATACTTGTATGATGTTAAACATCAGTGAATATGAAAATGAGGAAGAGGATCTCCTCCATCTAGAAGAGATTTTAGCTTTATTAGACATAGAATACCAAAGACACATTGAGAAGAATGGTCCAAATTTTTTCTCAATCCACCATGCTAAGGAGGTAGATGGATCAGCGCATATTCAAGAGAAATCAAATTGTGGAGATGAAATAGAACTGTATGAATAGGAGGAAGTTTCAGGAGATAATGTCAATGAAGATGTTAGTCTTGGTGATGAAAACCTTGATGATCCAAATGAAAATTCTCATGAATGTATGTCTGAATTCTCCATGTTCCTAAATCCATTGTTTGAAGAGGAAGTAGATGAAGATATGTTTGATTTCTCTATGTTATCGAATCCCTTATTTGAAGAGGATCCTTTATGCAATGGAATCCATCAGCATCATAATGAAAATAACAATCCTAATTTTAAATTTGATGAAACTCATGAAGTGCATTTAGAGGGTGAGATATCTTGGAGTTCATCCTTTGAGCCAGAGGTACACCAAACATATGAATATGAGATGGAATCAGCTAGACATGATGAAGAGAATGTGTTGAAGCATAGTTCTAAAATTTTTAGAAATGTCCCAACTGATCAAACTCTTGGTGAGAGAGAGTTTGTACTTCTTGAAGATAAGCTATTCTGAAAGCCTTTTGGTGCAGAGAAAAAATATCCAAAATATAGAGATAGGACAGATTGTGAACAAGAAGATATCCAAAAAAAGAAGACTAACTTAAAGGTTTGTATGATCAACCAAAATCTTCTATTCAGTGAGGATTAAAACGGACCTAATGATTTCTCAAGGGTTGAATATAGATTGGATGCCAAAGATCATATTGATGAAGTGGTGAGAATTGTCTATAAGGATGACACGTGTAATGCAGCAAGGTTAAAAGTGTTACATGATCAAAATCAAGTGTTTGATAGAGGAAATGATCAATGTTCAATTTTGGGGGGCCCGGGGCCACCCAATTTTACTTCACATCAAATTAGTATGGATACTTGGTTTGCTTCTTCAAAGATAGCTGGAATCTCGCTATGCTCACATGGAGCATACATCCCCAGAAAGAGCCTGTTGGAGCTCTAAATTTTGGGCAAAATTTGAAGTCCTATATAGTGATAAAACCCTAAAAAATGGCCTCTCAAACTCCATGCCCAATAATTAATGATGGAGCTCATGAAATGGGATAATATATTACATTAATTTTCAATTAAAAAATTGAGATATTATGGAGGGAAGCTTAGTGACAAGAACAATCAAAATTCTATGATCAAAGCCTTCAGAAAATGCTGAAATTTTGACCCGATGCAAAGATGATGTCGACAGAGGAAGAAGATGGTGGAATTTTAAAAATATAAAAAAGACCCAGTTCAGGAAATCAAATTTCCTATGTCTAGTAAAAATATTAGCTTTCCATGAGGTGTTTTGGTTTTTCAACCAAGCCCAAATCCAAAAGTTAGGTGGTTATTTTTTAGTTAGTTTATCATTTTTTCAAAATAATTTGTAATCAGGGTGTGTCTTTTCACCCTAAAGAGGTGTGAAAGCCACTCAAACATGTATATATACATAATGTAAAATGTAAAGAGAGAATAGAATATAAGATATATTTTCATAGATATAATTTGATCAAAACTACAATATGAACTCTAATGTACTATTTTTTTCAACATTAATAAAGATAAGTGCTCTTCTTTTTTATTTGTGGTTATATGTTATATGTTTTCAATTAGTCTTTTAGATTACTCTATGAACTAGGGTATCCTACTGTGTTTTTCTATTTGATGCATTCATTTATGACTAATTTGTACAATTTGAATAATGGTAGCATGGTCTGAAAACCTATTACTATTACCTTTCGGGCTCTTAAGTTGGGTTCAAAACCATAGGACCTATTGTATAAGTTGTTTTAAATTTTGTTTCAATAGAAGCTTGTAGGGTGATGGTCTTGCTTTATAGGAGTGAGTTACCTTAAAACCGTCTCTAATTGTACGTAGGATTGAAAGTTTTATGACTCTACAGCCTAAGTATTTAGAAGGCACTGATCTAACAATAATTTGGAAATTGTCATTTGGTTCATACTTTGTGGTTTGTAAATTATATAATCATTATTTCAAAAATATTACTTTTTAGTCCTTAGTTTAATCCACTTTAGTCAAGATTTATAGAATAGAGATTATTAGAGGATTTATTTCTTTCCTCCAAGGATCATTCACCACCTTGGGAGGAACTTTTTTTATTATGTATGTAGTTGTGCAACATAGACATTTTGATAGTTTAAAGTGAATATATGCCTACCAGCCTTGGCTTGATTAAGCCAGAATTACAGAGGTATTAGTATGTACCTGTCAGTTGGCCAAAAGTGATCCATCATTTTTGGGCACCAATAGGGTGAACACCCACTAACTCTCCCAAGGGCCTCTAAAAAGACCTCCAACTTCTACCTACCCACCAACATTAATTTCAGACTTGACCCTAAAGTCCTTTGGCTTTTCCTTGTCCCCTATCATAAATGTCTGATTGGAAAGAAGTGTGGGGTTGGGTAAAGGTGAAGACTCAATCCAATTTTCGTAGCATATGGAAACTGTGTCATTAAAAGGGTCACCTAAGCCACTAGGGGGTTCTAGTTGTGCTAAAAACATTCCTAACACATACCCCTATCACTAAGGCACTTAGATTTTGCTAAATCTAACCCTTAGGACCTCTTTTTGGCCTCTCAAAGTGGCTAGAAAAAAAATTGAATTTAAATAATCAAATTGGTGAATCACTTAGGCTTAGGTTTACATAACCAATCTTATTAAACTTGCCAATACATACACACATAACAAGTGTCAAGTGACACTACAATGACACATCACATTAAAAATGACATGTCCTAAATGACAACATGAAGTTACACTAGTAACACACATGAAATTCACATTTACAACCATATCACATTGAGGTTTTCAATCCCATATCGGATTAAAGATTGGCTTACTCAGTTCACATATGTTTAGCCTTGATTCTCCAAATAATTATATGGTTCTCTTTCTTGCAGACTAAACTCGAACATGAGTAGTCCAAGGTAATAAAATCACATGAGATATAGATTTTCAATTCATAATTAACAACATAAATCAAAGTGCAGAAGTCAATTCCTAATTACAAATTTCATTCATAAATGTTTAAAACATAATAATTCCATAAACATCATGACATAATATTGATAAAATAATCAAGTCTAATCATGATCTGATCTTATCACCATTTCACATATCTAAACATGTGTAATCAAAATTAACCACATATTCTAGGTTCTAATCCACGTCAAAATGTAAACCATGTAATATAGTCATTGTCATAAAAAATAGTATCATAATTCTTTGTCAGAATAATGCAAAAAGTGTATCAATGTATCAAATCATACGTATCAGAATGTGAATGATCAATAATGCTATGATGGGTTAGGGTGAGGCCTCACATCTTCCCCCCCTAGGCATGAACTTCCTCCTAGAGTTCATTAAAAAGGTATGGGTACTGTGATCTCATCTGTGTTGCATCCTCCCATGAAGCTGTGACCTCATCATAACAATCCCACTGGACCCTAACTTGGTGCAGCTCTTTGCCTCGAAGTGACAGGGTCCATCAGGCTAAACTATAGATGGGTTCCAAGGCTAACTTTCCATCCAACTCCACCTGCAAGGCATCCCAATCTATAATGTGAGAATCATCATAAATATACTTCCATAACATAGATACATGAAACACATCATGGATGTATGATAGGCTGGGTGGAAAAGATAAATGGTAGGCAAATGGTCCTATCCTCTCCAATATGTTGAAAGGTCCAATAAAACGAGGTGCCAACTTAGAGCCCTTTCCAAAAAAGACTAGACTCTTGTGCGAGCGCACCCTCAAGAAGACCCTATCTCCAACCATATAGTCACGGTCAACACTCTTCGCATTTGTGTACTTCTTCTATCGATCCTGAGCCTCTCTAAGCCACTGTCTAATCAAGACCACCTACTACTCCATATCCTTGACCAACTGAGGTCCAATAGATACTCTATCCTTGATCCTACCCTAACTTAGTGGTGTCTTGCTTGGTCTACCATACAACACCTGATATGGTGGCATACCAATAGAAGAATGATGCCCATTATTATGGGAAAACTTGACTAGATGTTGGTATTCTTCCCACTTGACCTGATGGTCCATCACATACATACGTAACATGTCCTCTAACACCTGGTTAATCCTCTCCGCCTATCCATCTATCTGAGGGTGATATGTCGTACTGAAATTGAGCCTAGTGCCCAATGCTGCCTGTAACTCTCTCCAAAAATCTGATGTGAACAATGAGTCTCTATCAGAGATAATCTTATGGGGAATTCCATGAAGTCTAGAAATATCCCATAAAAACACCTGAGCTATGTCTCATGCTATGAATGTAGTACACACGAGTGAGAAGTGGGCAACCTTGGTCAACATGTCAACTGCCACCAAGATGGCATCATGGCTGCGAGAAGACATAGGGAGACCAACAATGAAGTCGATAGATATAGTGTTCCACTTCCACTTGGCAATCTCATGTGGCTGTAGGAGCCCACCTAGGTGATTGTGCTCTACCTTCACTCTCTAACACTCTAGGAATCTAGCAACTATGTTGGCAATTTGCAATCTCATGCCTGGCCAATGATATAACTATCTCAGATTGGCATTCAACTTCTTAACTCTCAGATGAGCTACATAAGGTGTTTTGTGAGCCTCAAGCACAATAAACTCTCGCAAGTCACTGGTAGAAGGTACATAGATGTGTCCCCTATGACATAGAAGTCCATTGGACTCTAAGGAATACTCTGCAAATCTCCCCTTAAGGGGTCTCTATGAACGGATAACCTAACAAACCTCTACATAAATCCCATCCTCTGGCAAGTGATGCAAAATGCACTCCCTCAAATCTATACTAGAAGTCATAGATGAGAGCTTGTGCCGCCTCCTACTCAAGGAATCTACAACTACACTATCTTTCCCTTTGATGTAATGATAATCAAAATCATAATCACACAAAAAATCCATCCATCTCCTCTACCTAGCATTAAGATTGGGCTATGTAAAGATATATTGTAGGCTTTGGTGATTTGAATGAAGCTCAAATTGGTGACCTAGAAGGAAGTGTCGCCATCTCAGTAAGGCATGAACTACCACTATGAGTTCTAGGTCATGAGTGGGATAATTGATCTCGTGAGTCTTTAGCTTCCTAGACTTGAAAGCTATAGGATGACCCTCCTACATAAGGACTACTCCTAAACCATCCAATGAAGCATCCATACATACAAAAAAAATCCACTAGAGGATCTAGTACTGCTAAAATTGGTGCACTAGTGAGGGATCTCTTGAGCTCCTAGAAAGTTCTCTCACACTTCTCTATCCATTCATACTTTTTCCCCTTTCTCTGAAGGGAAGTGATGGGATGAGCTATTCTAGAAAATCCTACCACAAAGCGCCTGTAATAACCCACTAAGCCAATAGAGCTCTTGACCTCAGTGACAATGGTGGGTGCTGGCCACTCCATAATGGCTCTAATCTTTGATGGGTCTACAAAGATCCCATCACCATATATAACATGACCAAGATAATGCACCTCAGGTCTAAAGAAGGCACACTTTGACAAGCTGCATATAACTGATTCTCTCTCAAATGTTGCTGAACCTGTCTTAGATACTCCTCATGCTCCTCCTCATTGTAGAAATAAATCAAAATATCATCAAGGAACACTACCACAAACTTATACAAGAATATATGAAATACCCCATTCATGAGGCTCATGAACACAGCTGGAGCATTCATGAGGCCAAATGGCACTACTGTGAACTCATAGTGATCATACCTCATATGAAAATAAATCTTGTGGACATCACTCTCCACTATCTGCAATTGATGGTACCCCAACTTCAGATCTATCTTTGAGAACACTCAAGCACCTTGTAACTGATCAAACAAATCATCGATCCTGGGGAGTGGGCATTGGTTCTTAATTGTTACTTTATTCAACTACCGATAATCAATGCATAATCTAAGTGATCCATCCTTCTTAAAAAAAAAAAACTAGTGCACCCCAAGGTGATACACTGGGTCAGATATGACCTTTCTCCAAGAGCTCTTCTAATTGAATCTTGAGCTCATTGAGCTCATGTGTGGTCATCCTATAAGGTGCTCTAGATACGTGTAATACCCCTCACAACTTATTACTATTGAGACTATGATTTAGTTGATACTATTTTACTTTAGTTGATTAGACTAGACATATGTTATATTTATATTGTGGTGTGTTATTTGACGATTATGCTTTGGAGGTTAATTATCATGTTTGAACTGGAACAAAACATTATGTGATGGTTAAATTTGGTAATGATGTATTTTATATGATTTTTCATATGCATGTGTTAATTGATGCAATCTAGATGATTATCTTTATCTGGTACTCACCCCATACCTGCATGTGTATGGTATCATGTCTGTATCATGTCTATTTTTCTTTTCCGTTCGACATGCCTGTATGGCAGAGGAGGAGGCGTAGTTACCTGCATTGAGTCAAGTCCACACATCCCAACCATCTCTACCATTGTTTGCTATTATGTTTATATATGCACATGTAAATGCAATGGTTTTATGTAGGTTGTAGGTATCGGGCATCGACTTCCCTGGCTTGACAGGATGAGCATGCCCTCATTATGTCTCAATGGTGGAGAAGGGGAGTTAGCACTTAGGCCAATTCCCTAGCCCAACCTAATCATCCTAAAACCACGGATGGAATCTTACTTGACTTACCTGATTCGAATTCATTCTGGCAGAATGAATCCGATATATATTTTCCCGGTTGAGCATGATATTGATCTTAGGTCTTGTTCCATGTTGGTGTCATATTTTGACCTTGTGGATTGATGTCTAATTTCTGATAGCAATTTATATTATGTTGGCGTATTAGTAAATATAATGTTATTAGTATGATATAACATAATCAGATATATATGTTTTCACTAAGTCTCTTATAATAATATTATTATTAATTGTATATATGTTAATTTTATATATATGTTTATATAGATACAACTTATCATGTAATTTTGAAATATTAGAGTGATTTGACCTAATTCATAAGAGGAAATAAAATGAAAAGAAATTTATAATTTAAAAATTGATATATTTTATTCCCATAAATGGGAGGTTGACTTGAATAGTAGGGGGAAAATAATAAAATATTTCTCCCGTACTTTTCAAGCCAATTTAGAGGAAAAGAGAGAGAGACTTGTCATTACTGTTGGATATGCAAAATTTAGAGGAGAGAATAGAGGGAGAAGTGAAGGATTGAGGAAGAGAAGAGAGGAAGAGTTGAAGGCAAGATAGGAGCTGATTTGGAAGCAGCTGAGGGTTCAAGCTTGTGGACTGGAGAGGTATTCTCGGCTGGACTTCATCAGCCTGCTTGTTGAACTAGGTAGGACTTGAGTTCCCTTAATATGTTCTAAATTAGTTTTCTCAATCTTTCCATCAAATAAGAGGATACACTTATCTTCTCAAATGTGGTGTGAAGCAATAAATAAATGAGATTTTAGATTTCAATGAGAGATTTTAACACCATAGACATACAAACCTCTCTAAATTTTAGTCATTAGTGAATCTAAATTTGAAATAGATGAAACTTGTTAGTTCTTAACACAACAAAATTGGTTATGTTTTGATCCAATTTTGCCACAATATTCATTTAATAGATCGAATAATAATTCTGAATGGAAGGAGTTAGTAAATTATATTAGCAATCTAATTTGGAAACAAATAACATTATGCATGGGGAAACAATATACCTTTGTAAACTAAGTGTTACAATTGAGAAGAAAACAACAAAAAGATAGATATCAAACCAAGTCTTGGATGAGGAACAAACACAAAAAAAAAAAAACTAAGTCTTTGAACAATAGGCATTTCCAGCTCTTTGGAAAATGTATGGATGTAATTTCCATACACTTTCTAAACACACAGTCATTATTATATTATTGTTGTTGCCACCTTGTCATTTAGAAATAACCAAATTCATATTTAATTTAATTATAAACTCCCAACATTAAAAATATGTGGGATCCACTCCACTTTGGAGGACAAACCATTATTTGAAAACAAATTAAAAGAAACATATATTTGAAATCAAGCCACATGTCTTTTTCATTTACCCCTTATTCACTGCATCCTCTTACATTTTCGTAGCTCCCCATGCCAAAGAAGTAATGGTATTTTCAAATGGCTGATTTTCCACTTTATGGGTGATGTTACCACCCCACCAACTCCTTGATTTTTGTAGGCTATGGGAAGGCATAATATATTGTTTGATATAAACAAAGTAATGCATTTAAGTTGTGTATGGCTTCAATCTCCAAAAGTGGCATCCACCTCCACTTGGCCATACCTTGTCCTTGGTCAAAGTACTCCCTCAACAAATTAATGATTGTGCAGGCTTTTAGTTGCATGGGGTGGCGTGAGTTTTGGAAACCCATGTCTTTTCCTTGCATTTATTTTAATTTCCTTCCCTCAACTTGCCCTTGGACGCCATTTCTTGGGCTGATAATTTATTTGATTTGATAGAAGTCTTGGGGAATGTGGGTGGGGTCCCCAAGGCATTATAACTAAACCATATATTATACTTAAGTTTTCAAATTTATTGCAACTCCATGATGAGACTTTGGACGCCACCTTTGGGCTAGTACCCACTTGCATATTTTAATTGTTTCTTAGTCCACTATGATGATGAGGTGGATAGTAGGATAGAAACCTAGAGGATTGTATTATCAAGTAGGCTATTTTATTAGGATTTGAGTAATAAGAGATAGGACATTATCATGATTGTTTAAATTTGTTATATTAATTTTAAATTTAAATATTGAAAAAGTGGATGTTATTTATAGTTATTACATTTTAGATTTTATGTATATAGATATCTTAGTCATTGAATATGTATATTAACTAATATTTCATCATCTTACGTTTAAGTTAATAAATATATATTAAATGATTAATTATCATAAATTAATTATTGAATGAATTAGTTTATGGTCATGTGATGGTTGATGTGGATTATCTAATTGTTTCATGCTTATGATAATTACATCGTCAATCTCAATTAAACATCTTGACGTTAAGTTGCAAACACAAGAAAAAGATGGTAAAAGGTTAATCCATTGACTAAGACTAACTTCCTAGGAGATTACTTTAGCTATTACATTGCTATGATCATTTGTGGAAATTGAATCACATAACCTCTTTTATCGAAATTCGTCGGATGTGATAATAGGATAAATTAGTGTGAGAAAAATTTACTTATTAATTGATCCTTGAAACTTTGTTTTCTTTACGAAATGTTATCTTCCTGTGTTACAATGTTCTCTTACTATGTAAATTGTACGTGCATGTGAATTATATTATTGATGTAGTCAATCTGCATATGGGATAGATGACCAATTAGGGGGTGAAATCTAGAGGTCGGGTATGTGTTGTAGACATAAGTTTACCTTTATGATCGTTGATGTTCATGATGTTTTGCTTATCTCTAGTCTATTGATGATTTGATTTTGAGTTGATTCGATGGGGGACTTGGATTGGGATGTCAAACTGATCCTGTTATTATTTCCTCCTGGTGGACTAAATTTGAGTTAGTGGCCAAGTGGTTTTATGTTTGAAATGGGAATATGTTTTACTTGATTATCTGTTACTTGGAACTTAATATGATTTATGAGGCCACAAACTAGGATGAGTTTTGATTGAGAACTAGGGTAGGTTATCTAGATGTGATGTAGGGGGTGGCTTGCAATGGATTGCCAAGGCCCACAAGTGGCTGACGGATCATCCATTGACAAGTTTCTTAATTCCAGTGATAACATTATAAAAATTGATCTAGTTAGGAGAACATTAAAAAGATAATTTGTGATACTTCGCCCATGCCTTGAGTGCTGTCAGTTCGGTGAGGAACCTTCTAGACTAAACTCAAGGGTGGATCATCGATATAATTGTCTACATGAGAGATATTGATGCCACGTATGATCACTTGAGTGCTGTCGGTTCAGTGAGGAACCTTCAGGACTAAACTCAAGGGTGGATCTGCGTGATGACACCTTCCTACTCACACCGTAGATATCCTACGTAGGTCAGTGCCTCTGGTAACCCATATACCCTCTTGATCTAGAGATATCTTTCTAGGTGGTGATTGGGATTGGTCCTTAGTATGTGCGTGGGCCTGGTGTTATCTCCCTAGCATGGTGGGGTGGACCTCTGGGTTCAACATGGTCGGGAGGTAGTGTACTTCTGCATTGAGACTATTGCAGATAACCTCCATCACCTGATTGTTACTTGGACCAGATTACCACCATTGTTGCAGATTCATGTATCAGATGTCAGATGTTATTATCTCATACTTGTAGGAGATTTATTTGATTATTATTGATCCCTGCGTGGATCCAGGATACATTTGATAAATGTAATTGTATTAAATATCACCACACACCCTACGACATGTGTAGTGGATGTAGGTGATCATATGATGTAATGTAGTTTGATTTAGAGAAATGAACTTTCTTTTAGTATGTACTTAACTATTCTTTAGCATCGGATTATGTTAGCGTAGTGTTTGTTAGACAACGTAATTCTACGTCAGGGACCCTTGGGAATGAAAATTGGTAGATGTGTTCATTCAATACTCATGTATGTAGAACAATGTGATGCTTTGTTCAATGTGCTTGATAACCTTAGTAAACAAAAAAAAATTGTTGCATAACTTAGCATAACTTTAGTGTAATTCTCTTGGGTTCCCTGGCGGGGCGTTACAATACGGGCTCGACTCCCGGTACAAGGTCTATGTGAAAATCAACTACCCTAGGTAGAGGCATACTAGGTAGCTCGGTAGGAAATACATCTGCAAACTCCTGAAGAGTAGGATAATCCTTGAGTGAAGGCTCCCCCTCTAAATCCTCCTCTCTATCACTAATGGTGATGGCAAATAACTGACATCCCTTCTGCATGCACCACCTAAGCTGCATAGTGGAAATCATGTGAAGAGATATAGGTCTTTATACCCCAAATATCACCATATAAGTACCATGATCATGAACACAGTCAACCCTCTTCTGACAACAATCCATCTTGGTGTTGTGGGCATATAGCCAATCCATGCCAAGGACTACATCATAAGAACCTAGAAGGGTAATGCGGAGATCAAGTCTGCAATCTAAATATGACAACTGTAGACTAAGGAACTAAAAAACACCCTAGCTCCTAAAGCTAACTTGACCTCCCAACTGACCTCTTGTCTAAGTGCCACCAGCCTACAACACTCCACTACATAGGGAGATATAAAGGAGTCTGTGGCTCCTGAATCAAACAAGATAGAAACACTGATACCCTGAATCATACCTGTGGCCTCTATGACCATGGCCTGGTGCTTGGCCTTGTGGTTATCAACCACTGCAAATAATCTATGGGACCTACCCATATCTCCAACCATGGGCTCTAAGGTAGCCCCTCTATGACCACCAGCTAACTGTCCCTCTAGGCACTCTCTCACTATATGATCCATACCGCTGTAAGTGTAACATAGCCCTCAGGTCTGGATCTGTACTCCTTATGTCTTAGGCTTCTATGACCCTCTAGTCCTATTGGAACCACTATATCCACCTGTAGAGGACTGCTGAGTCCTAGCTGACTGTGCCTGAGGGGTCTGTGTCCTCTGATCCTATCTAGGGCCCTGAGACTACCACTATTTGGGCTTAGAGCCCTGATAACCCTGTGAATGCCTATGTCTAGAACCCTGCTAAGATCCCTGCTACTGAGACTGTTGAACCTTAAAGAATCCCACTGAATGGTTCTGTTTCCCCTTCCAAGAGGGTATCTACTATCTTTACTGCTAGGATGAGGGGTTTCAATGCTGAGACCGATCCTGAGACTCCTGTCTAGTATGAATATCATCGGCTACAAGTGTCATCTCCACTGTATCTCTGAATGTGGTAGGAAAGGCTAAATGTATTGTACCCTGAAGAGACATATTAAGCCCCTTAATGAATTGATGGATAAAAAGCTTCTCATCCTTCATATAATCTACATATGGAAGGAGCTCGAGAAACTAACTCTCATACTGGGCCATAGTGAGACCTCTTTGCTAGAGATCATGGAACTCCTCTATCTGACTCTGTTTGAAATTCTTGAAGAGATACCTCTCTCAAAATCAGGATACAAAAGACTCCCAAGTGAGTGTGTCAATAGCCACTCCACCATTGGACTCCTCCTGCTACCACCAAGTGGAAGCTTTTTCCCATAGGAGATGAAGCACAAGTCATGCCTTTAGATTACTCCCATAAGGGCGATATCCAAAGCATTGTTGTAAACTCTGTAACTAGGCCTCTACTATTGACCTATTAGTGGGTCCCAAAAACAAGCATGGCTGGAGTCGTATTAACTCTCAGATCTCATCTCCAACATCTCTAGGGGGCCTCTCTCTGTCTTTGATCCCATGCTCAGGTGGTACCTCTATCTGATGAACTGACTCACCCTCACGATCTCCATGACCCTCAACAATCCTGGGTGGAGGACTCCTACTCCTCTCTGTATTCACTACTCTACCACCTCCTAGGATATCTTCTTCCCTTTTGAAAACCTACTGCTCTGGCTGAGGAACTATGGATGGTAACCTCTACTGAATTACCCCAATCAAATTTTGAAGGACATCCATAATATCCTGGTTAGGGTTCTGAGGTGGTGAAGGTGGCGGCAGCGGTGGTGGTGGTGGAGGTGGAGGTGGTGGTGGTCCACCTCTCTATCCTACACTAACATGTGCAACTCTATGACCTCTACCTCATTGGCCAGCTCGTGTGACGATAGGCATCCTACATAATAGATTAAGTTAGGTGAGTTGAAACGTAATGGGTTTAAAGGTTCCAATATTGAAACCTTGCTCTGATACCAAATGTCATGACCAAAATTTACTTGATAAAAATGCAACAATTTTTTTTTTAAGGTTTAGATGAGAGAGAATAACATTCAAGAATAAGGATAAGTTTATCTACGGTTAAGCAGGTCACAACCTAGGGTTAAGTTTGTTCAGATAGCAGAGCCCTAGAGGGTATAGTTTCCACTTGGAATTTCCATTTAGGGTGAATTCAAGATACCTAGAGCATTAAATATTCAATTTATCCCAATTAGACTATACCCGCAATAATATGTCTACCTGGGTTATGGTTTTCAAATAGGGTTCGGTTCCACTATTAGATATTTAATCCTATGATGAGGGTTCCTGGGATAGTTACATTAATGATTCAATTTTAGTTATAATTTGACAATGAACCTAATGGTGTTATAAGAATACAATGTCATCTAAATGTACAAAGGACTATTAGTTATACTACCATGTTCAATACATACTAAACACCTAATAAAATGAGATTACTTAAGACTCATCAATTCGATAATCCATAATCCTACTAACCAATGGAAAGTTAACAATTTATCTTAAACCAAATAAACTACTTTTAATACTCTAGTGTTAATCATTTAGAAATTGAATAAATTGAACTATAACATTAAAATTGATTTATTGAGAATAAGTCTAACACATTAGACTTTTAACTAATTAATATTGATGATCCTATTAAACTAATTAACCATTAATTAAAATAACTATTAGTTTAGCAAGATGTTTTGCTACTAGTTGAGTTTGAATACATAATCAATAAAACTATTAATTAAATAAATTGATTCATTACTATTTAAGTCTAAACAATAATCCTACTAGTTAATAACCAATTTCATTAATCACCAATATCAATTTACTAACTAACAACTATAATTAACATCTAAAAAGTATATGTCTAATCCCAAATAAACTTAATAAAAATTAAGTAATAATAACGACTAATAATTAATAGTATGAGCAAATTTATTAACAAATAATAATAAAAAAATTTACCTACAATAAAACAAATGTTCCAATCCTATTAGTCTACAAATCTACCTATTAATCCTAATTAACAAATCTACTAAGACTACTAAACTAACTAGCGCTATCCCATCATGGGCCCCATGTGCCAAGTGGGTGGAAAGCCCAAGCAAAAGACAAGACTCCGAGGGATTTCTGAAATTCTTCAAGGGAGAATGTAGATGTTTAAGGGGGGCATGAAGTTAGGGACCCACCACACACTTTATCTCATCCCAATGCAAGGAAACTCGCGCAGGCCAGGTGGGAGACATAATTTTTTTTTTACAGCAAGTCAAAAAAAATGGGAACATGGAGTATGGCCCACCAAAAGGACACATCAACTCATCCTCAAGTAAGAAGGTATGCATGGCAAGGAGGAGGTTGACTTGTCAAACAAGACAAGCATTAATACTTTGTCAGGACTTAAACAAGGAGGGAAAGAAGTCACACAAGGAGAGGAAGGAGTCTTGTTTTTGGCAGAGGGAGTTAATGGCACGTCAGCCACAAATCCTACGCATGGTAAGGGAAGAGCATGTGTGGGGCCCACGTACAACCAAGTGGGAAGTGTGTTAGAGAATTCTTTTATTAATTGAAGGTTTATTTTTATTTACTAACAACATTGATTACTTAGGAATTAGCTATTAAAAACAAGGTTATGTAAGAGGTTAATTAACTCTAATTAGGAAGGCATATTGGGAAGGGTATATTCTCTATGGTAAGGGAATTATTTCCCTTCCCATACAAATTCCAAAGAGCATTTTTTCTCTAAAAATCTGGAAATTGCTATTGCTAATACTTGGTCTTTTCTTTTTTCTTGCATCTATACTATTGGTTTCTTAGTTTCATTATTGAACTAGATAATTGTATGCATTGGATTTATTTTATTAGTGTAATACACCAAGTGAACAATAAATTGAATGTTAGTATTAGTTGATTATTACAAGAGTATTCTACATGCTTAATCATTCATTGTTATCATGCTTCATTTGGAGGAATTAGAGTTTGCAAAATTGTTTTCAAGCTAAGGTGTTGATATCTTTGAAATTGGAATTGTTCAAGAAGAGTTTGAATGTATGAACTTGAAAATTACAATCAAATACATTATAAAGATTACTAACTTTTCATTCCAAATAAACTTTACTTTCATGAAACTAATGCATTGCTTTCCTTATCAACTTTGGATATCATTTTACAATGAAAGAATAACTTCACTATTCCAAAGATTAGAATACAATTGGCATGAAAGTAATTATTCTTCATTTACATTTTTAAACAATGGAATACAATTTGGTAACAATACATGAATAAGAGTATCGAAGAGAATGAACAAACTTTTCTCATTTACACTTCAATATAATTCTTCATGATAACCCAAAGAAGAGAAGGAAAACATTTTACAAACTACAAGCATGCTTCTCTTAACAAGGAGAGATTTCCTTAATACAAAATTACAACAATGCCTCAACATAGCTTGTTTTCACACAACTCTACCAATATTGAGAAACTTTCCAAAGCTTTATCAACAAGGATCTTGGCCTCGATACCTAAAAATGAAAGTGGATAACCATGGGATGCTCACCTCCCAACACAGGTCTCAATGAGATCACCCCTGAGCTTGGAGAACCAAGGCTAAACAAGTATACATTACAAATGCTCACAAAACAATATCCACAACAACAAATAACTCCCATCCAAGGTTTTACAAATGAGTTTTCCAAACTCATTGAGAAGGGTGAAGGTGGGATTTTCCAAGTAGGAGAATGCCAACATATTACATTTTCACAAAAGTATTTCCATGCCTCTCAAGGCTACATGAATTCATATTTCATACACAACTTTCCTCATAGGCATCCTCAAGATGCAAGAATACAAGATGGCTTCATAGAGCTCATACTCCATGAATTTTTCGCTCTTCTCCAAAAGAAGAGACTATCACTACATTGGAGAGCCCAACTAACCCCTTCACCCAAGGCCACTTCTTCCCTTTCCCAAAAGGGTGAGTAATTCTTAACTCCCATGAAACAACATTCTCAAAAATAAGAAAACAAGAGATGAAGGAAAATCCATATGCAATCCCATTTCCAACACAACAATGGAGAGATTCACAAGAACATACATGCAAGCTCTCACATACTCTTTTAACACAACAACAACAAAATGAGATGCAATAAAAATTCTTTCATGGAAAGAAGGATAAGAAAATCTACTATACAATTTACATAACAATCTTCTTCATGATCTTCAAGGAAAAAAATTTCCTTCATGGTAGAGCCACCAACCTTGAATCAAAAGCAAAAATGGAAGATTAAAGTTGAGTGGAACTCCTTATCCTTATCCTTCTCCTTTTTACCTTTTCTAAAACTTAATTGTCTCTAAAATTAGAGAGTGGGTGAAAACCCACTAACTCTCCCAAGGGCCTCTAAAAAGGCCTCCAACTTCTGCCCACCCACCAACATTAATTTTAGACTTGACCCTAAAGTCCTTTGGCTTTTCCTTGTCCCCTATCATAAATGCCTGATTGGAAAGAAGTGTAGGGTTAGATAAAGGTCAAGACTCAATCCAATTTTCGTAGCATATGGAAAATGGGTCATAAAAAGGGTCACCTAAGCCACAAGGGGGTTCTAGTTGTGTTAAAAACATTCCTAACCCATACCCCTATCACTAAGGCACTTAGATTTTGCTAAATCTAACCCTTAGGACCTGTTTTTGGCCTCTAGAAGTGGCTAGAAGAAAAATTGAATTTAAATAATCAAATTTGTGGGGTTTGCAAATATCTCTAATAAGGGAATTTAATTAGACTCCAGATGAATTAGTTAGGCTTAGGTTTACATAACCAAACTTAGTAAACATGCCAATACATACACACATAACAAATGTCAAGTCACACTACAATTACACATCACATTCAAAATGACATGTTCTAAATGAAAACTTGAAGTTACACTAGTAACAGACATGCAACTCACATTTACAACCAGATCACATTACAATGAGGTTTTCAATCCCATATCAAATTAAACCTTGGCTTACTCAGTTCACATATGTTTAGCCTTGATTCTTTGAATAATTCCATGGTTCTCTTTCCTACACACTAAACTCGAGCATCAGTATTCCAAGGCAATAAAATCACATGAAATATAGATTTTCAATTCATAATTAGCAACATAAATCAAAGTGCATAATTCAATTCCTAATTACAACTTTCATTCAGAAATGTGTAAAACATAATAATTTTGTAAACATCATGACATAATATTCATAAAATAATCAAGTCTAATCATGATCCAATCTTCTCACCATTTCACATATCTAAACATGCGTAATCAAAATCAACCACATATTCTAGGTTCTAATCCACATAAAAATGTAAACCATGTAATATAGTCATCGTCATCAAACATAGTATCATAATTCTCTTTCAGAATAATCCAAAAAGTGTATCAATGTATCAAATCATAAGTATCAGAATGTGAATGATCAATAATGATATGATGGGAGGTGAGGCCTCACAAAAATGATGATGAATTACTGATTTTTGAAGTATTTTTTAATGATAATATATTTAGAGGTAATGATGAAGCAAGTATGAAATTTCAGATGAAATAAAAGATAAAATTGAAATGAGCATGATTGGTGAGATAAACTCCTTTTAGGGATTACACATAACACAAAACAAGGATGACATTTTTATATCACAAACAAAATATCTTAAGGACTTGTTGATAAAATTTGGAATAGAGAATTGTAAACCAGTTGGAAGCCCTATGGTAACTGGATGTAAATTATCAAGAAAGAATGAGTTGTTGAGTGCATCATAGACAAGATATAGATATATGATTGGAGGACTATAGTACCTAACTCAAACAAGACCTGATATAGCTAATGAAGTTGGGATTGTAACTAGATTTCAAAGAAAACCTAAAGAGACACATGTTGTAGTAGTAAAGAGGATTTTTTAGATACTTGAAGGGTACATCAGAATATGGGTTATGGTATGATTAATCACATGATTTTACTTTATGTGCATACACTGGTGCAGATTGGGGATGAAATATTGATGAAAAAAAGAGTACAAGTGGTGGAGCATTCTTCTTGGGTGGAAGATTGGTCTCCTAGTTGACCAAGAAACAAAATTATATATCACAAAGTACAACAAAATCAAAATATGTTGCAGAAAAATATAATTGCAATCAAATCCATGGATGAAGAAGATATTGATGGATATTGGCATTGAATTCACTAAGCCTATTATCATACATTGTGATATTACAAGTATAGTTAGCATGACAAAGAATTTGTTATTACACTCAAATACCAAACATATTACAACAAAGTATCATGTTGTGAGAGAGCGGGTTGCAGAAAAAGAAATCAGATTGGAGTATATTAGTACAAAGGAAGAGATAGAATATATATTCAAAAAGACTTTGGCTAAGGATACTTTTGAGTATCTGAGAGGTATGCTTGGAGTTATTCCCCAACCCTCTTCAGTATAATGGATGAAGGAATGTATCAGTCCAGCTTGATTAAAGCACTATAGCTATCTGGACTAGATGCTTGATGCTTCTCCTATGAGGGAGTATTTTTACTCGAGCTAAGTCATCAAGTACTCTCAATCATGAGTTTTCTACAGTATCTTTTAATACTCAAACACACTTTTGCATATTGTATTGGAGATGATTGAACTTCAAGAATTGGTATATTGACACCTTTTTCATTGATGTCAATGGGGGAGAGATATACATGAAAAATCTTAAAATTAGAATGAAGGGGAGAGATACATGAAAAATCTTAAGAGCAGAGATAGTGAGGGAGATTTGATTTTGAGAGTGTATACAAACATGTGAAAAATAAATATATTGATGGGAGATTATTATTGAAAGGATGGGACTAGATGACTTTTCATCTATATTTCCATCAATGTAAAAGGGGGATATGGTTAGCATGAATGATTATGAATATTTTTAGCAAGGTAGATTTTATTTTCATTAGAGATGATTGAGCTCTTCTATGCTACATTCATGACTGGTTTTGTCATTGATGTCAACATATATGCTCTCTGGATAGAGTTAACAGAGTTAGAGGCACAAAATTTTTTCATGAGTTTTTATGGTGATGAATTGAGATATGTGAAGATATATTTGAATTCAAGAATGTGTTACGATGATGTGGCTGTAAGTACACAAAAGTTTATATAGATATTTTCAATTTACGCAAAGTTTACTAAAGACTCTTCTTAGTGAGTGTTACCAGGGAATAGTGACACTAATTAAAGATTTACTATTTTTGAAATTTTGAAGTTAGTTCAAGGAGGTTGATAAGTTGTCTATGACATATTTAGGATTCTTGGATAAACATAGCACAATCTAATTTTCATTCCGCAAAGACTTGTGGATGATATGAAGCATGTTACTTATTAGTAATACGACTATAGATTAATAATTCTGTAGAACTATTTAAATGTAATGTAATGTGTATTGTGAATTCTTATTGATGTCCTATATTATTAATTTTAAATTGAGAAATCCTTTTGTGTGACTCAATAATCATTAGGACTTGGTATAAAGGAAATATATAAAAGGGTATCACAGGGATATCATGCAGTCATGAAATGTTGTGCAATCTTTGAATGCAAAATCTTTATGATCATAGAAGATGATGATGTTGTGGGATTGTTCAGGACTTAAAAAAAATTGATCTAGAAAAGAGAGTTGTTATTTTACTTAGTTCACCCATGGATGTGTTATCCTCAAGATGTTTTAGTGAAGACATTCTTGAAGCAATTTGAACAGTGGTTTCAGTTGTCTTCATTGTGTTTCTCATTCAAATCCTTATAGGGTAGGGATATTTTAGAAGGGATCCAAAGTTTCCCTATAGGGACTCATATGTACTTATTGTATTGTAAAAACTTCTAACAAGGTCTATCATTTCATAGCAAAATTTTATATTAGTACATCATCTTGTGGGTATCATTTCCGCCAGGGTTTTCCCTCTGATCAAGGGTTTCCCTAGTTAAAAAATCTGATGTTATTTTATATGTTATATGATCTTGTGGCTATTTCTATTATTTATTACAAAATTAAGATTTAATATATTTTAATTTAAGTTAATGAATCTCACAATTGATTCACCCCCCGTCTTAGTTGTGGTGGTGGACTTTGCTTTCTAACAAATATGATGACATAAAATGGTAGAAGGTGAGAACATTGCTCAATAAGGAACAAGAATCAAATATGGTTTTTTGCAGTTAGAGGTGCAAGTGGTATCATGCAAGAAGAGGTTGTGGTTAGTAAGATTCTAATAACCTTGTTACCTTCCTATACCATTAGAGTGTCTACAATTAATGAGCCGAGAACATTTGATAAAGTAACTTTTGATGAAATGATCATTAAGCTTACCTTCTTTTGAACTTAATAATTGTGATACTAGTATTTCAAAGGTTGAAACTAATTTCAAGGTTTCTATGGTAATTTTCCCTAAAAGAAAAGGTAAAGACTTGATGACTAAATCTGATAGATTGTGTAGTTTAACCAAGGATATAGATGTTATTGTGGACGATACAAAAAGACAAGGAGAAATTGAATCATTGATATTAAGAAAGTTACCTAGAGGAACTAGAAAGTATAAAGGAAAATAACCCTTAAAATGTTTCTTTTGTAACAAGATTGGTCCTATTGTTGGTAGGTGCCCTAATGGAGAACTAAAAAAGAATAAGGACAAATATAATAAGTATAAAGGAAATCCAAATAAACAATGTTATATAGTTGTGGATGAAGGTGTAACCAATGAGGAATCTGATGAAAATATTGAAGAGGAAATTATTCTTTTTGCTATAAAAAAATATCATTCGACAGAAGAAAAAGAAGGTGAAAAATCACTTGTTTTACATATTGAACATAATGATGATTGGATCATAGATAGTGGGAAATTGCATGAAATGACTAGTGATAAAAGTAAGTTTATTAAACTTAATGAATTTGATGGTGGTGATGTGAGGTTTGGAAACAATTCACCCTACTTAGTGAAAGGTAAAGGCACTATTTCCTTTAAATAGAAAAAATATTGCAGATGATGTATATTACGTTGAAGGTCTAACACATAACTTGTTGAGTGTGGGTCAACTTAATGAAAAAAAATACTGACTTCATTTTAAAGGAGAAATATGCAAGATCATTGGAAGTTATGGTGATGAGATTTATACTAGAAGGAAAACTATAGGTAACTTATTTTAGTCGAAAAATATAGTTAACACTTTCTTAGTTCCTAAGATTGAAGATAGATGGTTACGACAGAGAAGGTTCTACCATGTAAAATTTGATAGCTTGGTTAATGTAAGAAAGAATAATGCAATAAGAGGAATGTCACAATTTGTGAAACTAGATAATTTGATGTGTAAATAGTGTCAACTTGGTAATTGAACTAGCACATCTTTCAAAAGAAAATATTATTCATTAGAGAATATAATTCACTTAGTAGATACTAATTTATGTGGTCCTATCTGAGAAAGGAGTTATAATTGTGATTTATATTTTATCCGATTTACTAATGGTTATTTGAGAATGATGTGGGTTACATTTGTTAAGGAGAAATCAGACACATTCAGCAAGTTCAAGGTTGTCAAAGCACTAGTGGAGAAGGAATGAGGAAAAACTATGAAGTGCTTAAGATAGAATAGAGGAGGTGAGTTCACATCAGATGAGATCGTGAAATTTTGTGAAGACAATAGTATAAAAATACACATGTCTACTCAAATAAATCCTTAGTAAAATAGTATTGTGAAAAGGAAGAACAAAATAATTGTTGATGCTGCAAGAAATATGTTGATACAAGGAGATGTACCAAATATCTACTAGAGAGAGGTAATTAGAACTACTTTTTATACTCTAAGCCAGGTGCAAGTGATGAAGGGAATGAATAAAACACTAGATGAATTATGCTATGGTCATTCTCCAAGTGTAAAGTATTTCAAAACTTTTGGGAGTAAATGCTATATATAAAAAAGAGATGATTTTTCTCAAAAAATTGATCCCAAAAATGATGAAGGTGTATTTTTGGGTTATTCAACTAAGAGTAAGGATTACTTGAATATTTTAATAAAATGACTAATAAAATTATTAAAAGTGCTAATTTTAAGATTGATAAATTTCTAAAGATATATGAGAAAATAAGAAAGAGGAAACAAAATATGATCGAGGAATAGTGTTTATTTAATTGGAAGAGCCTAGATCAATAGAGAAGAATAATGAGGAAGTAGTAGTAGTAGAACTCGTAGAAGAAGAAGTTCCTAGGTCTGAACTTGTATTCCCATGGTATGTGAAAATGAATCATTCTTTTGATCAAATAATTGGTGATAAGAATGCAAGTGTGTTGACAAGAAGTAAGGTTAGAGAAAATACATGTTTGATATTTCAATTTGAGTCTAAAACAACAAAGGAAGTAATTAACAATAATTATTAGCTAAGAGAAATACATGAAGAATTAGATCAGACTAAGAAGAATGAAACATGGACTGTTTTGCTAAGGCTCAAAGACTAAAATGTGATAGGTTCAAAATGGGTTTTTAGGAATAAATTAATTGAAGATGGTGAAGTGACTAGAACTAAAGAAAGACTTATGTGTAAGGGTTATGAAAAAGAATAATTTTTGGATTATGGTGAGACATTTTCTCTTGTATTAATATTGGAAGGTGTTAGGATGTTTCTTTGTTATGCTACACTAAAAAAAATCAAAATTTATCAAATGGATGTGAAATCATTTTTCTTGATTGGATTTCTAGAAGAATAGGTCTACATTGAGAAACCAGATGGATTTTCATTAATTAAGGACACAAAAATGGTTTGAAAACTTCTAAAAGGATTGTATGGTCTGAAGAAAGTCCCTAGAAATTGGTATGAAATATTACACTCTTATCTCATTTCGATTGGTTTCAATAGAACTTCTAATGAGAGTAATGTTTAGTTAAAGGTTGAAGGTGATAAGACAATAACTTTTGTGTTTATTGATGACATATTTTTTTGTGGTGATGATGTGATGAGTATTCCTTTTGCTAATGAGATGAAGAAATAATTTGAAATGTCAATGATGGGAGAAATCAAATATTTCCTAGGACTATAAGTATCACATTTGGACAATGTATCATACATAAGTCAATATAAGTATGTGAAGGAGGTGTTAAAGACTTTTGGCATGGAAGATTATAAACTAGTTGGTACCCCCATGATTACAGGTTATAAGCTATCCAAGGATGATGAATCTTAGTTTGTTGAGACAACTTTATATAGGTCCATGATGAGTAAGCTACACTATGTTCTTCATAGAAGACCAGATATTGCACAAGCAGTTGTCATAGTTGCAAGGTTTTAGTTGAACCCAAAGGAGTCACACATGGTTGTAGTTGTTAATTTTAATAGCTAGATTCAAATTCTAGAAAATAACAATAAATTAGAATTAAAACTAATATTTTAATTAACATATTTTAATTTATATATTTAATTTAAATTAAAATTTAATATCATCTAAGGGTTGGGCCCTTTCTAGTCATGTTTTCCTTCTCTTGGCACTAAATAATTGAATCCAAGGCCAGCCTTGAAAGATGACCCTACATATATTTCTTTTTTCATCATATATATGATTAATTTCAGGTATAAGGAAAATACAATGAACAAGGACTACTCGTGATATTTTTCTGCTACACTAATCAGTGAAATCTTTGTGCTACTCTACAATTAAATTAAATCATATGAATTTCCTCTAAGTGCTTCAATCAGTAAAAGATGAGAATTCATTGTCTAACTACAAACAACAAATATAGGACTACGAATTCATGGTGTGACTACAAACATCAAACATACGACTGCGAATTCATGGTGTGACTACAAACAACAAATGCAAGACTCTGAATTCGTCCCTACGAATGTGTGACTTGACCTACTCCTATCTACCCATCAATCTGACAATTAACAATAATCTCATGGCAGTCTAATCCAACAACAAACTAATGGTTAATGTGTTTATTTGATTATATAAATTTGGGCATCCATTCAAGACTAAGATCGGATTATGGATTCAAATTAGGGATATTATTTGAATGAGTCCTCTACATTTGATTTTATTTGTGGATTGGTGATCCTCAACAAATATTCAGCAATGTGATTGTAAGCCAATTGGAGAAAATTAATAATAATTGGATCTGAATGCTGGGTTTTTCCTCCTAGAGGTTTCCCATGGTAAATTGTGTTGTGTCCTTTATTTTGATTTGTTTAAATTCTCTACTCTGATTTAATTTTAGATTTGATTACTTAAAATTTAATATGGTATCAGAGCTAGGTTGTTATTAAATATGATCAGATCTAACCCATTATACATTAGATTTATTTATTTTCTCTCTCTTATTTTATTCAAATTGGTGACAAGGCTCAAGATAGATGAAAGATTGGAAAAAGCTATAAATTTTACATCATAGAAGGTTTGAAAGCTCCTTTCTCTAGAGGAAAATTATCTACTCGAATTCGTGCTTGGGCCATCTCCTATTGAACCATTTGATCTAGATGAGTTAAGTCAATTTAAGAAGAATGCAATAAAGGCAAAGAAAATTTTTATTGACTCCGGGTTAAAGATCATCTTGTTCTAATCATCTCTAGGGGGCCTCTCACATATGATATGTTCAAACAACTTGAGGGCATATATAAGATCAATAATCTAAGAAAGGCTCTCACATTAAGAAGGAAACTTCTACATATCAATATGGACAAGGGAGAAACTGTAGTGACATTTTTCATGAGGATTGGTTAATTAAGGGATCAGATTCAAGATATGGATGGTGGAGTGGTAGACAAGGACCTTGTTATGCTAGATCTCAATGGCCTACCTCATTCTTGGGAACCATTAATTCAAGGTTTTAGTGGTAGAGTTATTATTCCTTCCTTTGATTGTCTTAGAGTTGATTGTATTTAATAATAATCTCATCTAAATGCTAGAGGATTTACAAGTTCTTCTTCTTCAATAGAAAATCAAGTTCTTATAGCTCAATCCTTTAAGAAAGATGGAAATTGGAAGAAAAAGTTTAAAATGAATAATAATTTTAGATCTCAAGACAACAATGATCCAAGGAAGAGACCTAAGGATCTTTCTCACATTTGTTGTTTCAGATGTGACAAATTTGCTCACTACGCCAAAGAATACAAGATTAAACCAAATAGTCAAGAAGCACACATTAATGAAGTTGATGATAAAGAAAACAAGAAAGACTTTATTTTCATTTTTGCCTTATCTAGTAATATTCAAGATTCAACCAAATCATCAAGAAGCACACATTAATGAAGTTGATGATAAAGAAAACAAGAAAGACTTTATTTGCATTTCTTCCTTATCTAGTAATATTCCTACTGACTGTGACACTTGGTTGATTGATAGTAGTGCTTCCAGGCATATAACAAGCTATAGGAATCAACTTTTAGATTTGAATAAGAAGGAATCAAATCTTCATGTGGTCATTGGTAACACAACTCTCAACTTAGATTTTGTTATCTCATTACAGTTATCAAATATCTTATTTGTTCCAAGAATTAAAAGCAAATTAATTTCTATTTCTACTCTAGAATATAAAGGTTTTCAAATTTATTTTTCTAAAGGTAGAGGTTTAGCCTCGCCTAAGAAATCTAACATCAAATCTACTAGAGTTATTGGTAGAAGATTTGAAAGCCTCTACAATCTTTCAGCTCATCCTTTCCAGGTTCTTATTAGCTCTTCAACTAACTCTAGTGATCTATGGCACTGGATAATTGGTCATCCTCACTATCGTTCTCTTCCTACTCTTGAAATGATTATCAAAGTATGCCTAAAATTAGTCATATTCATGATAATGTATGTAAATAATGTGCAATAGGTAAAAATATTAAAAGTTCTTTTCAGAAAAGTGAATCTAGATCTAAGGAAAAACTTGATCTTATCTATTCTAATTTATGTGGTCCAATGTCAGTTGCATCTTCTAGTAGATTTTTACATTATGTTACTTTCATAGATGATTTCTCTAGGAAAAAATGGATTTACTTATTAAAGAAAAAATAATCTGATGAAGTCCTAACTAGGTTGAAAGAGTTTAAATCTCTAGTTGAAAATGTTTTTGGTAAACACATTAAAATTCTTTGATTTGACAATAGAGGTGAGTACACCTTAGGTGTCTTTCATGAATTTTGTGTAGAAGTAGGGATCAAGAGGGAGTTTTGTTTTCCCTATAACCATCAACAAAATGGAATTTTTGAAAGGAAGAACATGACCATTATTGAATCAGCCAAATCTATGATTCATGATTAGAATCTTCAATTGTTCCACTAGATTGAAGCTGCTAAGACTATCATTTACATCCAAAACAGGTCTTCCCACAACATTCTAAAAGATATGTCTCTAAAAGAAGCATTCACAAAAGTGAAACCTGAATTCATCCATTTGAGAATATTTGGAAGTTCAGTCTACATTCACATCCCAAAGGAGAAGAGAACCAAATTGGAACCGTCTAGTAAGAAAGGTATACTTGTTGGATATAGTGATAATTCCAAAGCTTTTGGAATTTATATTCCAGGTCAAAGGTATATTGAGGTAACTAGAGAAAACATTGCATTAAGAAAATATAAACATTCCTTGATTGAAGATGAAAATATTACTAACAAAAATCATGAGATGGATGTTGATGATCATGTTGAGATTTAGAGGAATTCTATAGGTTCTCCCAATCCAATCTATTATGATGAAATTTTAGTTCCCACAGATGGTCCTAGTAGTATCATCATAAACAAGAAAATACCACTTCAAGTGAAGAAAATAATTCCAGAGGTTGAACGATTTTATTCTCCTCCTGGTGCTTTTTGAGAAATTAGAAAACCTCAATCCTTCTCCCGCTATGTGGCCTTGATGTACAACCTCACTGAAAGTGAAGCTTGCTGGAAAGTAAAGTACACCAAGATAATTGAGAGGGGGGGGGGTGAATCATTTATCAGATAATTATAACTTTTATCATCTTCAACAACATTAAACCATATAAGCAATATAATTACCAACCATAGAAAGATATTCATACACAATTACACAATAACACAAGATATGTTGACTAGGGAACCTCTTGATCAAAGAGTAAACCCCGGTGGGAATGATGCCCACAAAAGATGCACTAATATGAATATTCCTTGTGAAAGGATGGAATCTGTTAGGAGTCTTATGAAATACATTCAATACATATGAATTCCTGTTAGGAGATTTTGAATCCCTGTTAAAAGATTCTAACCTTGTTAAGAGTTATGGAAGAGAGAAGGACCCACTGCCCAAATAGCTTCAGTGTAAGATCACTGAAATCACTATCCAAATAATCTTTGCATTACTCAATAGAATAATATGTTACCTCTTCTCTGACTATTCCAAACCACACTCACTGTTACATCAGATCTCAACTTCAGATCTCTGTACTTCGCATGTCTTCCTTCACATATTCGCTTTCATACTTAGCTCTATTCTTCACTTCATGCATACCACATCACAAATCACCACTATATATTCTAAATCAATAAGGAAATACATTCCTTCCTTTATACCACACTCAAATAATTACAAATGAGTCAGCACACAATTACAAAATAAAAGTTTCCACAGGCTACACCAAAATTACATAAAACTGTCAGCTTCCAAATAAAATAAATCTTCACTCGTGTGACTTCAAAGTTTGTGCTATCATCCACATCACTATCAATGTGTCTCTAACTTCCCTTTAACTATGCAGAGCCAGATTCCATCCCGATTAGGAGATATCATCTGATTTCCAAAAACTGCTACTCAGGAACATTCCCTGAATACTGCTTCCACCAAAATGATCATAACTTTCATGAATAAAAGAATTACTATCTATGCTATTAACCATAGACATATAACATATCAAAGAGTATATCCTCAATCTCACATAGCTCGAACTACAATATCCCATGTGCACGAATCAAAACACTATCTTCTTCTCTGCAAGTCTTCGATAAAACACTGTGTTGACATCAATAACAATCATAGTCATGAATGCAATAATAACTACTATAGAATGCGTGCCAAACACTTTAGAATTCATTCCTAACAATCTCGCCCATTGGAATTTATTGCAACATAGATGAAAAACATCCAATGTTCCAAAAATCCAATACTGCAACACTGCTTCTGCAAATCCTCTTCATCAATCAAATCTTGCTTCGTTATCCTGTTCAGTTCTCTCATATTGTTTTTCATGCATACTTCTCCCCCATTGACATAAATGATAGAAATTCCATCACTAAGTTAACAAAAACTCAATGTCAAAAGACACTATTCAGAAAAATACATTTACTAGAGTCCTCATGAATTAGCTTAGATACACATACTCCCCCATACAGGAAGTACCAACATCTAGTCTAGAACAAAGATAGGGCTCATATACCACTGGATGAATGCAACCAACTACATCATTACTCAAAAGTAGGTTGGGGCATAACCCCAAGCATACCTCTTAGATACTCAAATGTATCCTTAGGAAAAAGCTTTGTAAATATGTCTGCTATCTATTCCTTTGTGCTTATGTACTCTAGTTTGACTTCTTTCTTACCAACTTTCTGTCTTACAACATGATATTTGATCTCTATATGTTTTGTCTTAGAATGTAGTACATGATTCTTAGACATACTGACTGTACTGGTGTTGTCACAATGTATAAAAATAGGTTCAACAAATTTAATTCCAATATCCTTCAGCATCTGCTTCATCCAAATTATCTGGTTACAATTGTTTGCTGCTGCTACATACTCTGCTTCTACTGTGCTCTGTGAAATACTATTTTGCTTATTTTTTAGCCAAGAAACTAATCTTCCTTATCATCAACACTGCCTCCCCAATCAATATTTGTATATGCACATAGGGTAAAATCATCAAATTTTTCATACCACAAACCATAGTCCATTGTGCCTCTTAAATATCTTAGTATCCTCTTTACTACTGCATAATGTGATTCCCTAGGTTCAGCTTGAAATCTTGCTACAATTCGAATTGAATGTGCTATATCTAGTCTTGTGTGTGTCAAATATTGTAATCCTCCAATCATGGATCTGTATTTCTTCTGCTCAACTGCCGGTGTTTCATCTGTGCTAGATAACTTATGTCCAGTTACCATAGGTGTTCCAACTAGTTTACAATCCTTCATTTCAAATCTTTTTAGCAAATCATTCAAGTACTTTGTCTGACTTACAAAGATACCATCATTGTTTTATGTTATCTATAATCCCAAAAAGTATTTCATCTCACCAATCATACTCATTTCAAATTCAGTCTTCATTTCATTAGCAAATTTGTCACTAGCCTCATCTTCTCCTCCAAAAATAATGTCATCAACAAAAATAACTATAATCAACAAACCATTTTCAATTTCTTTTGTGTATAGATTTCTATCAGCCGTTCCTTTAGAAAATCCCAACTTTAACAAATACTTATCCAGTCTTGTATACCAAGTTCTAGCCACTTGCTTTAGTCCATATAATGCTTTCTTCAGTTTACATACCATGTCTCCTTCTTGAGTCAAAGGAAAACCTTCAGGCTACTCAATGTAGACTTCTTCTTCCAATTCTCCATTCAGAAATGCGGACTTCACATCCATCTGATATACTTTGAATTTCTTAAAAGTTGCATAGGCCAAAAACATTCTTACTACTTCAATTCTTGCTACTGGTGCAAAAGTTTCTTCATAGTCAATTCCTTCTTGCTGCGAGTATCCTTTACATACCAATCTTTCTTTGTTTCTTACAACTTCTCCTTGTTCATTCATCTTGTTTCTAAATACCCATTTAGTTCCAATTAAATTCTTGTCTTTAGGTCTAGGGACTAATTCCCATGTCTTGGTCTTTTCTATATGTTCTAGTTCTTCTCTCATAGCATTAATCCAATGTTCATCTTCACAAGCTTCACTAGTAGATTTAGGTTCAATTTGAGAAATCAAACATAAATGAACCTTATTCTGAGTCAGATCTCCTCTGTCCAAACTTCCAATAACTTGTTCAACATGATGATGTCTTGGTAAATACCTGTTCGGTGTCATAGTCTCAGATCTTGCTTCAACTGTAGATTCTTCTCTAGATTCCTCTCTAGTTTCTTCAGCATGACTTTCATTCAAAAATTCACTGTCAGTTTCATAGAATAATTTAGTAGTTTCAATGTTAGGTTTAGGATGAGCTTCTTCATCAGATTCATAATCAAGTATTCTTTCCTAAATTTTGAACTTTTCATCAACTTTAACATTTTCGCTCTGAACAATAGTTTTAGTTCTCTTATTGTAACATCTATATGATTTTCTCTTCAAAGAATATCCAAGAAAAATACCTTCACTTCTAGGATGAAACTTTCCAATATCACCATCTCTCTTTATATAATGTTTGCTTCCAAAAATTCTAAAATACTTAACTGAGGGTGCATGTCCAGACCATAATTCATAAGGTGTCTTGTCTATGTCTTCTCTAATTTGTACTTTGTTCTTGTATATACTGTTGTATTCACTGCTTCTCTCCAAAATGTCTTTGCTAAATCATTCTCAAATAACATAGCTCTTGCTACTTTAGTCACTGATCTATTTCTTCTTTCTACAATACCATTTTGTTCAAGTGTTCTAGGGGCTGAAAACTATCTCTTAATACCATTCACTTCACAAAAAGTGTTAAACTCTCTAGAAGTAAATTCATCACCTCTATTAGATCTCAAACATTTAATCTTCATTCCAGATTCATTCTCAAATTTGTTCTTAATGATCTTAAACTTATCAAATGCTTCGTATTTTTCTTTCAAAAATGCAATCCACATCATTCTTGTAAAATCATCAACAAGAATCATAAAATACCTTTCTCCATAGAATCCTCTAGTCCTGGTAGGACCGCTCAAGTCTATATGAACAATCTCCAACTTCTCTACCAATGTGAACTTCTTACTAGGAAATGAACTTCTCTTCTGCTTAGCCATCACACATTCTTTGCAAATCATGTTAGTAGGCTTCATAATTTTAGGCAAATCTCTTACTGCAAGTGTAGAACTTACTTTCACAATATTATCAAAGTTTATATGAAAAAACCTTCTATGCCATAACGAACTGGCATCAATCTTAGTAATCAAACATGTCATCTCAGTAGGAGTCAACTGAAATACATTACCTCTGGTTCTAGATCCAGTTCCAATTAGATTTCCATCTTTATCCTTTATCACACAAGTTTTCTCAGTAAACCAAACTTGATATCCCTTATCAACTAACTTTCCAACACTTAAAAGATTATGTTTCAATCCATCAACAAAGTAAACATCATTAGTATTAGTCTTTCCATTAAGAGAAATAGATCCTATACCTTTAATCAAACAAGGTGCATTGTTACCAACTCTAACAAATCCTCCATCATAATTGTTAAACTTTATGAACTTCTTCATATCTCCAATCATGTGATGTGAACAACCACTGTCTATAATCCAATCAAGTTTCTTTTCAGCTTGAGAAACTAAGGCTTTTTCTTCCTTAACATTAGTTTCAAAATTTTCTTCTTTAATTGCTACAAATCCTATTTCATCATTATCTCAGTATCACTTTCACTTAGAGTTCTTTCAATACTAGCTTCAAGGTCTTCATCATTAGCATAATAACATTCATTAGATCTTCTAGGCTTGAAATTATTTCTGTACTTCTTAACTCTCTTAGGAAATTTAGATGCAAAATGACCATATTCTTGACAAGTCCAACATTTAAAAATTTTCTTACCATCTGGTTCTCTTTTCACAAGCAAGACAATACCTTCTTCAATCTTCTTGTCTTCTTCATTTCTAGATCTGCTACTGCCAGCATAATCTCCGCTCACACTGATGCTTCTTGATAATGTAGGGTGAACACTAAGAGCACTGAATGCTATCTCCATTCTAGGTAAGTCTCCTGATAACCTCAGGTTCATCTCTGCTGCTTCCAATCTTCCAAGAAGAGTCTCTCTTGTAAAGTTCGTAGTACAATGTATAACTTGTTCAATCATTTGTGTTGTCTACTTAAATACAAGAGTCAATATCCTTAAAATTTTCCATATCACTTCATTCTCTGTCTTTGCTCCTCCACAAGATTTTATCCCTGCAATAATTTCTGACATTCTACCAATATAGCTTCTAATAGATTCATCTTCCAACATTCTTATATCTTCAAATGCACATATCCAATTATGTAATCTAACTCTTTTTTCATGTTCATCACCTTCAAAAGTAAAGTGCAAAGCTTTCCAAATTTCATGAGACTTTTTCAAACATTTTACCTGACTATATTCATTCTCCGGAAGTGCTGTCAAAAGTGCTTCTCTTGCAAGTATGTTACACATGAATAGATCTCTCTCATCATTAGAGCATGTCTCAAGATCATCTTCTTCAATGATAGTCTTATCATTCTTTGTAGTCAACCAATAGCCTGGTCCTAAACATAATAGATGTGTCTTCATCTTCTCTTTCCAACTGTCAAAATTTACTCCATCAAACTTAGGGTTTTATTTCTTGAAATTCACCATCGATCTCCTTAAGCTGTTAAACTTCTCTTTCAAGGACCTGCTGCTCTAATACCAATTGTTAGAAAGTAAAGTCCACCAAGATAACTAAGAGTGGGTGGTGAATCATTTATCAGATAATTATAACTTTTATCATCTTCAATAGCATTAAACCATATAAGCAATATAATTACCAACCATAGAAAGATATTCATACACAATTACACAATAACACAAGATATGTTGACTAGGGAACCTCTTGATCAAAGAGTAAACCTCGGTGGGAATGATGCCCACAAAAGATGTACTAATATGAATATTCCTTGTGAAAGGATGGACTCCATTAGGAGTCTTATGAAATACATTTAGTACATATGAATCTCTCTTAGGGGATTTTGAATCCCTATTAAAAGATTCTAACCCTGTTAAGAGTTATGGAAGATAGAAGGACCCACTGCCCAAATAGCTTCAGGGTAAGATCACTGAACTCACTGTCCAAATAATGTTTGCATTACTCAATAGAATAATATGTTACTGTTGGAAATATTCAGGAATTAACCAAGTTACCGAGAGGGGAGGGGTGAATCAGTAACTCCAATCTTTCTTTTAACATGTATTTTACTTTTTAACCTTTGCATACAGAAACCATGAAACTTACAAACATTCACAATGATGACACATAGATTTGGTTACCCAGAAACCTTCCAAAAGAAAGTAAAACTGGGGTGGGGATGAAACCCACAAAGCTTTAATACTGCAGAATAAAGTTGGCCTGTTAAGGCTTACAATTTGATCACTTCTGATGATCTGCCCTGTTAGGAGCAATAAGGATTGCTAAATCCACCCTGTTAAAGGATTTACAAACATACAATGAAGTATGCACTCGGTAAAGAGATTTTTACAAAGACTGTTAAGTCTACCCGGTTAAAGGATTTAGTACTGATTCACCTGTTAGAATGAAACAGTAGATCTCTGCTTTGCAACTGGATTGCTGAATGAGATTCGCTGATGTACTGATCACCTTCTGTGATGAATTTGTCTTTGGTGTACCTTAAACTTCTGAAGCCTTCTGTAATTCGCTTATTTCTGCCTTTCTTTGTCTTTCACATATATTCTATTTCATACATTTCATTACATCTTTTATTTCTACAACATTGTTTATATACAAGTCTCAATCAATTAATTACAATTACAATTACACAGTCGGCTTGACAAATAAACATAAGTGCTACTAAGTTGGCCCAAATATGCACTTGTCTGCTCGGTTTGCACTATCTGCTCGGTTTGCACTGTCTGCTCGGTTTGCACTTGTCTGCTCGGTTTGCACTGTCTGCTCGGTTTACACTTGTCTGCTCGGTTTGCACTGTCTGCTCGGTTTGCACTTGTCTGCTCGGTTTGCACTTGTCTGCTCGGTTTGCACTTATCTGCTCGGTTTGCACTGTCTGCTCGGTTTACATCCAGAATGTAAATAAGTGTTGTCACTAGTGGCAATTCTGCTTAATGCCAACAATCTCCCCCTTTGGCATTAGTGACAAAAACACTTATTGGCCAAAATTTATATACACGAGTCATGCTGAGTTTTATTTTGATTTTTCAAAATTTGTCTTTGTTATAGGGCTTTATACATTGTCTCCCCCTTTCAATGTGCTAACTGTTTCTTATACAAATCTATAACTGTATACATATCTCTCCTTCTATACATATCTCCCCCTTTTTGACGATAATGCCAAAGGTGCATATACAAGTTATTTACAGAGAGAATCCAAAATTTGATAAGAAATCAGAATGTACCTTCATTATTAGTGCCAGGGTTCTGTCCCAACTTTCTTGCAGAATCTTACATGTTTGTATAGCAATTTGGACTTCTGCAGAGAGTTCAATCATGTGATCTGCTATGGAGAACTGATTGTCATGAATCAATGTTTTGGAATGTTCAATGTGCTTATACATTGTATTCATGATGGGAAGGATCATGTGTTGGATGTCTAGCAGTGTAGACCGGATCCTTGAGTCTTCTTTCAGTAGATCAGACTGCATATTAGATAGATGTGAAATTTTCATGTGATGAGCAGAGCTTGAACTTGGTTCAAGTTGCAGCTTCTGTATGCTAATCTTCATATCCTCATCCATTTTATTCATTTTATCTTTGACATCCTTTATGAACTCGGCAAAATTACATAGTCTAGCCAAAAGAGAGGTAGCATTTGAATAGATAGATTCTATGTTAGTCAAAACTGAGGACAATTCCACTTGGTTAATAGCTATGTGCTGAGCAATGTGCTCAAGCACTTTATTGTTGAATCTCTTCTCGGCTCTTTCAACTAACTTTTCTGTCCCGGATGAGTCCTCATTGTATTTCTCAACTGCTTCTGCTAATTGTAACAAAACATGTTGGGAGGAGTCTACTTTAATGCCTAATGCATCAGACAAAATGTCCTTAGCATCCTTGATGATTTGATACTCTTTGTCTCTCTCCTCTTTAAGCTTCTTTTGTTTTTCTTTCCTTTGGAGGATCTCACCTATATTCTGCATCTGATCTGATGAGAGATTTGCAAAATCTAGTGTAGGAATTTCTATCTCTTCATCTAGGTCTATATCCTCAACTACATTTTTACCCAAAAATTTTATACTCGGTAGAGCTTTAGGCTTATCTCTACTTAATACTTTTGTAGTAGTGACAGTAGATAAAGTAGGGCTGGCTATAGATACTGGCATACTTTCTACTGGAGAACTTAAAATATTTACACTTGAAGATTCAAAATCTGGAAAACTTACTGCTGGAAAACTTGATGGTGCAGGAGACTGCAGCTCGGTAGAAGAAATGGTTGCTGCCTCTGATGTTGCTAGGGATGATTGGACAAATGTAGAAGTTGTCACAACCATGCTTGAAGGTGTCTCAGGGCTGGCTGTAGAGACTTTCACTGGAGAGGTAGGAAGGGATGCAATGACTTCTGTTGCTATCCTTACAGTATCATCTACCTCAGCATCTTCTTCTTGTTCATCGCTGTCATCTTCAATATCTTTTATTATTACAGTTTCAATGCTCGGTTGGTGAAGGTGGTATATGTTCTTCCATGTGGCTTTTGCAGCCTTCACAACCGATTCAATATTGTTGATCAAAATCAAACAAGTATTGAACTTCAATGTCATTTTATTTTCATTTTCTTTTAATGCCTTCTTTACTTCATCATTATTCAAGCTCGGCATCAACTGTCTTAGGTTTTGATCAAATATGTCTATCACCGTTTGCCTTGCATTGCTCCATCTCATTTTTATTGGATTCAATAGAACTGCTGGAACCTGTGGGGTAATTTCTTCAGGAGAGTATTTCCACTGTCCCATCTTCTCAACAACAGCATCTTCTATTTCCTTCTGTTCTGCTTCCGATCTGGTTTCATATCTCAAGGATTTTATGTTACTTACTCCAGATCCTGATCCATCTCTGAAGAGTTTGAGCTTTTCTTGAAGGCTTAGAGGAGGCCTTTTGAATACTATGTCTTTATCTGCCTTTTCTGCCTTGTCTGCCTTTCCTCTTGTATTTCTCCTTGTAAACACAGCAGTGGGAGGCACAGGTGCCTTAGTGATGAAAACTTTTCCTTTCTTCTTTGCAGGTTCTGGTTCCTCTATTTTCTCATCCTTTTCCTCTTCTTTTTCATCTATTTCTTCTTTATCCTCAGTTATCATTTGCATTTTAGCTATCCTTTTCTTTCCTTTGTTTACCGCCTGTGGAAGCTTTATGCTTAGTTCAATTCTCACCTTAGCTTCATCATATGTTCCAAAATATGGGGCTTTGGGATTGACAGGCTGATTTAGAAGAGCTTCAATGATGTTCTTGGTTTCATCAATATTTACCTCATAAGGAAGAGGTTTTACATATATAGTTCTCGGTTTAACTGCTTGAATATACACATTATCACAATCTACCATAAAACAGATGTCATCTTTGTAATCTTCCACCAACTTCTGTGGAATCCGGAATCTGTCATTCATTTTCTCTTTGAAAGACTCAAAATAATTATCCATGATGCTTTCAAAGTTTTCACACATTTTTGCGATGTATTCATTTATTTCATAGAGTACTGGCACATCTTTTCTCCATACAACTTTTCCTTTTGAGGGGAAGAATTTCTGAACATAGAAGAATAAACAGACTAACAAGGATCCAAACTTACATGGATTGTTTTTGGAAGTTTTGATGCTTTCCATGTTCTTGTTGAAATGTTTCAACAATAAGTCTGCTAGGTCAAATGTCAAGTTGTTTTTGACCACTTTGTATGCTAGGTCAACAGCTTCACATGAGACACTGTTCTGTCGACTAGAACTGTAAATCTTGTGGGCAATGATATGTGTACCAAACTTCAGTTCAGCGTCGATAATGCTGCTAACTTTCATGCCTCTACCATCCCACTCGGCTAGGGTTTTCTTCTCTAGTTCCGTCCGACCTAGGGTTTTGGTAGTTTTAGCTTTGTTCAACATGGGAAGACCGGTGACTTGTTGAATCATTTTCTTTGTGATCTCAATAGGTTGCTCAAGCCAAATCTTGCCATCATGTACTCGGCTGAGAATGTACCTAACCCATTTATCTCGAAAGTTTTGAGGAAGATGTGCAATGTGGACTAAACCCTTATCTTCCAGATGTTTGTGCTCGGGTTTTAAAATACCATCCACACATAGTTCCTCACGCACAATGTCTAGTTCTAGGTTTCCCATTTCTTGAATTGAACAGTTAAAATGATTACGGATATCATTGATAAGCAGTACCTTAGGAGGAATCTGAGATTGAGCTCCGTTCGGATCTAGGGCTGCTGCAATTGCGGGCACAATCTTAAAATCTGGTGCTTTCCACTCCCCTTGAACTAACATATCAGATCCTTTCTTTGCTAAAGTGCTGGATGATGCCATGGTAGCTCACAGAAAATTCCTTTCGCAAGAGTATTAAATCGTCGGGTTGCCCTTGAAGTTTTCTGCTCTCAAAGTGCTAAAGATTCATGGTGAAGAATGAGTTCGATTACTTGCTTTTTGTTTACAACTCTGTCATTAATGCTCATTTCAAATTAGGGTAGGAATTCTGACAGACTGTCACCCACTAAGAATTAATTGCTCGGAAAAGACTTCGCAACTCGGTGAACTCAAGAATTCATAATGCTCCGACCTCGCTCGGTAAAGACAGGTACCGACCTTGCTCGGTGAAGACTATACCGACCTTGCTCGGTGAAGACTATACCGACCTCCCTGTGATCTCACTGCATCTTGCATGCTGATTTAGACTTTTCTTTTAATTTCGGTTCTGGAACTGCTTGAGATTGATCTATGAGAGTACAGTTCCAGTGCTTCCTTGGAAATTTAATTTGAGTCGGTAGAGCCATCCATTCCATTACTTGGACTGGATTGCTCGGTAGCTTTAGGAATCCATTTTTGTCTCACCTGTTTCCTGACCTTAGTTGATTCATTCTTCTTTCCTTCTTCAATTCCATTAGCATTCATGCAGTTTCTGGCTATGTGACCGAGTTTAGTGCATTTGAAACATCTTACGGTAGTATCTCTTTTCCTTAGATGATGTTTTATGCAATTCATGCCAATGTGTCCATATTCTCCACAGTAATGACATCTACACCAGGTGTTGTAGTCCCATCCAAACATTGCTTTCACAATTTGTTCTGCTGGATTAAATGTCTTGGATCTGCACTCGGATGCCTTGTGACCTTGTTTGTTGCACTTGTGACAATTACCTCTGAATCTAGGTTTTTCCCTGCATTCATTTGCTTTATGACCAGGTTGATTGCAGCTATAACATTTTCCATTGAATTCTGCTTGTTCATTGTTCCAACATTTATTTGAAGTATGTCCTATTTTACCACAATGATTACAAGTAGGTTTTTGATTTCTTTGAGTACCTTGCTTAGAGGATTCGCCTTCTTCTTTGTATCCAAGTCCTGCTTTTCCTTTTTGCCTATGAAGATTTCGTTCATACAGCTGATTCAAGTCTTCTTGACTTTTCAGTATTCCTTCATTGATTTGTTTTTCAGCGTTTAGGTCATCCATCAATCTTAGATTGATTTCCTTTTCAGATCTTAGTTCTTCTCTTGTGTTTTCTATTTCTGATCTTAGATTTAGAATTTCTTCATTTGTATGAGAGATCTGATCAATTAGATTTTCTAGCTGAAGGGTTTTGTTTTGGACTTCAATGTTTCTTCCATCTAATTCATCTTTCAACTTGTTTCTCTGTTCCAAGATCTCACAGAATCTTGTAGAGTGTAGTTCTTGTTCTCTTTTCAATTTTCTCACTTCTTCCTGCAGAGACCCATTCTTTTCTAGGAGTTCTTTGACAGCATTGTTTGCTTCATCTGAGTTATTTGAGGGAAGAAGATCTTCAATCTTTTCTTCAATGTAATTCTGATCATTCATCTGATTTGCAAGTTCCTTCCTTCTTCTTAAGGATTGGGAAAGATGTTCTTTTGCTTCTTTGAGTTTAGCTATGGCCATTTCCAGATCTAGCTTTTCATTTTCAATCACCTTATTCAGTTTGAATACCTCCATTGTCCTGGATCTTTGCTCAAGCTAGTTAAGCTTTGTCTTGAGAACCAATGCAGCTCTGATACCAATTGTTGGAAATATTCAGGAATTAACCAAGTTACTGAGAGGGGAGGGGTGAATCAGTAACTCCAATCTTTCTTTTAACATGTATTTTACTTTTTAACCTTTGCATACAGAAAGCATGAAACTTACAAACATTCACAATGATGACACATAGATTTGGTTACCCAGAAACCTTCCAAAAGAAAGTAAAACTGGGGTGGGGATGAAACCCACAAAGCTTTAATACTGCAGAATAAAGTTGGCCGGTTAAGGCTTACAATTTGATCACTTCTGATGATCTGCCCTGTTAGGAGCAATAAGGATTGCTAAATCCACCCTGTTAAAGGATTTACAAACATACAATGAAGTATGCACTCGGTAAAGAGATTTTTACAAAGACTGTTAAGTCTACCCGGTTAAAGGATTTAGTACTGATTCACCTGTTAGAATGAAACAGTAGATCTCTGCTTTGCAACTGGATTGCTGAATGAGATTCGCTGATGTACTGATCACCTTCTGTGATGAATTTGTCTTTGGTGTACCTTAAACTTCTGAAGCCTTCTGTAATTCGCTTATTTCTGCCTTTCTTTGTCTTTCACATATATTCTATTTCATACATTTCATTACATCTTTTATTTCTACAACATTGTTTATATACAAGTCTCAATCAATTAATTACAATTACAATTACACAGTCGGCTTGACAAATAAACATAAGTGCTACTAAGTCGCCCCAAATATGGTTACTCGGTTCCTTCAAACTGACTCGGTGACTTTCTGATACTCGGCGTCCACTGCATTACTCGGCATCGTCATGCACTCGGTAGAAGTGAAGGCACGGTTCATACTGATCACTCGGTAGGTATTGAACTCGGTAAGCATTGGTGACTCGGTAGACAAGATGTTACTCGGTTTACATTGTCCTGATCGGTTTGTACTAACTTGCTCAGTTTCCACTGTCTGCTCGGTTTGCACTGTCGGATCGGTTTGCACTTGTCTGCTCGGTTTGCACTTGTCTGCTCGGTTTGCACTGTCTGCTCGGTTTGCACTTGTCTGCTCGGTTTGCACTGTCTGCTCGGTTTACACTTGTCTGCTCGGTTTGCACTGTCTGCTCGGTTTGCACTTGTCTGCTCGGTTTGCACTTGTCTGGTCGGTTTGCACTTGTCTGCTCGTTTTGCACTTGTCTGCTCGGTTTGCACTGTCTGCTCGGTTTACATCCAGAATGTAAATAAGTGTTGTCACTAGTGGCAATTCTGCTTAATGCCAACAGTTACATCTTCTCTGACTATGCCAAACCACACTCACTGTTACATCAGATCTCAACTTCAAATCTTTGTACTTCGCATGTCTTCCTTCACATATTCGCTTTCATACTTAGCTCTATTCTTCACTTCATGCATACTGCATCACACGTCACCACTATATATTCTACATCAACAAGGAAATACATTCCTTCCTATATGCCACACTCAAATAATTACAAATGAGTCGGCACACAATTACAAAATAAAAGTTTCCACATGCTACACCAAAATTACATAAAATTTTTGGGTTCCAAATACAATAAATCTTCACTCGGGTGACTTCAAAGTTTGCACTATCATCCACGTCACTATCAATGTGTCTCTAACTTCCCTTTAGCTACACAAAGCCATATTCCATTCTGATTAGGATATATCATCCGATTTCGAAAAACTGCTACTCAGGAACACTACCTGAATACTGCTTCCACCAAAATGATCATAATTTTCATGAATAAAAGAATTACTATCTGCGCTCTTAACGATAGACATATAACATATCAAAGAGTATATCCTCAATGTCACATAGCTCCAACTACAATATCCCACATGCGCTAATCAGAACACTGTCTTCTTCTTTGCAAGTCTTCGGTAAAACACTATGTTGACATCAATGACAATCATAGTCATGAATGCAACAAAAAATGCTATAGAATGGGTGCCAAACACTTTAGCATTCATTCCTAACAAACCCATCAATGCAAGAGAAGTTATGGATAAGCTTGAGTGGATCTATCATCAAGAATGACATGTGGGAGATTGTGCCTAGACCTAAAGGTATAGACTATGAAGAAATTTTTTCCCTTGTAGCTATATATTCTTCTATCAGGTCTATCTAGCCATTTTTGTAGCTAGAGGTTGGAAGTTGCACCAAATAGACATCAAGAGTACTTTTATCAATAGTTTCATTAAAGAAGAATCCTATATAGAGAAACCTGAAGGATGTGAGATGCACATGAAATAAACTCATGTTTTTAGGTTGAATAGAGCTCTCTACGGTTTGAAACAAGCTCCTCATGCATGGTATGAAAGAATGGATAAGTACTTAATAGATTTGGGATTTTATAAGAAAAATGATGATCCTAACATTTATTTCAAAGTGCTTAATGATGAGATGTTTCTTTGGTCTTAAATGTTGATGACTTATTTCTAAGTGGAAAACAACATCTAATCATTAGATGCAAGGAGTTACTTCTAAATTTAAAATGAAAGGCTTAGGTCTTATGCATTATTTTCTTGGCATAGAAGTTTGGCAAGGGCCTAATGAAATTATTTTAAGTCAAGGAAAATATAATTTAGACATTTTGAAAATATTTGGCATGTTGGATTGTAAACCTATGTCTACATCTATGGAGACTAAGATCTAAACAAGTTCAATGCATAAAAAATTTCAGTGCATGTGCATAAAATTCTGATTTTACAAATGCTATAGAATACAAGTAATTGATTGGGGGGTATGTGGAGGATCAAGTTGCATACATAGAAACAACTAGAACTTTAAAACAATATAAAAATTTTAAAATATGAAATATGTACATCACATTATATGCTTCACCTAATACAATAATAATAAACAATTCTTTCAATTTGATGAAGTTTAGACTTAGTTAAGGTGGTCAGACACGAGAGATTTTATATTCGAGAAAGTTTTTAGAAGAAAAATCATAATTAATTATTTACATGGAAAAAAATATAAAAAAATATACATCACATCCGTACATGAGTTTACTACTTTTATCTAGAACCTTATAACCAAATATTATCATTTGATTTTGTTTAATGTGGTCAAACATACACCTACTTTTTATCATTCTAGTCCTGATTGATAGACTTATTGAGAAATAGCTATAACTTTCAAACTGTATAACATTTTTTAAATCCAAAATATGTGTCATATTCTATGATTTTCCTACTACAAGAAAAATAATTTATTTTTTTCAATTTGATAAAGTTTATACTAAGTTAACGTGGTCAGACATGAGAGTTTTTCTATTTTGGAAAAGTTGTAGAAGAAAAATCATAATTAATTATTTACTTGGAAATAAATTACAAAAAAAATGTGTCACATTCGGACATGAGTCTACTACTTATATCTAGAATATTGTAAAAAATAAAAATCATTTGATTGTGTTTAGAGTGGTCAGACATACACCTACTACTTATTTTTTCCTTAAATTTTCGTACTACTACATTGAAATTTGAAATTTTCAACATATAGAATAATTATACATATTTTTGATCTAATACTTATAACTAATTCAAATTTCAACTTTCCTAAACCTGATTTTCTGAATTTTCATTGCCACTTAAGGGCCTAGTTTGGCATACAATGATCCTACACATACCCTATGTCCCTGATGTATCTAGTTAACACTAAACTGGATATATGCTATGCTATTAGTGCACTCGAATAGTTCATGAACAATTCTAAGCATTTTCATCTTGTTAATGCTAAACACATCTTCAGATATTTATGTGGCACAATTGACTATGGGCTAAAGTAATCTTCCTATATAATTTCATTGGAAGGATTTGGTGACTCAAATTGGGCAGGTGATGTCACTAGAAAGAAGAGCACTTCGGGTTTTTGTTTCAGTTTGGGATCCTCCATGATCTCGTAGGCCAACATGAGGCTTTCTTTAGTTGCATTGAGTACAACTGAAGCTTAGTAGATTACAACAAGTATTTATTCAAGAGAAGCAGTGTGGCTATGTAAGATTATTACTGACCTTCTTGGACAACCATTATATCCTACCATTATTCATTGTGATAACCAGAGTTGTATAAAGATGCATGTCAATATTGTATTTCATAACAAATCTAGACTTGTGGAAACCTATTATCACTTCATTCGAGATATGGTACAGAGAGGTGCCATCTAGCTGAAGTACATCAGCACTGATGTGCAAGTAGAAACTATTCTTATCAAGCCATTTAATAGGCTGATGTTTGAATACTTTTGTGAAAGGCTTGGACTTGTAAATATACCTTCTATTGATGAGAGGGAGTCTCATCTTCATTAATGTATCCTTTTTATGTATTTGAATTTTCCACCCTCTACGAGTAATGTAAGGTGGTCATTATTTTATTTGTACCTTGTATCTTCCTTGATAGAAGAAATATTAAACCACCCTCAGTGGGAAATGCAAGTTGGAGATGTATCTATATTTTATCACCCTATACATGGGTAATGCAAGGTGATGTTTTAATTAAAGTCCGCCCCTACATGAAATCCAAGGTGGAAATGTAGTTAATCTGTTATGTCCACCCTCTATGGGCAATGTAAGGTGGAAACATTTTTTATCACCCTCTACGGGAAATGCAGGGTGATCCTCCTTGAGGCTTGTCCTCTTCCACCCTTTGTGGGAAATGTAAGGTGAATCCATCCTCTGCGAGTTGGCACAATGGAGATCATGAAAGGAGTTCATAATATTGGTTAGAATCCTCCCTAGCTAAGAGGTAGTGTTTTTTTTTAATATCTAGATTTAAGTTATAGCTAATAACAATAAATTAGACTTAAATCTAATATTTTAATTAAAATATTTTAAAATTTATATATTTAATTTAAATTAAAATAAAATTGTCTAAGAGTTTAGCCCTTCCTTCTCACGTTATCCTTCTCTTGGCAAAAAATAATTCAATCCAAGGTTGGCCTTGCAAGCTAACCTTACATATGTTTGTTTTTCCCTCATAAATATGAGGACTTTCAGGTGCAAGGAAAATACAATGAACAAGGGCTACTTGTGATATTTATTTGAGACAGTAATTAAAAAAATCTCTCTTCTCCTCTGTAATACAATTACATCATATAAATTTCCTTTAGCTTCTTCAATCAGTGAAGGTTTCCAATTCATGGTGTGACTAGAAACAACAAACATAGGACTCTGAATTTATGGTGTGACTATAAAAAATAAACATAGGACTGCAAATTCATGATGTGAATACAAAAACAAACACATGACTGTGAATTGGTGGGTCCAGACATGTATGACTTGACCTGCTCCTATCTACACATCAATCATATGATTAACAAAAATCTCATGGTGGTCTAATCCAGAAACAAACTAATGGTGAAGTTATTTACCTAATTATAGACATCTGGGCATCCATTCAAGATTGAGATCTGAATAAGGATTCAAATTTGGGCTATTATTTGAATCAGTCCTCACCAGTTGGTTTTATTCATGGATCGGTGATCCTCAACAAATATTTAGCAATGTCATTCTAAGTCATTTGGAAAAAAATAAATTTAATAATTAGATCTAAATGTTGGGTTTTTCCTCCTAGAGGTTTCTGAGAGTAAATTGTGTTGTCTTTAATTCTAATTTCTTTAAATTCTCATCTCTAATTTAAATTTAGATCTAATAACTTATAATATAATATCAGTCAAGAGAATATTTAGATATCTAAAAGGCACTTATGGATTATGGATTATGGTATGCTCATGAAGGTTATTTTTCAGTAAGTATTTTTACTAATGTTGATTTGGCTGGTAATGTAGATGACCAAAAGAGCACTAGTGGTGGTGCATTCTTTTGAGGTGGTAGGATTTTGTCTTAGACAAGTAAGAAACAAAATTGCATATCTTAATCTACAAATGATGAATAATATATCACAGTATCTATCAATTTCACACAGGTAGCTTGGATGGAGAAAATCATTGAAGTGATTAAGGAGAAGGTAACATAACTGGTGAAAATTTATTTTGATAATACTAGTGTTATAAATATTTCCCAGAACTTGGTTATGCACTTGAAGACCAAACACATTTATATTATCATTTCTTGAGAGATCATGTGCACTAGTTTCTAACTAAAGAGAAAATCAAAGATATCTTTGCTAAACCACTTCCTAAAAATACTTTTGAGTACCTTAGAGGTAAGTTGGGGGTGATGCCCCTACCTAAGAATAATTAATATGAAAATTTTGCATCAATTAGACAGTGATTATTAACATTTTATTTTTTCATGGATTGATGCAAAGTAGACTACTCCGTAGGGGGAGAAGTCGAATAGATGAAGTCTTGATCACTATGGTTCCTTTGGCATTGTTTTCAAATGGGGAGAATAGTTGAATAGAAAAAGAGGAAATAAGTTGACGAGTCTATAAATATTTTTGGTATGTTTCCATATGTTGGTGAGTTTCGATCAAATAAAAGATGAAGACAAAGTGTTGTGGTTCAAGAATATGTTTGGTATTTCTTGGTGTGTTTCCATCAATGCCAAAGGGGGAGATTGTTGGCATGATTGATCTAGATGAGATGTGTAACTATGTTAATGACTTGATGATACATTTTTTCAGTTATGTTGTTATCATCGATGTTAACTTAGGTTGATGCATATGCTCTTGGTGTACCAAGTTTTGATGTAGAAGATGAGTTGAGAGATATTTGTAAATTATGGTGTGCAATATGGCACATAGGCTCTATATGTGTTTACATTACTATATCTATGATTGTATATATTTATGGTGAGTTTTATGCCATTGTGGTGAAGATGGGGAATTGATTTAGTAGTGAAGGACATAGAAGAAAATATTTGATTCGTATGTCGCACATGAATAGAATCGGGTGTTATGATCAGAGGTGTGTGATCTTGATAATATTATTGGATTTCTATTGAAATAATGTCAATATTGATGATCAGTGGATAGAGTTGTAGGATTCTGAAGTTCAAATATTAAAGAAATAAAGAATAGTGAAGAACAATTAGTTAGATCATTGATTGGTGAAGGAGAATCAGTTTATGAAGATAGTTTAGTATACCAGAGTATGTGATGACATGGAATGTTAGGTATGATTCTTCTTGGTTGATTTGATCAATAATTAATGAAGAGGTGTATGACCTAGGGAATTTTAATACATTTGACCTTTTTGATGTCAATTAAAAGTGCCATTGGATCTATACGTCAATGCAAGTTGGAAAATGATTCTAACCTTTTTGGAGGACTTCTATGGAGTTAAATTTGAATTTTAGATGTAATATTTAGGCAGTTGTATGTCTTAATTATTGCAAATATATTAATATCATTTTGTAATGTATTTTTCTAAAGTGAGTAGAAAAAGAAGCAGCAGAGATTGTGTGTGCCCGAGAGAGAGATAGTGAATTGAGATGTGTGATTTAGAGGAGAGTTGAATATGAAAGAGAGAAATAAGTGTGAGCATAATTGGATCTATACAAGAAATGAATTGGTGCTATTTGATAGATGATTCATCTTGGTATTTCCTAAGAGTTGCAAAAGGTTAAAATCCCTTAATCGGGTAAATCCTAACAGATCCTTTTGTAAAATCCTTTAATAATGTGGCACTTTAGCTAGTGTTTGAAGTCCTCTCACAAGGCAACTCCTCACAGGGTGAAGCTCCTAACAGGGATATAGGTAAATCCCTTGATCACGTTACTCGAGAAGAGTTTATTTTCCTTAGTGGATGCCATCCCCACTATGGTTTTTCCAAAGTTAGATTTCCATAGTAAAAAGATTTGTGTTATTTGTTAAATTTGTGTGGATGCTCATTTCTTGATGTATATTTTGCTAGTACAATCAAAGGTTACTTATTGGATGAATGTGGTGAGGATTTGAAGGATAAATTTTATCAGGTCAAATTTATTTTATTGGTAGATTACAAACTCACACCCCGTCTCAATAATCTTAGGGCCTGATTATTCTGGCAATTCCATGTATTAAAAAGTTTTTATTTGTACAACTGATTCATCCCCTCTTTGAGTGGCTTTTCTATTCTAACACTTTTCAACAATCATTGAGTGTTGGGTTTGACTCTTGATTTGACCCAATCAATAGTATCTGTATGTACACTTATTTTCCTTTTTAATGTATGTCTACTTTGGGATCATTTTGTTATTGCACTTGAATTTAATCTCCCATATCTTGGTGGTTTTTACAATACTAATAATAAATCCTGATTAGAATAGTCTTTTTATGCTCATTCAAGAGGTTGTTAAAGATTAAACATTTAAAAAATAACTCGACAAGGAATAAACAATAAATATACAAATTGTGTTGACAATGAAGAAGAATGTGTTTGTGTTGTGATGCAAAGCCCAATGGTCACATTACCATTCATTTCCCCACATGTCTTCATATCTGAAGAGCTTTTTATAAATGACTATGTATAGTCTATGTATGAGGTGTATTGTAGAATAAGTTAATACATGGATTTCTTACTTGAGAGTGAATGTAGGAGATTGTCTAACAACTATAATTTGTAGTGTAGTATTTTGTCTTCCTTTTATTGTTGTCTTAAATATGTTCATTATTTTGTATCTGCTCATTTATAACATACAATTTGTATTAGAGATTGGTCAAATCCAAGGAGAAGATATGGAACATTGTGGTGTCTTTATTTTAACTACAATCGAATTCACAGTAAATGATTGGGTCCTCGATATAGGAGCATCATTTATTACTACTTTGTACTCCACATAAGGATTTTTTCAAAACTTTCAAAGAACTAATTTTGTTAACGTATCTCTTGGAGAAGATAAATCTCTTCAATTTTTTGGAAAAGAGGATATTTTGTTGAAACTCAAAAATGGAAGTAGTTGCTTGTTACGGGGTGCTAGGTATGTCCCTCAGCTTTAAAATAGTTCAATTTTTGTTGGTAAATTTTTCTCTCAAAGATTTAATGTCATATTAGAATCCAATAAATGGAAGGTGCTGAGAGGATCCTTAGTGATTATATAATCGAAAATATTGGATACTTTACATTTTCTAGAAAGTCACAATGAAGTGGGAGCTATTCACGATAATGGCACTAAGTTTTTGCACAAGATTTCTAAGAACTCACCTCACCAAGAAGTTAAATAGGAGAAGCTAAAATGAAAGGTAAGAATTTTAGAATTAGAAATTAGAAACTATAATTATGAAGAGTACAATTGTAATTTCACATATAAAAATTCAAAATTAGTAATATATGGTGAAAACAAAGCTCCTAATGTCATTGAATGTGAAATTTTTCCCATGAAAGTAGATAAAAATCTTAATGAATATTTTTCAAATGAAATGGAAATAGACGAATTATCTATCATAGAGAACTACAAAGAAATAAAAGAATATACTTGTCCAAAGATTCAAATGGGTGATGCATATAATGATGTAACTCCTGAACTAAGAGTAAGGTTGTAGGCAAACAAATCTATAGAGATGATGATCTTGATGCTAAGAAAGAGGTTTCTGGTCTAGAAACTATAACGTTTCAAAGGGCTAGTGATGAGATTTGTGCAAGTAAAATAATTATAAAACTCAGTCGCAATATGAAATCCTCCAATGCGGCTGCCAATACTTTTGTGGGAATACATTTGAAACATTATTCTTTGAGTGAGTTTGTATCTACATTGTCTAAAGTTACTATGTATGTAGGTGTTGATGGGCAACCTCCAACTGTCGAAGAAAAAGGCGCATCTAAGGATAAATATAACCATAATAATTGAAAAAATAATAGCAAAGCTCTATTTTTATCTTACACAAAGACAACAGATAAAACTCTTAGAGAGGGTGTTCCTTATAGCATTATTGTTTAGTTGGTGATTCTCAGTGATGATGGTAATGAGAAGGTGAAATATTTGCATGAAACTACCAGTGGCATGATAACCAGGCAACGTCTAAATCGTAAAGTAAAACGTATATCTTACCAAGAGGGACACTTCGTTTTTTTTTCAAACTTTTTGAAACTTCGCTTATATGTTTTACGTTTTAGTTTACGTTTTATCCAATACCTGATAACCATGCTTATTCTTGGGAACGTGTTGATTCCAACTAAGAAAGAGCAGGATTTCTCCACTTTCTCTAATAGTCAACCTAAGGAATTGATCCATGTGTATGAGGACAAGAGGGCTCAAATTTAGGACACTAATCTGTTGGGGGAATTTGATCTCTCAAGCATTCCGTCGGCTCCGATAGGAGTGCAACAGATTATTTAGAATATTTAAGTGGAGGAGAAATTGGTTGGGTGAAGAACAAATTTAGCATTACCACATTTAACAAGTGTTTCTTGAGAAAGGAGGAGATTGATTCAAAGCTTAAGAGTCAAGGGCTCTATGGAAATTTGGAAGACATTCTCAGGCCTCCTCCAGGAAGGCACATTTCCAGAAGAGAGGCCAAGCAAATGGAATTCTTTTCACTCCATAATTTAGATCAATAGGGCTGATTGGTTTCTGAGACTCTTATTGGTCCCATTGAATTCCTTTTAGACAACGAAATAGAAAGAGAGGAATCCAAAAAGGTAGAGAAGGGACAAACTCAAAATGAAAGGGGTTGTATTGGACTAGCTAATGGATGTGTTATTTATTGGAAAGGAAACTATGTTCTGGGTGTACTTACCATGTGTCGAGGTAGATGAGATAAGTATTTGAGAGTCGAGGTGGTTGTTCTTCTGATTATGAAAAATATGTACCACAAAATTGCTTTGTATTGCTTGGAGATGTTTGGAACCAGGATAGACTCCAATGATGGGCCTATAGAAAATAGGGAAGAGGACGATAAATCACGCTATGTGGGGATTATTAGACTTCCCAATACTAGAAAATTGACCTTGATGGATTTTGTGGTTGTAGCGAAGGTTGCTACAGTTTTTTATGATAGGTAGCTTGGGGAAAAATTAGTAAAGACTAAGGCTGGGGAATTTTCAATATTGAAGGAGCTTGTGGTTGTTCTACCTGATTTCTTAGCTGATCATATAGGCTTTCCAGTACTTAAGGAGGCATCAAGTGACAAAGAAAACAATTTAAGAATCAATCTTAACAATAAATTGAATAGAGAAATAGGTCTTCTTTGGGACATTTATGAGTCAGAGCAGCTATGAGAACTACTAATATGCAGGATGGTATGCTATTCATTGAAGCGATTCTTGAAGAGCCAGAGAGACAACTTTTAAAAGTTGTAAGTGAAGATATTTTGTTTCTAGATTTTATCAAGTTTGATAGAACATGGAGAAGACTCATTCAAAATGTGTTGGAACAAAGTTTGGCAACATTGAGATCTTCTCAAAACCTACTTGTTCTCTGAGATTTGAAATAGGAAGTAGGGGATGCCATAGTGCATGTATGTACCGGTTGGACTTCATTAAGGAGATTGTTTGAATGTGAAGCCCAATGGTCACTTTATCGTTTGTTTTCCCACATCTCTGCGTATTTGAAGAGCTTTGTATAAATGACTATGTATAGTCTATGTATGAGGTGTATTGTAGATTAGATTAATATATTAATTTCCTCCTTGAAATTGGATGTAGCCAGTTGTTGAACCACTATAATTTGTTATGTTGTATTTTGTCTTCTTTTTAAAACGTAGTTCTGTTTATAACTTACAGTTTGAGACCTCTGTCACCAAATATTAGTCTTACAACTATATAAGCAATTTTGTTATTGGATTGTCATTGTAGTTGCTATATATGTACAACGAGCTCAGTATATCATTAATTTACTTAAAATTAAAATAAAAAATGATAGGCAGATTGTTTCTTAAATTTACTTTTTATCATTCTCGTTAGAATATAATAAGTGTACAAATATAATTTTCTGTGAACAGTCGCATCTACCTAAAATGTCACTAATAATAGACAGGCCAGAAGACCTTCAGCTTGCACCGGGCAGGATTTACTTAATGCAACTTTAATGTTATTAAAATCATGAATTCTAATTTTAATTTCCTTTGATTACGTGTCATATGCCGCAGTTTCTACTTGCTTGACAAGTTGCATGCCTTGTTCTGTGAGCACTCGCATTCTACTTAAAATGTTACTAATAATAGACAGGGCAGAAGACCTTCAGCTTGCACCGAGCAGGATTTGTTTAATCCAACTTGATTGATATTAAAATCATGAATTCTATCTTTCATTTCCTTTGACTATGTGTCAAATGCCACCGTTTCTACTTGCTTGACAATTTGCATGCCTTGTATTTTGTTATTAAGCTTCAAAATTTATAATCATTAAGCTATGTTTGCTTTCGACAAAAATGTATGATTCTTTTGCATAAATACAAGTAATCAGATCTGTGTTTTTGGTGAATGTTTCAAAATTGGTTTAGGAAGAAATCTTTTTAGACAGCTTTCTTAGAGCCACGTCTATTATTTATTTCAATTGGAATACCGGTGCCGGAAGTAGAACAAAAGGAAGTTGGTTGTTTGGAGCTATTGTAATAAAATACTTACCTATTAAATAACAACTTCTATCAGCCTTGATTACGTGCCACATATGCCCCACTTATCCACTTGTTTGAATAGTTGCACGCCTTTTACAACTTATAAACATTAAACTATGTTCGCTTTCGGAGAAAAGGTATGATTCTGTTTTTAGTGAACGTTACTTTTTCTGTGTTTAATCCAATTCATGATTGGATTAAAAGGTTGTCTGTTTAGGCAAATGCTTAGAGCCGCCTGAGTTATATATTTTAATTAATTGCCATCACAGGGAGCAGAGTTCGGAATTACAATATGCAGAAGTTGGTTACTTTGAGATATTCAAATAAAAAACTTCCTTGCAACTTGCTGGAAGAAGGACTTTGGATTTTTTTATCTAGCGAATTTATTATTTAAAATTATATTTGAACTAATATTAAAAGACAATTATAAAATGTGGTTAAAAATGTCTATAATCTTTTTAATTCATATAATTTGATTAATATTATTAGGGTAATGTCAGAAATTGAAATTTTTATATTGTATTTTAAATTTGTTTAATTGTTTATAATTATTAACTTATATTTTGGTTTATTTGGTATATGCCTGTTTTTCCTTTCTCCATATGTTTTATATTTTTTTTCCTTTTCCTTTTCCTTTAAATTTTCTAAGTAAACTACTATCTTTTTTATGTTTGTTTCATATTTTATTGACATATCAAACTTCTTAAAGCTTATTTTGATCGAAATATAGAACAAAATGTAAATGTTCACATGTCATACAAATTTTCTAAATTCTAAATTCTAAATTCAAGAGAAGAAGAATGTCTATGGAAGATATTTGTTATTTTGTTATACATTTCATATTTTATACAGTTAAACTAAATTTTTTTAAAGTTTCTAACATCTAAAAATTATTTTCTGGCAATTTGATTGGCTAAATCATTGAAGCCCTTATACATGAAATTTATGTTGCTCTTTCATATTGCTTTATTGTAGGCAAAATTTGTGCATAAAAACACTAAGATTATAAAATTATAAAAATATATATTTTATAATTATATTTTTAATTTTAACAATTATGACTATAGAAATGAAATTATGATAAAAAAAATATATGATTTTTTAAAAATTTAAGAAAAAATAAAATAAAATTTATTAAAGATATATTTCATTAATTAAAGGTAAAATCTAAATTGTTAAAATTGGAAATGTATAATAAAAATTGAAAAACTAAATGACACTGTGTAATGCTAATTCTATTACAAATTATTTAATATATAATATTATGTTTATTAATATTATTGTTAAATATAAATATAACTATTATAAAATATCAATATTGTACACCATATTTATTATTACATTATTAAGTATTCAGCATATAACAAATAAATAATGGGATGGTAACAAGGTAACGCTCTACTACAGACAATTTATCCTTAATGCTGATTTCATTGCTAAGGTAACGGGGCTGCCGAATGAAGATATGAAATTTTACAAACAGAAAAAAGATTCGGAAGAGGCAGTTAAGTGCTTTCCTAAAATTGACCAGGAGGATATGAGACTGGTGAAGGCTGGAAACTTCTAGGACCTTGATCAAATTAAGGACATCTAGCAGGAGGTTCTAACCTGCGTGCGGATGTATTTCATTTTGGATGGTAGGGTTTTGAGGGTTCATCAATACCACTTTGTCTTTCTAAACCACTTCCGTTATAAGAAAAGAATTTCCTTTCCTTTTTATTTGGTGAATTCTCTCCTCCAAGGGCTTAAAACCCATAAGAAAAAGGACTCTAGACCTATCTTCCATGAGGGTCTCATCCTGCTTATCACTGAGTTTTGTCAGGACAGTACCCCTGCTCACTTTGTTTCTAGTAGCAAATGGAAAAGGGAAGTGGAAGGCACACTCGGTAAAAAGGAAAGCGATGGTTATTCCTCGAAGAAAAATAAAATTAGCTGTAAGCGGGCTCTGAATATGGATACAGAATCAGAACAAAGCTCGGGTGATTTAGAGGATGATATTGCTTCCTAGGGTGATGAAATGGCCCAAACTGCGAGTGATGGGTGCTCTTCTAAAACCAATGATGCCTCTCTCATCCTGGATGATATCTTAGCCCAAGATTATCCACAAACTTCCCCTAGTACTATGAGAAAGAGAGGTAAGCTCTCTTCTAATAAGGCTAAAGCCAAAGATAATGTCTCTACCACTAAGCGTAAAAGAGAAAATAGGCTTAATGCTAGTCTTGTGAATGAGGGTATTGTCATTAAAGATGATAGTGAAAAGATGGAGTATAATGATATCTTGCATGATACCAATGTCAATATGGAGAATAGTAAGATTGACAAAGATGGCTTAATCAACTTTATTACCCATTCTCTGGATACAGATTGTGCTAAGAAAACCCCTGTTAATGATGCCATTTCCCTTGATCCCATGTTAGCTAATATTTCTCTAGCTAAAAGTAGTTAAGAAGATAAAAGTCCTGGTACTAAGAATGTCCCCAATACCCAAAATCAGGACTTCAAGGATATGTGGGAATCAGAAAACAATCAAGTGAATTTTGATGTTGTGGGTGTTCTAGACTTGAAGGCTGATGAAAAAAATTATGGAATTTCTAAATAAAGCCAAGGATAGAGCTAATCTTCCAATGGTTATGGATAACTAGATGTATAATGAGATTAAAAAATTACACTCATTTGTTTCTTCCTTGCAGGATAAGACCCTTATTTTATAGGTTAAGATGGATGAGGAAAGTAAGAAGCGGAGGGAGCTGGAAACTCTAGTTGGGAACATTCGAACTAAACTTTAGAATTATGAAGCCGCCCTTAAAAATTTGATTAAGGATATGGAGGTGGCCATGCAGGCTATTACTTCATCCTTCCTAGCTGCCGGTGCTTCTATTGAAAAAGTTTCTCCTGATGAAGCTACTTTGACAGGACATGTTATGCTATTGGCTGGTGGTCTGAGTAGAAGAACTAGACAAAGCACTAAGAAAGCTCACCTCCAGCTCACTGCTAAGAATATTCATGATTCTCTCAAAGAAGATGTTGTCTTTGGCACTTCTTTTACTGGTGCTATTAAAGATTTGGTCTAATCAGTTGTTTCTTTCTATTCTGTTTTGTTTTTCACTGGTTATTTTTGGACTTGTGATCCTTGCTCTTGTGTTGAATTATGTTGGTTACGGGTCCCTATAAAACCAACCTTCGAATTTGTTTTTGATACTTTGGGTTGTTGGTCCCTGTAAAACTAGTTCTTGACTATGGTTCTTTTGTTTGGGGTTTTGGGTCCCCTTCAAACCTGCTTTTACCTAATCAAAACATATAACAAATAATTTATTATTATTATATATTTCTTTTTTCAAATATATATTAACCAAATTTTAAAGATAAGAAAACAACTTATTTATCAACACAGTTACTTATTTATAACCTATATTTTTACTTTATTTTAAAAATATTATTTTAATTATAAATATAAATTATAATTAATTACAAAACTAAAGGAAGTACTAACCACTACATGGAACTTGTCTAACTTGCGTTGAATACTAACAACTAGAAAAGACCAACAATCTCTTCATATTCCCCTTTTTTTAAAAAATATTTCGCTCTCCTAATACAATCTATCTTAAACTATGTTCTCCTAGAACTAATATTATCATAGTTAAAGTTGTTGAGTTCTTATGCATGTAGAATGATTTTGTTGGCATCCTTTGCATATTTGTCACATCTAGTTTGTGGCTCTCAAAATATTTCATTCTACTAATGTTGTGAGGTTATAGAGTTCAAATCCTATTTTTAATTTTGATAACATTTGATGATACAATACTATTTCCTTTGTACTCTTTGTCACTTTTAATCAATCTTGAAAATTATAACAAATATCTTTCTTCTACTAAAACAACAATAATTTTTATAATATCTACATTTGTTATGCTAATTCTAAATTTGTATAGGCTAGTCCATCCTTCTTTACCATTTCTTTCCCATAAAAGTTGAAAGAGGAAACTTGGTGGTTGACTATTTTTACAAAACTCTTATGAAGACCTTACCTTTGTCTTTGTCTAAGCTAAACTTTTAAAAATAATGAAAACATAGAGTATTGGTTTTATTCTTCTATTCTCTTTCTCTTTTCATTTTATATCTATTCAAATATAACCTAGAAGAATACATGTATTTCATTCTCTTTTCATCATTAGTATCTCGTGGAGCTTGAAAGAGAGAGATAGGGTCTTGACTACTCTTAGTAAGCTTTTGCATACACTATACATTCTTCTTTGTCTAAACTAGTAAGTTCAAAAAAATAATGAGTGGATAAAATTGTTCTTTAATTCTTTTATTATCTTTTTATTTATATTTTTCATCTATTCAACTTTACTTTTAGTATATCTATAATATTTGGTATATTATATGTTTTTTATTAAGTAAACTAGGTTTTACAGGGATCCTGAAACCCACAACATTGTAAGATAAAAAAGAGAAGCATGAAACCAAAACAGAGTATAACAGTTCATAGTACCAAGGAACATGCCACTACAAGGACGAGCAAGAAAAAAAGAAACCGTCAAAACAAGGCAAAAAAGAAAGGCACTAGAACAAGTTATGCCAAGCTCCTCATCATGATAGTCACTTTGCTTTCGAGGGCTTCCATTAGTTGAGCAGTGTATTTCACGTTCTAAACTTGGGATCCTTGGGGGTCAATTTTTTTCATGTTTTTCCTAATTCTTGCCCTAGTTCTTTTTCCTGGTCCTTCAGTGGGCTCCTTCTCATCTTCCCTAGTCCTTTGATCAGTCGTGGTTTCCATTTTATCTTCCATTTTTTTATTAACAACTTCAAGTTCTCATTGGACCTTTTGAGGATATCAAAATTTTGCTCAGCTATTCCCTTGGATATTGGACGTTTCGTGGTATATTATATGTTATGCTTGTGTTTGTTTTTATCTATTTTATAGAATAATTTTAATATTTTGTATAGAAATTTGTACTTTTCAATAATTTTCAATGATATTGCATAATATAGACTACAACATGTATCCTTGAATACAATACATTGTAGTTACATTTTAAATAGAGACCTTTAGCTTGTTATATTTTTTAGTTTCTAATTCCCTATTATATTCCACATTTCAAGAAATAAATTGTTTAGACTTTTAATTGATTTTAAATCAACTCTCTTTCTCTTTCACTTAGCTTAAATAAAGAAGAAGAAAAATTATTTATAGACAATTTTAGTTTAATTTTCCATATCCTTATAATGTATTAAAGTTCATAAAAACATCAATAAAAAATAATACAATCTTATTTAATGACTAGTGTAGTAAAGTAAAAAAATTAGATAAACCTAACATTTATGTTTAATCTATTATGACACCATATACTACTTTTTATAAAACAATTTATAAAAATTTAACAATATTGTACCTCCTTTCTCTTAACTTAACGAGAATTTTTTGTTAAATTATATTTCTATGGTACAAACACTCCAATTTTTCATAAATATATACTAAATTCTCCTACTATCATACATCATGACACTAAGGGAGACTTGAACTATGAAGCTACTATGTAATTTATATACATCACATAGACAATGACATATCACCATTGACGACAGTGTGTATAATGTCATTGGGATGTCATAGAAACCATAATCTCTCATTGTATCAAAAGACTCGATTTCTTCAGTTGTTTAGCCTTTAGGAACTAGGAAAAAATATGTCGATATTAGCGACTACATTCTAGCATTGCTCATAACCAACTATCCACACATATAGCTGTTGGATTTTTCTTTACATTTGATCCTACATTTGTGGTCATATTTAATTCAAACTAATGTCTATATTAGCTATTCTAAGATTAAATGTATAACACCTTCCATTTTTATAGTTTTATTCTTGTATGCCATTTTTTCTTACTTAGTCATTCCACTATCATTCTTTATTCTTTTTAATTTCTTAAAAAAAAATATTACTAATTTTAGTTAAACAATTTTGTGTTCCATGAGTCTTAATATATATTCATTAAAATGTAATCTTTATTCCTTATCTATAGACTCAAAATACACCCTAATAATACCCTTACATACTATCACTTAATATATTAGCCATATTTACTCTTAGGAATCATGATTTAAAAATTACAATGGATACTCAAAAATATGTTTATTGTCAATGGACCCTAGGTTTACCGGTGAACTTGTTTGGTTCTAAATGATCCCACCAGGGCACAGATCATGCCCTAGGTGGATTTTGGTAGAATAGATACACCTTAGTCCTTGGCTCTTAGCTTAAGAGGTTCTGTTGCAGGAGCATCCTGGGTGTAAGAGCAATCTTGCATCACCCAAAAATATTTATGGTTTCTTTTCAATAAGGGCTATCTTGTGTAGAGCTATTATTTATGGAAACTTTCTATTTTTAGTAAGTTGGTCATACAATCTTGGAATGTTCTGATTTCACATTTGGAGGTTCATCTTAGTCATATCAACCTGCCAGTAAAGTTTCATTGCTAGATCAAGTCTGGTTTTGAAGATATTAAAAATTTTTAGTTTTGAAAATAGGGTATAGAAACTTTGAACTCAGTTTTGAAGACTTTAGAGGCCTCGAATGAGGTCAAAACTTCAGCTAATTGGAGCTTGTGCTAGTTAGGCACTGTAGAGCTCCTCGTGCCCTTTCTGAATTAGGGTCATAATAGTCAATCGGATCAATGGGTGATGACTTATGGTCTCTGGAAGTTGGGCCACCTAAAATGATAGAAAATAAATTTCTTTCAAAATTTCTGTTTGGGTTTCAAAAGTTGTTTTGAGCCGACTTTGATGTAATAAATTAAAAAATAAAATAATTCTTAAGTTGGTCGGCCTTAAGGGCTAAATTTTTGGAATCTTCTCGGATGGTGGAAATTCTCTATATAAAGAAGGCCCGTAGTGTTGTCTAGGGTAGTTCTAGGTAGATTTGGGTAATGATTCGAAGCTATCCTACATAATATTGTAAGGGGAATGCCCATGTGGCTTTGCATATTGTAATTCTAAAAATTTGTAATTCCACATTTATGGAGATAATAAGAAGCCCATTTTCTGTTCTTGTAAATTATTGTTGTTCTCTATTTTTGTTATGTGTTTATGGTATTAAGGGGAGCACCCTTCATCAAGTGGTATCAGAGCAGGAGTTCGTGAGTGTGTAAACAGATCGCTGACTATGAGGCAGTTTGCACCAGGACCGTGGTTAGGGTTTTAACATGCATCACAGAAATGCCACCACAAAGGGAACGTGGCAAAAGAGCTGGTGTTGTAACACCTGAGGTTAGGGCACTTCAGAGACAAGTGCGAGCATTGTAAGAAGAGATTCATAGAGGAATGAATCTTAATGTTAGAGATGAAAGGGAGGATGAAGCCGAAGAAGGAAATTTTGATCAAGAAGTTGAAGGTGAAATTTTGAACTAAGAGGAAGAAAGGCTTTTTTGGGCCATTTCTAAGATTTGGAAAAGACCTAAGATTGAGGTTCCTGCATTTTCAAGAAATCTTAACCCAGAGGAGTTGATCGGGTGGATCAACGAATGTGAAGAATATTTTGAGTATGAAGATATTGAGGATCCTGATAGGGTCAAATTTGCGAAGGCTAGACTAAAAGGTCATGCGAATATTTGGTGGTAAGAGATTCAATTGGAGTGAAATAGAAGAGGAAAGGACAAAATCATAAGATGGGATCTAGATGGTGGATAAATTGAAGTGACAGTTCATTCCTATTGATTATGAGCTTGACCTACTAAAGAAGATGCAAAGTTTGAAGCAAGCAGGAAGATCTATTCAGGAGTATACAGAGGAGTTCTATCGACTCATAAAAATAGGCCATGGAAAAGCTGATAAGGAGAAAGTCACCTGTTACCTTAATGGGTTGAGGCCAAGCATTCATGAGGAGCTGAATTATGTTCAAATGAATAGTATTGAAGAGGCATACCAGTTTGCCCTAAAAGTAGAGGAAAAGCTGAACAAGAAGTTTGAGAGAAGACAAAATGGAAGAGGTCGTGGTGGACGATTTGGTGGATGGTCCTATGAAGGCCAAAATGAAGATTTGAAAAAGAAGGATGAGGCTACTAGCAGTCAGAATCAGAGAGGAAATAATTCCAATTGCTTCCAAGATCAGAGTAATAGAGATCAGAGAGGAAGAGGAAGAGGACAAGGATCTGGAAGAGGAGGCTTTCGTGGAACATGTTTTCACTATGGAGAAGAAGGTCATAGGGCATTTGAATGTCCTCAGCGCCAAGGAAGAACATATAGGAGGAATGAAGGCCAGGCCAGAGCTACACATGTAGATGAAGATTCCAGATCATCACATTTTGAAGATGCTGAAAGAGGGGAAACGTTGATTAACAAAAGAGTCCTGCTACTTGGTGACAATGAACCTGAGCAAAGGAGGAGCCTATTTCACACTAGGTGCAAGTGTGAGGGTAAGTGCTAAGATGTGATTATTGATAGTGGAAGCACTGACAATTTGGTGTCAGAAGAGATGGTCATGAAGTTAAAGCTCAAGAGACAGAAACACCCACATCCATATCAGATCACTTGGGTGCAGAATGACCATAAGGTCATGGTCAATGAATAGTGTCTAGTGGAGTTTAAGATTGGAAGATACCTGTTGCCCTAATTTTCCTATTCTATGCAAATTTGGCTAAAATCTATTCCAGGGTCTCTATTTTCAACATGCCAAGCATCCCTAAAAATTTCATGGGCTCATGCCTCGTCTTCTAGCCTCTGCAATTTATTTTATCCCCTGGTCTACAGGTAAAAAATTCATAAAACTAGCCATTGGAGGCATAAAACCCTAAAAACCCTAAGCCATATTTTAATTCTTTGTTACTTTATCAGCCACTTAAGTTCCCAAATTCCCATGTGCACTAAATTCTTATTGGTCGATCACCTATTCTCTTATTTCCCCGGTGGTTACCTTTTCCATTCGGCAATTCGGCGACTATAGTCATTATCTTAGTCACTTAATGTTTCACAGTGACTACTAAATGGCTAGCAACTCTATGAGTGGTTAACTTCCCTTTAGTCATGTGTTTGCTAATAGGTCCGACAGTCTTTTTATGTGGCGTCTCAGTTAAAAGATCTAACGACTGTCTGATGATCTGAAGGGTTTGTGTCAGAGCATCAGATCATGTGCCGACCATCGATTCCCTTTCAATGAAGCACTACAGTGTGTCAGTAGGTCCAATGCCATGTCATCCTATGTGGAGGCTCTTGATTGGCTAAAGGGTTGTGATGTGTAACCTTGTCAGAGCGGGCCTGACAAATTATGTTCAAATGATCCTACGGCTAGCACATGATCTCGTGGGTTGTGTCAGAGCCATGAGATTATGCGCTGACTGTCGATTTCACTTTCTTGTCAGAGCCTTGTGGGTGGGTCCTCATTTTTTGATGTGCTCATCTTCTACTGGTCCACATAGCGATGACTAAGATTTTTCAATGGGGCCCTGTCAGAGTCTCTACAGGGACGCCAGAAGGATGAAGATCGACGACTGGCGTATCTTGACGAAGGGGTTTTTTGACACATGAGATCTTGCACCAGCCGTCAGATTTGCCAAGTGTTCAAGTCCTGTCAATGGGTCCAATGTCAGGTCAAGATGACATGCCATCTTTTGATTGGTCAAAGTAAAGAGAAATTCTATGGGACTGCATTGCCAGGTGTGCTGATGTGTTGGTTTGTGATTGGTTGTCGTGAGCTAATGAGGATTTGCAGGTGGACCCATGTGTCAGTGGGGTCCTGATTCTGAAAGGATCTACAGTTGGCACATGTTCAGAAGGAATATTTGAGGCACACGAGATCATACACCCACCGTTAGATTGTAATCTATTTGTAGTGGGTCCGTTGTCAGAACAGTTTCCGAGGTGTTTGCTGATGAGGTGGTCAGGGTGAATGACGGATTGCCAAGTGGAAAATGGGCCCAGGGTTAGAAACATTAAATGAATTAGTGACTAAAGGGGTATCTCATGTTCACCAGACTTAACCAAGGTTGGTTAAAACAATTAGCGGTCCTGCGACCAATGAGAAAAAGGTAACCCGAGGTGAACTTGAGGTTAATTCTGTAGATGAACGGTTCCCGGGTAAATAAGAAGATCTAACAGTCATGTTTTAAAAGGAGATTGAGATTTAAATGTGGGCTATTGATGGAGGAAAAGTATGGTGCCACCTGCTACCTGTTAATATTTAAATTCAAATTTATTTCTTTGCAGGGTTTTGGCTAGGTTTTGATAAAATAGTCATTTGTGATAGAGTGGGTAGATAGAATTTATGTCTTCAGGACATTTGCAGTTGAAAGAGGATGATGAGGAGGTCTGGGTGACCTTCTTTGGTCTTTTTTTTTTTTTGAGAGTACCAAATTAGTGCATTCATGGCGGGCCAATTTGCAGGAAGGTTGGTGAAACAAGGTTGCTTGTCTGCAGGTTGATTTTAGTACAAGGATGGGCATACAAAGATGAATATCTGATTGGTTGAGATATTTGCATAAATAACATTTATGATCAGACTTGATTGAATTAGACTTGATTGATTTAGGGTTTGTTATTCTATTGTACATCTGTAACCCTAGTTAGGTTTTTGACTCTTGCCTACGTGCAGTTGAGATGTATATATTGTATTTTTGGAGCTTTTGAGCTTAGAGTTGGACAATTGTGAAAGAATTTCACTTTTCTTAAGGGTCAGCTATGGTATCATTTCTACCCTCTAGCTTATACAGTTGTAAACCTTCCATTGATTATTCAAACATTACAGAGGTATTTTGTGACAATTCTTCATGTCCCTATGCTTCCTTGTTTGAATCATCTCTTAATGAATTGAAGTCTATGCATGTTTTCAGTGGTAACTTAGGGTTCCTGATCCCTCTTAATTTCTATAATTATGTGTGTTATTGTGTTTGATCTAATTTAGATATTTTTTGTGGGTATACTTCAGCCCCCTAATAGTCTTGTCCCAATCCTACACCAAGTTGCAGAAGTGAATGTCTGCTTGTAGGTCATAGGTTGTCTTATCTTCAGGCCCTCCTATGAAACACTCATGCAGGCCTATTCAGTAAGTTGTGACCTACTAGACCTAAGCCTTTCATTGACTCTATCCCTCTATACTGCAATTCATACCCTACTTTTGGTGTATCAACTAGTAGGTAGTTTTCTTTCAAGCATTTTTTACTTTCAAGCACTCCTTCTATCCCTTTTCCCCTCAAGTTTTAATTTCATGTCTAGAAGCAAATTAAGGTGATTATCCAAAAGGAACCAGCCTAGAACCTGGAGGTCTCCTCTTAGTTAGCATAGGTCCCACACCTGGAGATGATTCCCATGTTATACTAGGTTATCAAGACCAAGAGAGCTTGAAACAAGAGTGCAAACTTAGTGTATAACAATTTTGGCATACCCGGTGGGACCAAAAAGATCAGATTGAAGTTCAAAGGTTCTTATGTTGGTTCATTTGCAAAAGGATTAAGGAAGTTCAATACACAAGGACTATCAGTATAGACTCGAGCTTAAGGATACCCCACCTTGGTGCTAGTGTATAACAATTCTGGCACACCCGGTGGGACTACTACAAAAGAGGTTCATTGTTTGAGGATTATGTTATCTCTGATATACAGATTGCATAATACAAACTTTTAGAAGTTGTTCTACCAAGTATATCTGGCGACTCCACTGATTTCAAAGATCTAGGCCAACCTTGTTTAAGGTTTATGAGAAAGATTGAGACTAGAAGCTCAAAGCCCACTAAATTTTTAGAGTTGCCCTCAAAAGGAGGTCATAAAGGAAAGTCAACTCAAAGAACATCCCCTATAAGGAGAGTTTAGTCTACACCTCCTGATACTTCAGAAAGGAGACCTTTGCCCTTTCAGTCTAGAAGAAGAGGTAGATCTCTAACCAGAGATCTAGAAGAAGATTCAAATCTTGCAGCAAATACAACTCACATAGTTGTTAATCTTCAGATTCCAACTCCTACAATGGCTAGGCAGTTTGCTTTTGCACCTTTCAACCAAGGTTGTCCATTAGCCTTTGCTCAACATCATGATGTGCCCTTGGTGGCACTAAAGAGTATACTTGATTTTATAGGTGATGGGTAGACAACTACTTTTGAACACATAAGAGATGTGACCACCATCTACAACATACACAACAGAACTCAAGAAGATGTGGCCACCAAATTATTAGCAACCTCTCTAAAAGGTAAGGCTCTTGAATGGTTTAGAACTTTAACTGTTGGTTCCATTACTTCATGGGATGAGTTAGGGGATGCATTAACTAAACATGGAATAGAATTCCAGTTTATGTGAGACCATCAGCTGACCATGCTTTTCTATACTAATTGCAAAGCTTGAATGGTCAAATTTTTTTCACGATCCAATCTATGGGTGGTACTTCTCTCCCCTAGGCTTTTGACATAGCTATTAGGGCTGAAAATTGTTGAATCCAAGCAGGCATGATTGCTAGAAGGCCTCCAATGCCCATCATTTCTAGCCTTCAGCCCATTGCACCTGCACAAGTATCTCCATTTACCCCTATTCCCACCATATTGGCACCCCAGGCTAGTACTAGTGGTCAAGAGATAACAACTAGTTTCTGTCAAGAGCTACAAGAAATAAAGAATAGCCAACAGAGTAGTCAACAAGAAATGACAAACTTGTTGCAGACCTTGACTAAAGAGGTTACCAATTTGAAGAATCAAGGTCAAGGAATTAGACCACCATTTCAGCCACAAGGCCAAGGTCCTAATCAACAATATCAGAATTAGGGACATCCTTATCAAAAAAATAGGCCACCATACCAAGGAGGGTATCAAGGACAAAGACAAAGTTTTAGTCAAAGACCATTCCAACCATATAACCCTGCACCTCTAAATTTTGCAAATCCAGTGAGGGATATGGTTCCTAGTCAAAATAATGTGAATATGGATAATGAATGGTGTTTTCCTTGTAATCAGCCTCACAATCAGGATACATGTTCAAGTGGATGGATGAACCAAGCTCTAATGGTTCAAAATACCTCACAAGCTCAATCAAAGGCTTCATCCAATGGGTCAGTGCCTCAATAAGAATCACAAGAGCATGAGACTGCTCTCGTTAATTGGGAGCAACCATACTTCAATGCAATCAATGATGAAGTTGATTTTGTTGCCTATACAAGAGCAAAAAGGAGAGCTCAAGACATGGAGAGAGTAGATTCCAATGCCAAAGCCACTACATCTACAGAGCCGCTGCATCAAGCCACTCCCATCACACCTAAGGAGGCTCCTATCATTACAAGCAATGAAGGCCAACATTCCAAAGAGGTGGAGCCCATCATAGTGAAAGCACAATAGAGAGTACACACTATGTGACCTTTTAACATTCTAGACAACATAAAGAAGGTGAATGTCACCATGTCTATGTGGGACTCTTTGGCTCTTCCAGGATAGCCTGAAATTTTGAAGAAGGCCATGAAAGAAGTGACAACTCCTCAACCTACAAAAGAAGTTGCAAAGCTAGTGTTGGTTAACACTAATCAAGAAAAGGAGGCTCCAAGTAGCAACTCCAAGGCCAATATCATGAAAGGTAGGAATTCAAAACCACGTCCCTTTTATGTATCTCTAATCATTGGAAAATCTTTAGTGCATAATTGTATGGTAGATAGTGGAGCTACTAGCACTGTAATGCCTAAGAAAGTAGCTGATCAATTAGGACTAAAATATGAACCCTTCCAAAAGAAGGTTACCCAACTTGATGGATCCTTAGTCAATACTATAGGTGTGGCCAAGGATATCGGTCTAATCCTTCATGCTAGTCCTAATTTCTCCATCCTCCTTGATATATATATCATAGATCTCCTTGCATTATTTGCTATATGTCTTTCAAGGGAGTTTACATCCAAGATAGGAGGCTACCTATCTTCTGATTGGTCTCACATGCTATTTCATACAAGGTATGGGACCAAGGTTACCATCAAGTCAGAACCATTGGTAGCACAACATATAGAACCATATGTGTCCAATACCATCAATGTAAACTACCCTATATTTGATGACAGTGACTTCCAAACCATTAGGGAAGTAGACACAAAGATAGAAAGTATCCCTAATATTTTCTAGATGAAAGAGCTTCAGAGGCCCAAGAAATCCTTTTTTGGGATTTTGGTTTGGGAAGTTATTTAATACAAGAAAGTGGGGTCATAGAACCAAGCCTTTTCAAAGAAGACACTGATTCAAAGGATCAGAACAATCAGGTTTGGGAACTATTATTTGATGTAGCTAGAAGTAGACATGGTTATGGTGGTGGTTCTATGCTATTGTCCCCAAAAGGAGAAAGGTATTATACTACCTTTAGATTCAGTTTCTCCTACACTAGCAATACTGCAGAGTATGAAAGTCTAGTCAATGGACTAGAATGGGCTAGAAAAAGAGGGCTTAAGGCCATAAAAGTTTATGGTGATAGTGAACTAGTTGTTAGCCAAGTAAGAGGTATAAGTGCAATGAAAAATGACACTTTGAAAACATAGAAGCATAGATTTTGGGATGCAATTGAAGATTTTTGTGCTTTCAACATTGTTTCTATCCCTAGGAAACTAAATCAAAATGCAGATAGGTTAGCTGCTGTTGGATCTCAATATGATATTCCAAATAGCATTTCAAAAGAAATAGATCAACAACATATCAAGGTGATTGTTAGACCCTCTATTCCTGATAATGATGATTGGCAAGTGTTTGACAATGATGAACAAATTTTGCAATTCTTGTTTGAAGAAGATGTTTTTTCAGAGGATAATCAAGATGGGCTATCACAAAACTATGGTGATCAAGTGATACAACTTAAGTCTAATAAGATGCCTAGATGTCTTGATACATTAGAGGTTGTCTTCAACAAGGATGATCAAGTCAAGAAGAATAAAGCTGACCTGGTAGTCCAACAAGAACATTGTGTTGAATTAGAGTTGGAACCAGGTAAGAGCTTACAATTTGGGAAGGTAAACACTGAATTGGAAAGGCAAGATTACACACAACTTTTCAAAGAATTCAGTGATGTATTTGCATGGCAATATGAAGACCTCAAAGGTTTTGATCCTACTCTTGCTCAGCACACCATTGAATTAGAACCTAATTCCAAACCAGTGGGGCAAAAGAAAAGGTCTGTTAATCCAAAACTTGAGCCACTTATGCATAAAGAAGTTCTCAAACTAATAGAAAGTGGTATCATCTACCCCATCAAGCATACTAGTTGGGTTTCCAACCTTGTTCCTATTAGGAAGAAGAATGGGGAGTTGAGGTTATGTGTTGACTTCAGGGACCTTAACGGAGCCTCCTTAAAAGACTACCATCCACTACCTTCTATGGAACAAATCTTACAATGTGTCTCTGGATCTGAGAGATTTTCATTATTGGATGGCTATTTAGGATACAATCAGATCTTAGTGAATGAAGAGGACCAATATAAGACTGCATTTACAACCAAGTGGGGAACCATGGCTTATCAAAAGATGCCCTTTGGTTTGTCAAATGCAGGTGCTACATTTCAAAAGGCAATGGATACGGCCTTTAAAAGCCTCATGTAGAAATTTGTACTAGTCTACTTAGATGACATAACTATCTATTCAAAGCATGTAGTTGATCACATCAAACATTTGAGGAAGATTTTTGAAAGGTGTAGAGAATTTGGGATATCTCTTAATCCCAAGAAATGTGTGTTTGTAGTTCATGAAGGAAAATTGTTGGGATATGTAGTATCCAAAGAAGGGATCATAGTAGATCTTGAGAGAATTATAGCTATCCTAGAGCTACCATTGCCACATCATAAGAAAAGTCTCCAATCTTTCATAGGAAAGATTAACTTTGTTAGGAGGTTCTTGCCTAACATTATAGATTTACTAAAGCCTTTGACAGCCATGTTAAAGAAGAGTTCAGTTTTTAGTTGGATTAAAGAAGGAAGAGTTAATTTCCAAGCTATCAAAGAGGCCTTAACATAAGCCCTTTCCCTGTTAAACCCAAATTTCATTAAGGATTTCATCCCTTATGCTTATGGAGGGCATGATGCTATATCTGCAATGTTGACTTGAGAAAATTCAGATGGATTGGAGCAGCCCATTGCTTTCTTTAGCAAAGGTTTAGAAGAGTATGAATAGAGATACTCTTTTGTAGAGAAACATGTACTTGCTATGGTAAAAAGCCTTAAGAAGTTAAGATATTTGTTGACCCATAGCAAGGTACACTTGAAAGTTACTCATCCAAGTGTCAAAGAATTTTTTCTTTCCAAAGACCTGAATGAGAAAAGAGCCGGTTGGATCACCAAGGTGATGGAATATGACATAGATATTCAAACTACCAAGCTGGTTAGAGGAAGAGGTCTTTGTGAGCATTTGGTAGGGGATGAGAGTTCAAAGAAATCAGAAACAATAGATGCATCTCTGGTGGTGCATTCTATAGAAGAACAAGCCAAGGAAACTAGTTGGTTGCCTAACATGATCAATTATTTGAAGATAGGACAATGTCCTGCAGGTTTGGATTTAGCAAAAAGAAGGTATTATAGATTGCAATCTATTCCATTTGTTCTGATAAATGAAGTTCTTTTTAGAAAAGATCACAGTGGTGTCCTTTTAAGATGCATAGATTCAAAAAAGATAGCTGATGTCCTATTTGAGTTTCATGATGGACCTTCTGGAGGTCATTTTTCTCCTAGGACTACTGCTTTTAAAATCATGAGGGTTGGATACTATTGGCCATCTATCTTCAAAGATAGTCATGAGTATGTGAGAAAATGCATCAAGTGTGCCATGTTTGCAGGAAAAGAAAGGCTTACAGCCTTACCCCTACAGCCAGTCAGAACAGAGAAACCTTTCATGAAGTGGGGTATAGACTTCATTGGCATGATCAATCCTCCATCTAGTGCAGGCCATAAATGGATAATCACTATAATAGATTACTTCACCAGATGGACAGAAGCAATTTCTTTAAAGGAGTCAAATGAGAGTGTCATCTTAAGTTTTTATGATGACATAATTCATAGATTTGGCACTCTCGACTCCATAATTTTAGATAATGCATTAGCATTCACAAGCCTCAAAGTCTCAGAGTGGGCAGTCAAGAATGACATCTATTTGAATACCAGCTCAAATTACTACCCCCAAGGCAATGGTTTAGCAGAATCAACAAACAAGAATTTGATTAAGATAATCAAGAAGACTCTACAAGACAACCAAAGGGATTGGCATACCAAACTGAGGTCTGCCTTGTGGTTAGATAGAATTACCCCAAAGAAGATCATTGGGAATTCTCCTTATGTGCTAGTGTATGGATGAGAGGCCAGGTTGTCCATTTCAACTGAATCACCAGCTCTAGACTTGGCCACTCAATATGCTATATTTGAAGAGGGAGATCCATTATAGGTCAGACATGCTTAGCTCATGGAATTAGAAGAATTCAGAAACAAGTCAATGCAAGATATGGAATTCCATCAAATCCAAACAAAGAAAAGTTTTGATAAAAGAGAAAAGGTCAGAAATTTCAAAGTTGGGGATGTAGTCCTCAAGTGGGATGAGTTCAGATCAAGGCTTGGAAGACATACATAATTTGATTCATTTTGGGGTGGACCATTTGTTATAATAGAGTGCAAGGGGTCTAATGCTTTTCAACTATCAACTCTGGAAGGAGATGCCTTGCCAATATCAATGAATGGATTCACTTGAAGCCTTGCTTTGAGGTTAATCCCTCTCTATAAATTCTGTAAATGTGTTTTTCTTTGTTCCCCTACTTTCTAGGTTAGTTTCCTCCTTTACAAGAAGTGCCTATGCACAAGTTTGTCTCTCTGGTCCCAATTTTGTCTCTGTTGAAGTTTTATATTCCTGTAATGATCTCATGCCCAATGGATTGTTTATAGGCCACTGATCTATGTCTAGCAGGCTGACATCTAGCACAAATCACCAAAATGTTGCCCTAATTTTCCTATTCTATGCAAATTTGGCTAAAATCTATTCCAGGGTCTCTGTTTTGAATGTGCCAAGCATCCCTAAAAATTTCATGGGATCATGCCTTATCTTCTGGCCTCTGCAATTTATTTTATTGCCTGGTTTGCAAGTAAAAAATTCATAGAACTAGCCATTGGAGGCATAAAACCCTGAAAACCCTAAGCCATGTTTTAATTCTTTATTACTTTATCTGCCACTTAAGTTCCCAAATTCCCATGTGCACTAAATTCTTATTGGTCGGTCACCTATTCTCTTATTTTGCCAGTGGTTACCTTTTCCATTTGGTGATTCAATGACTGCAGTCATTCTCTTAGTCGCTTAATGTTTCATGGTGACCGCTAAACGTCTAGCGACTCAGTGAGCGGTTAACTTCCCTTCAATCTCATGTTTGCTAAGAGGTCTGGTGGTCTTTTTATGTGGGGTCCCGGTTAAAAGATCTAACGACTGTCTGATGATCTTAAGGGTTTGTGTCAGAGCATTAGATCATGCACCGACCATTGATTCCCTTTCAATGAAGTGCTACAGTGTGTCAGTGGGTCTGATGCCACGTCATCTTATGTGGAGGCTCCTGATTGGCTAAAGGGTTGTGATGTGTAACCTTGTCAGAGCGGGCCCAGTAGACTCTGTTCAGATGATCCTACGGCTGGTGCATGATCTCATGGGTTGTGTTAGAGCCATGAGATTATGCACCGACTGTTGATTTCACTTTGTTGTCAGAGCCTTGTGGGTGGGTCTTCGTTTGCTGATATGCTCATCTTCTATTGGTCCACATAGTGATGACTAAGATTTGTTAATGGGGCCGTGTCAGAGTCTGTGTAGGGACATCAGAAGGATGAAGATCGACTACTGGTGTATCTTCATGAGTGGGTTTTCTAACAAATGAGATCTTGTGCTAGCCATCAGATTTTCCAAGTGTTCAAGTTCTGTTAGTGGGTCCAATGTTAGGTCAGGATGACATGCCATATTTTGATTGGTCAAAGTAAAGAGAAAGTCTATAGGACCACATTGCTAGGTGTGCTGATGTGCCGGTTTGTGATTAGTTTTCATGAGCTGATGAGGATTTGCAAGTGGACCCGTGTGTCAGTGGGGTCCCAATTCTAAAAGGATCTATGGTTGGGGCATGATTGGAAGGAATATTCGAGGCACATGAGATCATGCATCCACTGTTAGATTGGAATATGTTTGCAGTGGGTCCATTGTCAAAAAACTTGTCGAGGTGTTTGTTGATGAGGTGGTCAGGGTGAATGGAGGATTGCCAAGTGGCGAATGGGCCCGGGGTTAGAAAACATTAAACGAATTAGTGACTAAAGGGGTATCTCATGTTCACCAGACTTAACTAGGGTCAGTTAATATAATTAACGGTCCTGTGACCAATGAGAAAAAGGTAACCTAAGGTGAACTTGAGGTTAATTCTGCAGATGAATGGTTCTCGGGTAAATAAGAAGATCTAAGGGTCATGTTTTAAAAGGATATTGAGATTTAAATGTGTGTCATCGATGGAGGAAAAGTATGGCACCACCTGCTATCCATTAATATTTAAATTCAAATTTATTTCTTTGCAGGGTTTTGGCTAGGTTTTGATCCAATTGTCATTTGCGACAGAGTGGGTAGATAGAATTTATGTCTTCAGGACATTTGCAGTTGAAAGAGGATGATGAGGAGGTCTGGGTAGCTGTCTTTAGTCATTTCTTGTTTTCTAAGAGTACCAAATCAGTGCATTCATGGCGGGCCAATTTGCAGGAAGGTTGGTGAATCGAGGTTGCTTGTCCGCAGGTTGATTTCAGTACAAGGATGGGCACACAAAGATGAATATCTGATCGGTTGAGATATTTGTAGAAATAACATTTATGATCAGACTTGATTGAATCAAACTTGATTGAATTAGACTTGATTGATTTAGGGTTTGTTATTCTGTTGTACATCTGTAACCCTAGTTAGGTTTTTGACTCCTGCCTGCATGCAGTTGAGATGTATATATTGTATTTTTGGAGCTTTTGAGCTCAGAGTTGGACAATTGTAAAAGAATTTCACTTTTCTTAAGGGTCATCTGTGGTATCATTTCTACCCTCTGGCTTATACAGTTGTAAATCTTTCATTGATTATTCAAACACTACAAAGGTATTTTGTGACAATTCTTCATGTCCCTATGCTTCCTTGTTTGAATCATCTCTTAATGAATTGAAGTCTTTGCATGTTTTCAATGGTAACTTAGGGGTCTTGATCGCTCTTGCTTTCTGTAATTGTGTGTGTTATTGTGTTTGATCTTATTTAGATGTTTTTGTGGGTATACTTGAGCCCCCTAACAGTCTTGTCCCAATCCTACACCAAGTTGCAGAAGTGAATGTCTACTTGCAGGTCATAGGTTATGTCTTATGTTTAGGCCCTCCTATGAAATAATTATGCAAGCCTATTTAGTAATTTGTGACCTACTAGACCTAAGCCTTTCATTGACTCTATCCCTCTATACTGCAATTCATACCCTAATTTCAGTGTATCACCTAGTAGGTAGTTTGCTTTCAAGCATTTTTACTTTCAAGCACTCCTTTTATCCCTTTTCCCCTCTAGTTTTAGTTTGATGTCTAGAAGTAAATTAAGGTGGTTATCCAAGAGGAACCAGCCTAGAACCTGGAGGTCTCATCTCAGTTAGCATAGGTCCCACACCTGGAGATGATTCCTATGTTATACTAGGTTATCAAGACCAAGAGAGCTTGAAATAAGGGTGCAAACTTAGTGTATAACAATACCATGATGAGGTATTGTGTGATATCATATCTATGGATACATGTCATATGTTGTTGGGTAGACCATGGTAGTTTGACAGATGTGTTGTGCATGATGGTCGTGCGAATACCTAGTCCCTGACAAAGGATAAAGTGAGACATAAGCTAAAGCCATTGAATGACAGAGAAGAAAAGGTATGTGGGAGCTAAAGACTTAGTGAAAAAATGTGTGCTAAAATGTTTTCACACTTCTATTAGTCATTAAATCCAAGATTACTCAAGAATGAGGTCTCAAATAGAGACTCATAGCTCTCTATTCATGGAGTGCAAGGGTTTATAATGAGTGCCCTCAGATTAGACCTAGTTTGTGCCCATGCAAGTACACCATAAAATGAGAGATTCAAAGAGTAAAAGTAAGAATGCTAGCCTCCATGATCATCAGGTATGTATGCAAATGAAAATGAAATTAGATCTAAGCTAGATGGATTAAGCTAGATGCAAGAAAGAAAATGAAAATGATGATGCAATGCTTCAATATGAGAGATCTAAGAATACCATAGCTCCAAGATGCCAAGATTGAGAGACTCCAAGATTCCAAGATGTTAAGATGCTAAGATTTCAAGAGGATGATAATGCAAGAGATGATAATGCAAAAGATGAATGATGTAAAAGATGGATGATTAAGAATGAGGAGAGAGTCTCCTTTTAAAGGATCTAGAAATGAATGAACAGTTAAGATTAAGAGGCAAAAAGAAATGAGCAACAGTGGAGATTAAATCTTGGTTGATCCATGTGCTCAAGATTCTCAAGAGGCAAAATCAATGGACATGATTAAGAGGCAAAAAAATGTGTGGAAGAGATTAAGAGGCAAAAACCTTTTTCAAAAAGTCAAAAGATTCTATCTCATAGGAAAGTGCACTTTTTTTTCTTTTTTTTTTTTATTATTTATTTATTATTTTTAGCAAAGTGGTTTCCATTATTTAATTAAAATATTTTTTATTTATTTAAAAGAGATTTTTTATTATAATTAAATGTAGCTTAGAATAAAGTGATTTTATTATTTAATTAAAAGAGATTTTTATTTAATTAAAAGGGAGCATGTTCTCTTAATTAAATAAAGCTTAGGATAAAATGATCAAACCTTAGGAAATATTGAATTAATTATGATTTGATCAAAGAAATTGATTTGAATTGAAAATATTTCAAAGCATTGATTCAGGAAATTGATAAATTGGTTCCATCATTTGATAAATTGAAGAATAGGGCCCAAAGTCTAGGTGACCATTTTAGGGTGCATACATTTGCCCCTCTTTGACTAATGTGTGATCTTTATGGGAATACATTTGGCCATAGAATGGAGAATCACAGAGCTGCATATTTATGGGGATTCATAGTTGATAATCAACGAAGTTAATGAAGAATATCAAACAAAAGATGAGAAATAGGTACCTTAAAAGAAAATGGTTGATTCCTTGAGATGATACTTCACATTTGTCACATTTCAAAAAATCCCTAGAGTAGAAAAAAAAGTAGCTGACGCTATAGCTACACTTGCTTCACTCCTATAGTTAGAGCAGCATGAGTCCAGATTTGAATTCCTAGTGGAAGAGCTACATTACCCTATCTATGAGTCCCAAGAAATTCATGTTGTATGTGCCCTTGTTGGTCATGAGTCATCCCACTATGGTGTCATTTACTGATACCTTCATGATGGCATTATCCCTGAAACCTTTAACCGGTCTGAACGAAGGAACCTTACTCGAAATGCCTCTCACCATACCCTTATCTCTGGTGATTTGTATAGGAGGGGTCTAGATGGGACACTTCTTAGATGCTTAGAAAAGGATGAATATGACCAAGTGTTAGTTGACATCCATGAGGGCATCTATGGAGGACATTGTAATGGTCTTGACATGGCCCGAAGGTTTCTTAGGGTGGGGTACTATTGGCCCTCAATGCAGATGGATGCAGTAGCTTTTACAAAGTCATGTGAAAAGTGTCAAAAATATGGTAACCTGATACATGCTCTAGGTAGGGAGCTTATTCCTTCTATATCTCATTGGCCATTTCAACATTGGGCCTTTGATCTTGTTGGGCAAATTCATCCCAAATCATCAGGTGGACACAAATTTATCGTCACTACTACTAATTACTTCACTAAATGGGTAGAAGTTGTCCCACTTTCTATTGCCTCAGACAAGACAGTCTCTCTATTCATTCTGAATCATATCATCTGTCGATATGGAGTGCCTTAAAAAATTATCACTGACAATGGAGGTCAGTTCGAAAATAAGGACCTTAAGCAACTCTCCAAGAAATTCAAGATTAAACAACATTGGTCCTCCATTTACTTCCCGCAAGGAAATGGTCAAGCAGAGGTATCCAATAAAACCATTCTGAAAATCCTCCATAGAAAAGTTCATAAGAATTGTAGGGATTGGCATTTACAGATAAATCCAGCCTTATGGGCTTATAGAATGAGTATTCGTACTCCTATAGGGGCTACTCCTTTTGCCCTTACATATGGTGCTGAAGCAGTGTTACCTTTAGAGGTTGAGATTCTTTCACTTAGAGTTTCCCTTAAAGGTCTAGTTACAGATGAAGACTACCACGCCATGAGACTCCAAGAGTTAGAACTTCTAGATGATAAATGTCAAGCATCATTTGACCATATGAGGGTTTACCAAAAGCGTATGTCCCAAGCCTTCAACAAAAAGGTTTTCCCTAGATATTTCCAAGTGGGAGTTCTTGTCCTACATGAAAATCCAAAGAATCAACAACATAGAGAATAAAAGGGAAAATCCAAACCTAATTGGCTTGGACCTTACATCATTACTGCAGCTTTTGGGACAAGTGCTTATTTATTATCTATTGAAGAGCGAGAATAGCTCCCTAATCTTATCAATGTCTTGCACCTGAAGAAGTTCTATCCATGATGCATATTCTTTTTGGGGGCATCCTTTGTACATATTTATTGATGCTAAAAAAATCTTTAAAAGCATATAAAGTCCTAAAAAAAATTTTTAAAAAAAAAATTGCAAAAAATTCAAAAAAATAGAAAAATTGCCTTGGTGAAAACCTGGAAACAGGTACCTTGGTAGAAAAAATACAAAAAAATTTAAAAAAATAAAAAAATCTATTAAGTGGTGAAAACTTGGAAATGGGCACTGCTTGAGGTCTTTACAATCCTATTTCTTAGCACGTGTCCTTGACACTTAGCCTTTCTCCATCATGCCTTGTCCTTGTTGCCTTGGTTTGGAATTGGTCTTTGTCTTTATCTAGGGGGCATAACTGTGTTAGCTTTGGTCTTTTGGATGCATCAGTCTTTAGGAAACCTCGCAAATGGTGTTTTTCAACACCACCTCAACTATGTTTTTCAACACTTCCCCAGCGTCAAGTGTTTCTTAACACTTATCAGATATTCTACCCACAGTCTAAAATGATACAATATTTCTCACTGACAGATGCAATACTCAAAGATTGACTCTATGACCTACACACATGTACTTAAACACTTGACTTGTTGAGACTTTCTTGAATTTCTTTCTTTGTGTGCTATCTATGATGATTTCTTTGCTGAGTGTTCTCTCCCTAAAAGTTTTCAATGATGTCTAGCTAGAAAACTGGGGCCATGAGGACATGTTTTCTTTATTTTCTACCTATGGGTATATTTTATTGATCCTAACTGTCATTTGCATTCATGCTTGTTCTACTTGACACTATGATCTATAATGTATTATCCCTGACTATTTTTTCCAAGTGCATACCTTTAGTCATCTTGAATTTGTTGTGTCTTGATGCAAGCATAATCTTGCTATACCAAACTTACAAAACCTCACTGCACTAGTCATCTTGACTTACATGTCTTTGATGCTTAGGTGGGATTCCCACATTCCTATCTGATATAGATCATATTTATATACCCATAGTTATACTAGTGTATATTGTATGATCTTGCGATGCTACCAATAAAGCTCGATGATGATTATTAGAGTCTAATGGCTTTGTGACCGTGCAAGTACACCACTTTTCATAGTAGCTTGCATTCTTAAGTCCATGTTAGTTTAGTTTTGCATCTTTCATGGACTTGTCAGTCAACTACGCTCATCTTTCACTTCTTCTTGATCATGTCTTTCACTCCTCTTTTAGATCACATCCTTTTCCTGTCATCACAAAGGGTTAATCTTATCATCATATCTTTATCAAATGACCTTTTCACCCTTTATATAGCATTTTGACCTAATTTTCAAAACATCTCATAATTTCATGAAAATTGCATGCCTGGCTAATGTCGACTTCTTGGATCCATTTTCGGGATCAAAATCAAAATCCAAGTTCATCTTGATAGTCAAAATCACATTTTAAAATTTCTTCTTCTTCTGCGCAGTTGGCTGACCGTTTGAGGTCTGATCCTTTGATCTTCACTGGGGCATCTTCATCTCTTCATCTCCATCTCTCTCACTACCCTAGTCTTCCATTCATCTTCTTCACTTCGTCTCTCTAAGGTTTGACTTTATTTTTCTCCTATATCTTTCTTAGTCAAACCTAGTCAAACTGGGGCATACCATCACTACTTGATGGTTACTCTATCATCTTTCATCTTTGATTATGATTTCTAGTGATTTGATCATGTTTCTCTCACTTCTACATTACCTCTATTTGATTTTGATTTCGATCACGAGGGTGCAGTACCTATCAAACTTTAATCCTTGATTCAGCTTTATCAAACCTATCAATCAAACCTTGCTTGAGACTTGACAATTACCTATTTATAGGGGTGTTGGCCTTGTCTTTTTCAATCAACTTATCTTTGTCCAGATGTGTTCCCATCCGTCAAACACACGTTTGGGTTTTTTTTTAATCCCGAATCGATCTCACATTTCAATTTCATTCTTTGACCACATGTGATCCTAAATTGATCTCACATTAGTCAAAGAGGGGCAAATGTATGCACCCTAAAATGGTCACCTAAACTTTGGGCCCCATTCTTTAATTATCAATTTCCTAAATCATTTCCTTGCAATATTTTTAAATCAATTTCCTTGATCAAATCTTGATTCTATCATTTATTTGATTATATTCTATGGATTAACCATTTTATCCTAAGTCTTTATTTAATTAAAAAGAATTCCCTCCCCTTTTATTAAATAATTTTGTCTCACATGGGGCACAAAAGTCAACACTTCTTTCTCATTGGAGGAGATTTGTGGACAAGGATTGATCCCACTTTCAAACTCCACCCTTCATCAAATCTTTTACCTCTTAATCTCCATGGTCCATTTATCTTTAAAAGGAGAGCTCTTTTCTCATTCATAGGATCCACTTTTTATGCTAATGTTGTGCTGCAGGTTTTCTTGACGACTTTGGAGCTTTGGAGAATTTTTTTCATCTTAGTCTTCATACTTGCATTATAGCTTAATCTTTTCATATAATTCTTAACTAGTTTCTTTTCATGCATTGTAGCTTAGCTCACATAGCTTAATTAGTAATGGCTTGTAACACTTTCATTTCTTTAGTTTAGTTGCATTCTCATTCTAGCATAGATGCATTGCATTTCCATTTCTGATTCTTGAAGATATTGGCATTCTTTCCCTTGTCTCTTTGAATCTCTCATTGCATGGTTTACTAGCAAGGTCATATGCTTAATAGCTCTAGCTGAGAGCCCTATAAACACCCTTGCACTCCATGCCTAGGGAGCTCTAAGTTGCTTTCTCAAGGTTTCCAATTCATGGATTTCTCTTGGAACTAAAGACTTCGAGAAGTGCACATTTTGAGTGTACATGTGGCAGTGCAAGAGGGTAAGTGCACAAAGATGGGGGATGAAAAAGATGTCACTTTTCTTTTTGGTCCCCCATCATGCATAGTGCATATGCACTAAAGGGTGTGCACACTATGGCTTGGGTTTCCCAAGCCTTAGGACTGGTAAATTCAAATCCCTTACAAAGCCCACATGCCCTATAGGGTGCATGCGCTATAGCGCATGCACAATATTTAAATCTATGACTTTCATAGCGTGTGCATGCTCTGGAAGTCATAGATTCATATAGTGCATACTCCATATAGGGCATGTACCCTATTTAATACATACATTTAAGTAGAGAGAGAGAGAGAGAGAGAGAGAGATTGATACAAATATAACATTTAAGTATAAGTTTTATTTATTTAATTTCTTATACTTTAAGTTATATTTGAATAAATTATAAAATATAATAGTTCTAGGATGTTTGGGATAGGTTCCAGCTTCATAGAAGTTAAGATGTAGATTCTAGATTCAAAAAATTCCAGACTTAGCCAAATTTTAGTATTCAGCAAGCCTTCAACAGGGTTACCTCCCACAATCCATCATGGATTTCTAAGGTCAAAATGAAGCTAGAAAAAGGATTCCTAAAGGGTTTTAACTCTCTCTCTCTCTCTCTCTCACTCTCTCTCTCTCACACACATCACCCTTTGTCTCCCCCTTATCTACTCTCTCTCTCTTTCATCACCCTTTCTCTCTCTCATTACCCTCTCTCTCTATTCATGAGAGCGGGAGAGAGAGAGGGTGATTTGAGAGAGAGAGAGAGAGAGGGTTGAAACCAAGTGATTTGTAATAAAATGAGTTAAAACCCTTTGGGAATCCTTTTTCCAACTTCAGTTTGACCTTAGAAATCCATGATGGATTGTGGGAGGTAACTTTGCTGAAGGCTTGCCGAATCCTGAAATTTGGCTAAGTCTAGAATTTTTTGAATCTAGAATCTGCATCTTAACTCCTATAAAGCTAGAACCTATCCCAAAAATCCTAGAACTATTATATTATATAATTTATAAAATTATAACTTAAAGTATGAAAAATTAAATAAATCAAACTTATACTTAAATGTTATATTTGTATAAATCCTCTCTCTCTCTCTCTCTCTCTCTCTCTCTCTCTCTCTCTCTCTCTCTCTCTACTTAAATCTATCTTAAATAGGGTGCACGCCCTATAGGGAACACACCCTATAGGGCATAGACCCTATAAGGCATGTGTACTATGTGAATCTATGACTGTCATAGCACGCACGCGCTATGAAAGTCATAGAATTAAATAGTGTGTACGCGCTATAGGGTGTGTGCCCTATAGGGTGTGCATGCTTTGTAAAGCATTTGAATTTACCAATCCTAAGGCATGGATTTGCATTGGAGATCCAAACCAAAGGCTTGGATGATTGAAATAGGCCTGAGATGTGTTTTCTAGTAGACATACAAAAAAATAACATCTTTTTTTGTTTTCTCCTTGTCAAGTTTACTTGTCGCTCAAGAATGTAAAAATCAGATGACGTGATATTGTAGATCTCCCTATTAGCTATCTAAGCATATAATTTATTTTGAATTTTGATTATGTTAAAGTTTTCAACTCTAATTTATTTTCTGTGTATGTCCATTTTTTGTAAAAAACCAACATTTAGTATTTTGGGCATAGATTTTGGCTCTTTCATCAAATTTTGCAGCAAGTTACATTTTTAGAAAGTAGACTCCATTGTACACACTTAAAAAAAAAAGAAAATATGATTTTCGATTAGTTTTAAATGATTTCTAGGGGTAGCACACAAAAATTTCATGTTTTCAAGATGTGTGCACTTCGTAAATTCATCAAAAATTATACATTCATAAAAAATTATCAAAAAAATATGGGATAAACTACGTGGTGTTAGCTAACTTCTCACTAGAGCGATTAAAAAAATTGAAAAAAAAAAAAAAACATTTTAGGGGGAGCACACTAGAGGCTATGTTATGTTTTTGGACAAAAAATAGGACCACTTTTTGTGCTCCCCCTTTTTGAGGGCCTTAGTTTGCACCATTTTCAAAATAAGTTAGTAGTTGAGGAACTAGATTCAAAGTGTTACAACTCTTGTTTTTGTTTCATCTTAAAATTTTGAGTCTAACTATCTTCAATTTCTTGTTGAAGGTCAGAGTTTTCTGATTTCATGAAAAAAAGTGACATCTTATACTGCCTTTTTTGTCCCCCATCTTTGTGCACTTACCCAAGAATAAATTTTGTTGATGGAAGAAAATTTCTAGATGGTATGAGGCATGAGTATGTGTGTTTTCCTTTAATTCCAAAAGTTGGTAAAGAGAAAGTAGATGTACCTATAGAATTTACAGATTTGTTGAATGAGTTTCAAGATATTGTATCTGATAATGTACCTGATAGATTACCACTAGTAAGGAAGATCAGTCATCAGATCGACCTGATTCTAGGAGCCAGTTTTCCAAAATAAGGCAGCACATAGAATGACACTAGTAGAAAGTGAGGAGTTGAACAGACAAGTACATGAGTTGTTACAGGAGGGGTTGATTTAGGAGAGCCTGAGTCCATGTGTTGTACCAAAAATATAAGAACCGAAGAAGAATGAAGAATGGAGGATGTGTATAGAGTCTAAGCGAAGAAACAAGATCACAATCATGTATAGGTTTCCATTGCCATGAATGGATGATATTATGGACTGTTTGAGTGGAGCTGTGTATTTCTCAAAGATAGATCTGAAGAGTGGGTATCATTAGATTCAGATCAGAGACTGAGATGAATGTAAGACTACCTTCAAGACAAAGGAAGGACTATATGAGTGGTTAGTCATGCCTTTTGGGCTAACCAATGCACTGAGCACTTTCATGCGGCTCATGAATGAAGTTCTGAAAGAATTTTTGTGTAATTTTGTCATTATTTACCTAGATGATATTTTGATTTTTAGTAAGAAATTGGAGGAGCATATGATGCATATTCGTAGGGTGTTTGAAAAGCTGAGAGAAGAAAAAATGTTGATAAATTTGAAGAAGTGCAGTTTTGTGAAGAAAGAGTTAGTGTATTTGTGCTTTGTAGTTTTAGCAGAAGGTCTAAAAATAGACCCAAAAAAAGTGTAGAATATCCTTGAATGACCTACTCCAAGGATTACTACTGAAGTGATATCTTTTCATGGTTTGGCTAGCTTTTACAGAAATTTTATCATAAATTTTAGCAATATTTGTGGACCCTTGACTAAAATAATAAGAGGGGATAGAAAAGAGTTTAAATGGACTAATGGGGTAGATAAGAGTTTTAAATTGTTGAAATGAAAAGTTATAGAACAACCTATTTTAGCATTTCCAAATTTTAATAAGGTGTTTCAAGTACACTGTGATGCTAGTGGTATTGCAATAGGATCTGTTATGAGCCAATAAGGTAAACCTGTTGCTTATTTCAATGAGAAGTTGAATGATGCCAAGAGAAAATATTTTGTTTATGATCAAGAATTTTATGCTATAGTTCAAGCATTGAAGAAGTGGAGACAGTATCTACTTCCTAAGGAGTTTGTTTTGTATACTGATCATCAAGCTTTGCAATATTTGAATAGTCAAGGAAAGTTGAATCAAAGGCATTTGAAATCGGTTATTTTTTGTAGAGTTATACATTTGTTTTGAAACATGGGAGTGGAAAGTGTAACAGGGTTACAGATGCACTTAGCAGAAGGCAACTATTACTGACATAGATGCAGATTGAGGTAGTTGCATTCAAGGAACTCAAGAATTTGTATCTAGAGGATCTTAATTTTGGTGAAGCTTGGAAAGCTTGTAAAGAACCTGTTACTCTAGATAGAACAAAGTGGCTAGATTTCATCATTCATGATGATATGCTATTCAGAGGGAGTCAGTTGTGTATTCCACGAAGTTCTATGAGAGATAATCTCATCAAGGAGAAACATAGCAGAGGATTGGTTGGATATTTTGGTCATGATAAAACCCTTGCTTTGGTTAGTGAGAATTATTATTGGCCATAGTTACATCAAGATGTCAAGAAGTTTGTACAGAGTTGTAGAATATGTCAGATGGTGAAAGGAGTGAAGTAGAATACAGGGTTGTATCAGCCATTGCCTATACCAAAGAAACTTTGGGAGGATATCAGTATGGACTTTGTTCTTGGTTTACCAAGGACTCAGTGGGGACATGATTCAATTTTTGTGGCGGTTGACAGATTTTCAAAGATGGCACATTTCATTCCTTGCAAGAAGACTAATGATGTTGTTCATGTAGTAGAATTGTTTTTCATAGAAGTAGTGAGACTACATGGTTTGCCAAAGACCATAGTTTCAGATTGAGATACTCAGTTTGTTGGATATTTTTGGTGCACATTATGGAAGAAGCTAAAGAAAGATTTGAAGATCAATTCATCACATCATCCATGGACTGATGGATAGACAGAGGTGGTGAATAGGAGTTTGGGAAATTTGCTGAGATGTTTGGTTGGAGATAAGCCAACATGATGGGATTTGATTTTACCATAGGTAGAATTTGCATACAATAATTATGTCAACAGGAGCATGGGTAAATCACCATTCTAGATTGTATATGGTAGTAGTCCCATAAATGCATCTGAGTTGAGAAAGATAGATAAATGAGAAATAAGTAGTGCTGAAGCTAAGGATTTTGCAGAACACTTGAAGAACATCCATGAGGAGGTAAGGAAGCATATTACCAAGATAAATGCACAACATAAGACTAAGGAAGATCAAAAAAGGAGGCATAAGGAATTTCAGGTTGAGATGAAGTCATGGTTCATTTGTAGAAGGGGTGATTTCTAGTTGGTACATATAACAAGCTGAAAATGAAGAAGTCTGGGCCATGTAAGTTACTGAAGAAGCATGATTCAGGAAATACCTATGAGGTCGAGTTGCCTACTAATTTGAATATTTCACCACTATTTAACATTTCAGATTTGACAAAGTATCATGAAGAAGGTGTTGAATATGAGGTCAAAACATCACAGTGGAGTATTCTAGCTACTAGTTTAGATACCAAGGAGATTGAGGACATACTGGATAGTCGTGTTGGCAGAAGTACTAGGAACAGGACATATGAAGAATATCTAGTCAAGTGGAAAGGATGACCTATTGAAGATTCATCATGGCTGACAAAGGAGGAGGTTAACCATCTTGTATCCCTCTTCACACCTAAGTTGTGACAGGGTCACTTCTCAAATTAACCCGGGTGTCTAATGCAAGAGCATCATGGGTGTAAGAGAAATCTTGCATCACTGAAAAATATTTCTGGTTTCTTTTCAATAAGGGCTATCTTGTGTAGAGCTGTTATTTATGGAAACTTACTATTTTTAGTAAGTTTTTCATATGATCTTAGAATGTTCTGATTTCATAGTTGGAGGTTCATCTTAGTCATATCAGCCTGCCAGTAAAGTTTCATTGCTAGATCAAGTCTGGTTTTGAAGATATTGAAAATTTTTAGTTTTGGAAATAGGGTACAAAAACTTTGAGCTTAGTTTTGAAGGATTTATAGGCCCTGTTAGCACGTGCAAAAAATTTCATGGCTCTAGCCCTTTTCTTCTAGTATCTGCAATTATTTTTAGGTCTCTGGCATAAACGCTTGGTTCAAATTTTTGAAAATATAGTCGTTGGTAAGAAAAACTCTGGCCTTGTTCTAATTTCATGTTACCTATATTCTGGCCACTAAAGTTCCTAATCTACATGTGCTTATTAGAGACCACTTTACCATGTTCATGGTTAGGTTATTCATGTGTCGGAGGGGTCCCCTTTAATTTTTCCTATGTCCCTGCGCTTTAATCTTTCCTAAGCTCCCAGCGCCCAGTGTATTTTAATTTTTCCTAAGTCTGATTGTTTTAATACTGACTAATGTTTTGGCTTTGGATTTTCCTGGGCCTGGCTCTTTGACACCATCTCCATCAATGATGGATGTAAATTCTTATGAGATTTTGAGACAACCGTTGATCCTTTCGTGTGACGTAGCCTTTTCTTTTGGCAGGTCCATCTACTAGATATGCTGATTTGTTGTACTATGATTGGTCCATGTTGTGTGAGCTAGATGTGTTGTCAGGTGGGCCCGGTATCTAAATTAGAAGATTCAAGATCAAAGACAAGTGCTTGATCTCATGGAATCTTCAAAGCATTTCAGATCTTACACCAGCCGTCTGATCTTCCAGGCAGCTTAATGTTCTCAGTGGGGCCATTTGCTAGGTGGTGCAAGATTGTTCAAATTTTATTGGTCGACGTGGATGATGCGGTAGGGTGGGGTCATTATCAGAGAGATCATTGACGAGAACAAGATCTATAGTTAATGTAAGTTCTCATGAGTTTTGTCAGAGCTATGAGATTTTATGCCTATCGTCTGATTATAAGGCTTATAGAAGGTGGGTCCTGTGTCAATGTGACCGAGCATGAGCCATGAATGAGGTAATGACAAGTGGCATAAAGTGGGCCCAGGTGGGGTCTAAGGTCTTGGCGGTCTGAATAAATAAGGTTAGTGGCCTGACAAAATTCAATGGGTTCGTTCATTCGCGTAATAAAATGGCGGTGTTCCAAGTTGACTGGCGATTCAGAGAACACTTGTTCGCATAATCGCTAAATTTTCTAGCGATAAGATAAATCTTTCTGTGAACTGGCAAAAACCTTTTGTCGCCAGTTTGCTAGATGTGGGACCAAGGTTAAATTTTTTTCTTTGGTTGCCTGTTCACAGGGTTAAGTGGTGAGTTAATATTTCACTTCGCGAATGGGATTTGCCTTGTCACATGGTCGTTGAGTGTTAACTTGAGAGTGGCAGTTGAGTTAAGGACATAAAGACCGTGAAATAGAGGGATGATCTAACAAATGCGACTTAAGTTTGATCTAATTTCAAATGTGGACTGTCGATTTGCTGCTAGCGCCATGGAAATGACTGTTTAATTTCAAATTTGAATTCTTTGAGGGTTTCCAGCAACAGGAAGTACCAAAATTTATGGTTTTAATAGTTGATTTCAATTGGTTTGGTGGTGCTTGCTATTGCAGTGTGGTCCAGGGAGTTCCATGATTATCTGCAGGGGTTTGTACCATGTGGTTTTGTGCTCAAGGCATGTTGCAAGTGACTCAAAGGGTTGACATTTGGGATGTCTTTGTGGTTCTCAGTAGCTTCTTAGAGAATTTATCATGATTGTGGATCACTCTGAGATTTTCTTTCTCCTGGTTTCCTGGGTTTCTTCCCCTGTAATGAATTTGTGACCGTTTCTGGTTGGTTTGGTGGGTGAAACCCTAACCCTAGTCATCTGTAGCTTGTTGCAACATATTTTGGGTTCCCAAGATGACTAGGGGGTATTTATAGAAAATTTTTTAACTTAGTGCAGTTTTCAAAACTTTTCTTTTGGTCCCTGGTTGTTGATGGTTTTATATTGAAAGAGGAGCCAAATTTTGGGTCTTTTTGTTAAAAATGATAAAGAACAAATAGGAAATTGTTTAATCCAAGAGCAAGGAGTTAGGAAACAATACCATGAATTTGCACAATATCTAGGAGCATACACCAACAAAGTAAAGAGGAGACAAGAATTTGAAAGGGGAAAGCTAAGTAAACCCCTTGTGAATTATGAATGAGGCATGAAAATCCTAAAGAGAGAGAGAGAGAATATGAGCACTTAGCTCAATACAATATGATAGAACTATGAAAGAGAGGAATTGAGAGAGTTGTGAGAAAAAGATTGATGAGTGTGTGGAGAAATATCTCTATATGTAGAGATAAGTGAAGGAGTTCAAAAAGTAACTCCCATGTGCATGTAAGCCACATTCATAAGTGTGTGAGCCACTTGTGCTATTTCCTCTTAAGGAGGAATCTAGGAATAAAAGGAAATTAAAAATAAATATTATGTCCTCACACATGGAAAAGAGGACAAGTGTTCATGTAGGGATTCTATAGGAATCTCCTACTTACATAATAAATAAACTAAACTAAACTACCTTGGTTTAGAATATTTTACCGAGGAAAGATTACATATTCTAACACCCCCCTTTAATCTTTACTTGGGGTAATTACATCAAGGGATATTAACCCTAAATTATTACAATGAAATTCAAATTTCTCTCTAGAAAGAGGCTTTGTAAAAATATTAGCAACTTGATCTTCTCCTTTGCAATGAATGAGGGAAATTCTATTTTCTGCAATGTGTTCTCTAATGAAGTGGTGGTGGAGAGAAACGTGCTTTGACTTTGCATGGTAAACTGGATTCTTTGCCAATGCTATTGCACTTTGATTGTCACAATACAAAGGTGTAGGTTCTTGTTGAGGTAGACCGAAATCTTCAAGTATTCTTCTAAGCCATAGAGCTTCTTTAGAGGCATGAGTACAACTTTTATATTCTACTTCAGTGGAACATAAAGACACAGATTGCTCTTTTTTACTTTTCCAAGAGATAGAACCTGAACCAAGAGAAAAACAATATCCAAAAGTAGATTTCCCATCATTGGGGTCTCCACCTAGATCTGAATCAGTAAAACCTTTTAAAGAGAAATCAGAATTAGCATCATAAAATAGACCTAAGTTAATAGTACCTTTAATATAACGTAATATTCTTTTAGCAATTTTAAAATGAGTTTGTTGAGGTTTTGACATAAATCTGGAAACTAAACCAACACTAAAAGATAAATCAAGTCTAGTGAGAGTTAAATAAATCAGACTAACTAGGAGTTCTCTATAGGGAGTAGCATCAATATAAGGAGATTCCATATCTATCATTAATTTATTTCCTAAGTCACATGGAATTGAAACTGGATTAGCATTAGTCATATGAAATCTATCTAACAGATCTTTAGCATATTTACTTTGAGATATAAAAATACCATTAGAAGTTTGCCAAATTTGCATTCCTAAGAAATAATGTAGCAATCCTAAGTCTATCATTTGAAATTTTTGGTTGAGTTGAAATTTGACATGAAAAATTAAATGGTTAGAGCTGGAAGTAAGAATTAAATCATCAACATACAGAATGATAATAATAATGTTATCTTCACTATGCTTGATATATAAGTTAGGATCATTTTTACTTCTTTCAAAACCTTGGGAAATAAAGAAAGCATTAATTTTAGCATACGATTCTCTAGGAGACTGTTTTAAACCATAGATAGACTTCTTTAATTTGCAGACTAAATGTTTATTACCTTGTTGAATAAAGCCAGGGGGTTGAGACATATAGATTTCTTCATGCAGATCACCATTTAAAAAAGAACTTTTAACATCCATTTGATGAATAGGCCAATTCATTTTAGCAGCGAAAGCAATAACAACTTTAATGGTAGGCATTTTAGCAATAGGAGCAAAGGTTTCATTGTAATCTATTCCTTCAATTTGAGAAAATCCTCTAGCAACTAGTGTAGCTTTAAATTTACTGATTTCATTATTAGAGTTTAATTTAGTTTTATATAACCATTTACAAGAAACTAAATCCCAATTATTATTAGAAATTAAAGAGTCATATTCTTCTTGCATAGTAGTTTGCCAATGAGGTTGATTTTTAGCTTGAGAAAATGTTTGAGGATCATTAGCATTAGATAAAGAAGACATAAGAGCATAATTGCAGTAATTTATCCTTCTAGGTTTAAGTCCACCTGTTCTAGCAATGTAATCATCACCTTCATTAAGTAAATCCTTAAACCATTTAGGATTTCTTCTAGAATTAACATAAATATTACTAGGAGTAAATAAATTTTTACCATCATCATCATCATCATCATCATCATCATCATCATCATCACTACTACTACTAGTAGGAACAGAATCATTAGGAGGAGTATCATTACTATCTTTGTGCTCATTATTAGTGTTATTACTATCTTTATGTTCATTGTTACTATTCTGATTGTTAGAAACAGAAACAGAAGGAACAAAAACATTAGGAATAGAAACTTTAGAAGGAGGTTGGTCCTCCACAAGAACAATATTGCTATGATTAAAATTAGAATCTAAAATTTGAGAGCAATCACGAACACCATTTTCAGTAATGCAAACATCTCTAGCTATCTGAACTTTATTAGTAAGAGGATCATAAACTCTATAACCTTTAGTATTTTCTTGATAGCCAACAAAAATGTGAGGTGTGGATTTAGGATCTAACTTTTTCCTTTTCTATTTAGGTGTGTGAACATAAGCAGTGGATCCGAAAATACGTAAATGAGACAGATTTGGTTTTCTTCCAGACCAAACTTCTTCAGGGGTTTTGTTTGGAAGGGCTTTAGTAGGAGTTCTATTAAGAATATAAGTGGCACATGCCATCGCTTTAGCCCAAAATTTATAATCCATATTTTTAGCATGCAAAAAACATCTAGCCATTTCTACTATAGTTCTATGCTTACGTTCTGCCACACCATTCTATTCTGGTGTATAAGGAACATGATGCAGGAGCATCCTGGGTGTAAGAGCAATCTTGCATCACCCAAAAATATTTATGTTTTTGTATTCAATAAGGGCTATTTTTTGCAAAGCTGCTATTTATGGAAAGTTACTATTTTTGGTAATTTTTGTATGTGCTCAGAATGATCTTATTTCTTTCTTGGAGGTTCATTTTGGTCATATAAGTCTGCCAGTAAAGTTTCATTGCCAGATCAAGTGTATATTGGAAGATATTGAAGATTTTCGGTATTGGCAGCAGGGTACAGAAACTTTGAACTCAGTTTTGAAGGCTTTAGAGGCCTCGGATGAGGTTGAAAATTTGGGTGATGGGCACTTGCGTGGGTCAAGCCTGTAGAGCGCTTCGTGGCATTTCTGAAATGGGGTTATAATAGCTGAGCGGGTCAACTGGTGATGACTTATGGTCTTCAGAAGTTGGGCCACCTGAAATGGTAGAAAATAATTTTCTTCAAAATTTTTGTTCGGGTTTCAAAGGTTATCTTGAGCCGACTATGATATAATAAAATGTAAAATAAAATAATTCTAAGTTGGTCGGCCTTATTGGCTAAAATTCTGGAACCTTCCCAGGCGGTGGAAAATTGCCTATATAAGGAAGGCTATATTATTGTCTTAGGCAGTTCAGAATAGTTCTGGGTAGTAGATCTAGGTATTGATTCGAGGCTTTGTCCTAAAGAATATTGTAAGGGAATGCCCATGTGGCTTTGCATATTGTAATTCTGAAAGTTTGTAATTCCACATTTGTGGAGATAATAAGAAGCCAATTTTCTGTCCTTGCATATTATTGTTGTTGTTTCTCTATTTCTGTTATGTGTTTGTGGCATTAAGGGGAGCACCCTTCATTAGGTGGTATCAGAGCAGGAGTTCTTGAGTGTGTAAACAGATCGCTGACTGTGAGGCAGTTTGCACCAAGACCGTGGCTAGGGTTTCAGCGCGCAACGAAAAATGCCTCCACGAAGGGAACGTGGCGGAAGAGCTGGTGTTGTAACACCTGAGGTTAGAGAGCTGCAGAGACAAGTGCGAGCATTACAAGAAGAGATTCGTAGAGGAATGAATCTTAATGTCAGAGATGAAAGTGAGGATGAAGCCGAAGAAGAATATCAAGAAGGAGAAGCTGAAATTGTGAACCAGGAGGAAGAAAGACTTTTTTGGGCGATTTCCAAGATTGGGAAAAGACCTAAGATTGAGGTTCCTACATTTTATGGAAATCTTAACCCAGAGGAATTGATCGACTGGATCAATGAATGTGAGGAATATTTTGAGTATGAAGATGTTGAGGATCCTGATAGGGTCAAATTTGCAAAGGCTAGGCTGAAAGGTCATGCGAAAATCTGGTGGCAAGAAATTCAATTGGAGTGAAATAGAAGAGGGAAAGATAAAATCACAAGATGGGATCGGATGGTGGATAAATTGAAGTGATAGTTCATTCCTGTTGATTATGAGCTTGATCTACTAAAGAAAATGCAAAGTTTGAAGCAAATAGGAAGATCTGTTCAGGAGTATACAGAGGAGTTCTATCGACTCCTCATCAGAATAGGCCATGCAGAAGCTGATAAGGAGAAAGTTTCCTGATACCTTAATGGGTTAAGGCCAAGCATTCAGGAGGAGTTGAATCTAGTTCGAATGAGCAGTATTGAGGAGGCATACCAATTTGCCCTAAAAGTAGAGGAAAAGCTGAACAAGAAGTTTGAGAGCAGACAAAATGGAAAAGGTCGCGGTGGACGATCTGGTGGACGGTCATATGGCAGCCGAAATGAAGATCTGAAAAGGAAGGATGAGGCCAGTAGCAGTCAGAATCAGCGTGGAAATAATTCCAATCACTTCCAGGATCAAAATAATAGAGATCAGAGAGGAAGAGGAAGAGGACAAGGATCTGGAAGAGGAGGCTTTTGTGGAACATGTTTTCACTGTGGAGAAGAAGGTCATAGGGCATTTGAATGTCCTCAGTGCCAAGGCAGAATAGACAGAAGAAATGAAGGCCAAGCCAGAGTTGCACATGTAGATGAAGATGTCAGATCATCAAATTCTGAAGATGCTGAAAGAGGAGAAATGTTGATTAACAGAAGAGTCCTGTTGAGTGGTGAGAATGAACCTGAGCAAAGGAGGAGCCTGTTTCACACCAGGTGCAAGTGTGAAGGTAAATGTTGTGATGTGATCATTGATAGTGGAAGCACTGACAATTTGGTGTTAGAAGAGATGGTGACAAAGTTGAAGCTCAAGAGACAGAAACACCCACATCCATATCGGATTGCCTGGGTACAGGATGACCACAAGGTCATGGTCAATGAACAATGCCTGGTGAAGTTCAAGATTGGCGGATACCAAGATGAGGTATTGTGTGATATCATATCTATGGATGCATGTCATATGTTGTTGGGTAGACCATGGCAGTTTGACAGATGTGTTGTACATGATGGTCTTGCAAATACCTATTCCCTGACAAAGGATGGAGTGCGACATAAGCTAAAACCATTGAAGGAGACTGAAGAAAAGGTATGTGGTAATGCAAGGATAACGTTTGTTGATGGAAGAAATTTTCTAGATGGTATGAGGCATGAGCATATATGTTTTTCTTTAATTCTAAAAGCTGGTAAAGAGGAAGTAGAAGATGTTCCTGTAGAAGTTGCAGATTTGTTGAATGAGTTTCAGGATATTGTGTCCGATAACGTGCCTGATGGATTACCACTGGACAGGAAGATCAGTCATCAGATGGACTTGATCCCAGGAGCGAGTTTGCCGAATAAGGCAGCACACAGAATGACACTTGCAGAAAGTGAGGAGTTAAACAGACAAGTACATAAACTGTTACAGAAAGGATTGATCCATGAGAGTCTGAGTCCCTGTTCTGTACCAGCGGTAATAGCATCAAAGAAGAATGGAGAATGGAGGATGTGTACAGATTCCAGAGCAATAAACAAGATCACAATCAAGTATAGGTTTCCATTTCCACGAATGGATGATATTATGGACTGTTTGAGTGGAGCTGTGTATTTCTCAAAGATAGATCTAAAGAGTGGATATCACCAGATTCGGATCAGAGAAGGAGATGAATGGAAGACTACCTTCAAGACAAAGGAAGGACTATATGAGTGGTTAATCATGCCTTTTGGGCTAACCAATGCACCGAGCACTTTCATGCGGCTCATGAACAAGGTTCTGAAAGAATTTCTGGGTAAGTTTGTCATTGTTTACCTAGATGATATTTTGATCTTTAGTAAGACATTGGATGAGCATATGATGCATATTCGTATGGTATTTGAGAAGTTGAGAGAAGAGAAATTGTTGATTAATTTGAAGAAGTGCAGTTTTGTGAAGAAAGAGTTAGTGTATTTGGAATTTGTAGTTTCAACAGAAGGTCTAAAAATGGACCCAGAGAAGGTACAGGCTATCCTTGAATGGCCTACTCCAAGGAGTGCTACTAAGGTAAGATCTTTTCATGGTCTAGCTAGCTTTTACAGAAATTTTATCAAAAATTTTAGCAGTATTTGTGGACCCTTGACTGAAACAATGAGAGGGGATAGAAAAGAGTTTAAGTGGACTAAAGGAGCAGAAAAGAGTTTTCAATTATTGAAACAAAAAGTTATAGAACAACCTATTTTAGCACTTCCAGATTTCAATAAGGTGTTTCAAGTAGATTGTGATGCTAGTGGTACTGCAATAGGAGCTGTTATGAGCCAAGAAGGTAAACCTGTTGCTTATTTCAGTGAGAAGTTAAATGATGCCAAGAGGAAATATTCTGTTTATGATCAAGAATTTTATGCTATAGTTCAGGCATTAAAGAAGTGGAGACATTATCTACTTCCTAAGGAGTTTTTTTTGTATACTAATCATCAAGCTTTGCAATATTTGAATAGTCAAGGAAAATTGAATCAAAGACATTTGAAATGGGTTGAGTTTTTGTAGAGTTATACATTATTTTTGAAACACATGAGTGGAAAGTCTAATAGGGTTGCAGATGCTCTTAGCAGAAGGCAACTATTACTGACAGAAATGCTGATTGAAGTGGTTGGGTTCAAGGAACTCAATAATTTGTATCCAGAGGATCCTGATTTTGGTGAAGCTTGGAAAGCTTATACAGAACCTGTTACTCTAGACAGGACAAAATGGTTGGATTTCATCATCCAGGATGATATACTATTTAGAGGGAGTCAATTGTGCATTCCACGAAGTTTTATGAGGGAGAATCTCATCAAGGAGAAGCATAGCGAAGGATTGGCTGGACATTTTGGTCATGACAAAACCCTTGGTTTGGTTAGTGAGAATTATTATTGGCCACAGTTGCAGCAAGATGTGAAGAAGTTTGTACAGAGTTGCAGAGTATGTTAGATGGCAAAAGGAGTGAAGCAGAATACAGGGTTGTATCAGCCATTATCTGTACCAGAGAAGCCTTGGGAGGATATCAGCATGGACTTTATTCTTGGTTTACCAAGGACACAGCGGGGACATGATTCAATTTTTGTGGTAGTTGATAGATTTTCAAAGATGACACATTTTATTCCCTGCAAGAAGACTAATGATGTTGTTCATGTAGCAGAATTGTTTTTCAGAGAAGTAGTGAGACTTCATGGTTTGCCAAAGACCATAGTTTCAGATCCGGACACTAAGTTTGTTGGATATTTCTGGCGTACATTGTGGAAGAAGTTTAGACAGATTTGAAGTTTAGTTCATCACATCATCCACAGACTAATGGACAGACAGAGGTGGTGAATAGGAGCTTGGAAAATTTGCTGAGATGTTTGGTTGGAGATAAGCCAACAGGATGGGATTTGATTTTATCACAGGCAGAATTTGCATACAATAATTCTGGCAATAGAAGCACTGGTAAATCACCATTCCAGATTGTATATGGAAGTAGTCCAAGAAATGCATCTGAATTGAGGAAGATAGATAGAGGAGAAATAAGTAGTGCTGAAGCTGAAGATTTTGCAGAACACTTGAAGAACATCCATGAGGAGGTGAGGAAGTGTATTACCAAGATGAATGCACAGTATAAGGCTAAGGCAGATGAGAAAAGGAGGTATAAGGAATTTTAGGTTGGTGATGAAGTCATGGTTCATTTACGGAAGGAGAGGTTTCTAGTTGGTACATATAACAAGCTCAAAATGAAGAAGTTTGGACCATGTAGGATACTGAAGAAATATGATTTAGGAAATGCATATGAGGTAGAATTACCTACTGAGCTAAATATTTCACCAGTGTTTAACATTTCAGATCTGACAGAGTATCATGAAGGAGGTGTTGAAGATGAGATCACAGCAGCACAGTGGAGTATTTTAGCAACTAGTTTAGACACTAAAGAGATCGAAGATATACTGGACAGTCGTGTTTGCAGAAGCACAAGGAACATGACATATGAAGAATATCTGGTCAAATGGAAAGGATGACCTATTGAAGATTCATCATGGCTAACAAAGGAGGAGGTTAGCCATCTTGGTTTTCCTCTGCACACCTGAGTCGTGACAGGGTCACTTCTCAAATTACCCCGGGTGTCTGATGCAGGAGCATCCTGGGTGTAAGAGCAATCTTGCATCACCCAAAAATATTTATGTTTTTGTATTCAATAAGGGCTATTTTGTGCAGAGCTACTATTTATGGAAAGTTACTATTTTTGGTAATTTTCGTATGTGCTCAGAATGATCTTATTTCTTTCTTGGAGGTTCATTTTGGTCATATAAGTCTACCAGTAAAGTTTCATTGCCAGATCAAGTGTATATTGGAAGATATTGAAGATTTTTGGTATTAGCAGCAGGGTACAGAAACTTTGAACTCAGTTTTGAAGGCTTTAGAGTCCCCGGATGAGGTTGAAAATTTGGGTGACGGGTGCTTGCACGGGGAAAGCCTATAGAGAACTTCATGGCATTTCTGAAATGGGGTTATAATAGCCGAGCGGGTCAACTGGTGATGACTTATGGTCTTCGGAAGTTGGGCCACCTGAAATGGCAGAAAATAATTTTCTTCAAAATTTCTGTTCAGGTTTCAAAGGTTATCTTGAGCTAACTATGATGTAATAAAATGTAAAATAAAATAATTCTAAGTTGGTCGGCCTTATTGGCTAAAATTCTGGAACCTTCCCAGGCGGTGGAAAATTGCCTATATAAGGAAGGCTATATTATTGTCTTAGGCAGTTCAGAATAGTTCTGGGTAGTAGATCTGGGTATTGATTCGAGGCTTTGTCCTAAAGAATATTGTAAGGGAATGCCCATGTGGCTTTGCATATTGTAATTCTGAAAGTTTGTAATTCCACATTTGTGGAGATAATAAGAAGCTAATTTTCTGTCCTTGCATATTATTGTTGTTGTTTCTCTATTTCTGTTATGTGTTTGTGGCATTAAGGGGAGCACCCTTCATCAGAAAAGTAAGCTCATGTTTGATACCAAAAGATCTTAAATAATTATGAAAAGCATGATTAACATATTCAGTACCATTATCAGTCCTAAGAATTTGAATTTTACAGCCACTTTGTCTTTCTACAAAAACATGAAATTCAGTAAATGTATCAAGAACTTGATCTTTACTATGTAAGAAATATATCCACGTTCTACGAGAGTAATCATCAACAAATGTTAGAGCATATTTAGATCTTGAAAGTGAAGTATTTTCCATAGGACCTAGAAGATCACTATGGATAAGAACTAACTTATTATGAGCTCTCCAAGATGATCTATGAGGAAAAGATTCTCTATGCATCTTACCACTCATACATCCATTGCAATCTAATTTAGAAGTAGTAAACTTAGGTAGGCCTTCTACCATAGTTTCCCTTTACATTAATGAAATATAATCAGAATTTAAATGTCCTAGCCTCTCATGCCAAATATGAAAATCAATAGTAGTAAGGAAAGAGTATCGAGGAGAGGAAAATTGGTAAAATTTAAAAAGATTATCAGCATCTAACTTAGCATCAGCAACTATTTTATCAGTATTAGGATCAATAATATGACAATTGTTTTTATGAAATTCAACCTTGTAATCTTGACATAGTTGAGGAATAGAAAAAAGATTAGCTTTTAAATCAGGAACATAAAGAACATCATGTATTTTACCATTAGGGACAGAAACATTACTAGTTCCTTCAACTTTACAACAATGATTATCAGCTAAGGAAATAGGAATATTCAAAGAATCAGGTTGCAGAGAATCAAAAACTTCTTTATGAGAAGTAACATGTTGAGATGCACCACTATCAACAATCCATTCAAGTGGTTTAGAAGCATTAAAGCTAACAGTAAAAGTAGAACGAGATTGATTATTAGAGTAATTCTGAGAATTACGTTGATCATCTTTCTGTTTCTTAAAACAATTATGACTTAAATGACCACTTTTACCACAATAAATGCAATAAGGCCTGTTTGAAAGATTATTATTGTTAGTATTGTTATTAGCATTATAATTATTATTAGGTCTTTGATAATTGTTATTTAAAGTGTTAATGTTATTAGATCTTTGATGATTTTGATTATAGTTGGAATTGTTTGATCTTTGATTATTTTGATTGTTATTAGAATTATTACTAGGTCTATTCATATTATTATTAGATTGAGAAACATAAGCATGTTCATGAGATTTCAATATACCAAATTGAATTAGTTTAGCCTCCTCTTGACGCAACATAGTTTGAAAAATAGTATAAGTTAACTGAGTTGCTAAGGAAGGAATAGCTAACTGAGAATAGATATTAGTGATAAATTGCTGAAACTACCTAGGTAAACATTTACGAATTATAATATGAATGATTCTTAAATCAGATAATTGTACTTGTAATCCATCTAATAAAACTCTAATGGAATCAAATTTAAGTAAAAAATCATCAACAGAATTAAAATTTGTATACCTGAGGTCTTCAAGCTGGTCTTGAAGCTGTATTTTATGGGTCTCATCTGCACTGTCATAGGTGTTTTTGAGGACGTCCCAAGCCTGATGGGCTTCTGTACAAGAGGAAATAAGGACATACAGTTCGGGACTTAATGATATGCCAATTAAACCAAGTGCTTCATTGTTCTTAGCTTGCCAAGCATCTTGGTCAGCTTGAGAAGCAGTGGTAGCAGGTTTAGAGCTGGCATTAGTGGCAATGTCTAAAAGATGGTAGAATCTGAATATAAAGGTCATGTGGGTTTTCTAGGCATGATAGTTGGTACTGGTTAATTTGATCTCAGGCATTAGGGTAGACATGATGGAGGTAGGAAGATGGCGAAAAGGACAGGGAAGCTAGAAGGGGAAAAACTTGAACATAACAGAAACAAAAAGAACAAGTGTTAAGCTAATTGAACTCACATGCAATGGTACATGAACTTACTGAACTTGCTGAATTGAACAGAGACTTGCAGGAAAAAAAAGAACCAATGAAAAAAAGAAATTCTACAATATCTAAACATAATATCTGTGAATGTAATAGATGTAAATGTAAAAGGAGAACTGTTAAAAAAACTACAAACGTTAATAAGGAAATGTTAATACAGGAACATTACAAACGTTACAATGCAAACTGCCTTAAATGTAACAGAATTGAAAACTTTAATAAAATTAGTTACCCTAAAAAAATTGCTCTTAATATTAAGAAATATTAACCGAAGATAATGTATACTAAAAAAAATTAAGCCAACTTGGTAATAACCATTAAATTAAATTATAACTTAAAAAAATTAATTAAATAAACTGAAAGCTTGAACTAAGTTAAACAGATTCCTAATTCAATAAATAATAATAAGAATCAAGTAATATGAAAGATTAAGGAATCAAATATCAAATTAAAAGACCTTAATTTATTTTCAAAAAAACTTAATATTTATTAAATTAAAATTATATTAAATTTATCTCTTAATACTATATAAAAAAATTAAACTTAAATAATAATTTTTTTTAAAAGGATTAAATTAAAACTAATTGAAAAAAATAATTTAAAATGAAAGTTAATTAAAACTGTTTAGATCTTTAATAAAGATTTCAAAAGGAAAAAAATAATAAATAATAAATAATAAAATAATAAAATTGAATTAGAATTAAATTTAGAACTAAAAAACTTAATTAAATAGAAAAAATTAACAAGAAAACTTCAAATTAAAAAAAGCAAAAGCTCTTGCCTTACGTGGCAAAAGGAGACTTTTGAAAAAGAATTTGATATAGATTTTAAAAAGGTTTTTAAAAAGGTTTTAGGATAGGTCTACTTAACTTGTTTTAGGGAAGATAATGTAAAGACCACGTAACTTTAAAAAAGTTTAGAAATGAAATAACAGACTTGATTCATGATTTTTTAAAAAACATTGACAACAGAAGAGGAAAAAAAAACAATAACTATGACCTTAAAAAAAAGCTCTGCATGCAAAGCTATATTACTATTGCAGATTTCAAAATTAAAAAAGGCGATGCAAAATAAAGGCAAAGAACAGTGCCAAGAGGTTTCAGAGAAAGCAGTGAACAATGAATGGAGACAAATAAAGTAAATAGATTCAAAGAACAATGGAAAGAATATAATGAAAATGCAGTAACAAATGCAGTAAAAAAGAAACGTTATGCAGGGAAAATGAAATAATTAGTATCTATTAATAGATGCTGGAAAAAAAATGCATCTAACTAATTTTTAATAGATGCTAAAACAGGCATGCAACTAACACATGTAAAACAATAAAATTAAAATAGAATGCAACCATGAAACCTGACCATGAAACCTGCTCTAGTTAAATCAGAAAGAAATAAACTCGGACAAGTCTAATACTATGTTAGAATTCCAATCACAATAATTAAGTTTTTCAAGTTTCGATAAAAATTAAATTAAATACATAAAATATTGATATTCAAACTGCCGAAATGAGCACAAGTGCCCAAAAATTTATACCTTAAAATCTACTTTGCATTCCTTCGAAAGCTATAAATATATACTTGTCAAAGAACAAATTACAGAATTGGCTAAAAGGCAATCTTCGCTTTTCTCCACTTACTACCCATATAAACTCAAATGATCAATTAATTTTTTTGTCTATTTATCATATTACACCATCAAAACAAAAAACTATATGTAACATTCAATGGGTTCACACAGAATTAAAAAACCAGAGTTCTTGCAAAGGGATTTTCTAGTTTAAATATCCTCCTTTGAGACAAGTTGAATATGGGAAGAATATCTGATCGATATTTGGAAGTTAAAAAACTAGTATATCCAATGAACTTTCAGAGTGAGGAATAAGAATCGGTCAAGTAGTAATGCAACTAATCATTAAAAAAAGTTAGCACCTTAAAAAATAAAAACTTAACAATAATCTCTGACTATGGATATAGAAAAAACACAATGCATGCAAACCTGGATTAAAACAGGATGCACAACGAAAGAATCAAACCTAAAGGAGCTGCGGCTGATTTGATAATGCAAATGAAAAAAATAACCAAAGATCTCTTACATGCAATGCTATTAACAGAAACAAAAAAAATAGATTGAACTAAAATGCAAACAATATATATGAATGAAATAAAATTAATGCAAATAACTTTAGACAACTAATGTAAACAACACATGCAAAGAATAGAAGCGAAAAAAAATAGCTAAACTAAAACATGCAAATGCAATGCACAGTATACAATCAGAATAACGCGGATGCTTAGATGTATTTGTGAGGGTCTCAAATGGCACCCGATGTAGGAAAAAAAGGCACGATAAAGGATCACTGATTAGGATCCTTTGGCATCCTCCCCTAAGAACAGAATTAAGAGAATCTGAAGAACTTTTGGAAAGTTTAAACAAAAGAGTTGAAGCGGCTACTGTTTGCAAATTGATGCAGATTTTTACTTGAACTCCTCTGCAAAAAAGATACAGGACCAGCTCAGTGCAGAGCCTTCGTATAAACAAACCCAAGTTAACTAGAAAACCCCACGCATTGCAATTTGCCGTGCACCATCAAAACCAAAAGCACAATCAATGGACACGACGGCCGCGACCGAGCTTGGCAATGGGGTCATCAATAACAACAACTGGGCAGTTTAGGTTGCTCCACAACAAGAACCCGAAGAGGAAGAAGACGCTTTTAAAAAAAACTCTTGAACAAACACACTCAAATGAAAAATCATTTCCAGAGGCAGCGCAACAAAACCCCAAAACTTTCAATTATAAAACTCATCAAAACACAAAACTTCACCAGAACTAATTTAGGCACAACATGAAAATAAACTACAGAATGTGCAAACAATATGAGAGCTGAATTGAACGATGAAACCCTTTATTTATTGCAAAGAATGAATCAATCCCAATATGGGATACCCAGAGGTAATGACAGAACAATAATGATATCGGTTAGGAAGAGAAAAAATGCATGCAAGAAAAATGATATTCTTTAGTATATGAAATTCTTTAGAACCAAACGCATGCAAAGAATAAAAACCAAACTTAGAAACTGCAAAGAAGAACTAAACTTAGAAACTGCAAAGAAGAACTAAACGTAGAAACTAATAATTGCAAAAAAATATCCAATGCAAGAATCTGAAATTAGAAACAAGGATATAGGAATGAATTTTTTATTTTTGAAAACTTTTAATATTATAATAAAAAATATTATAATTTAAAATTAAATGTTTATTAGGATTTTGAAATATTTGAATTGAATTATATTTTTTATTTTAAGATTTGAAGAAATATAATATTCTAATATGAAAAAAAATTATAATATTAAATTCTATAGTAATGATACCAAATATTAAAGTGTCGAAACCTGCACAAGTTAGAACAAGAATGAATCCAATAGATAAATCAGGTTTTGGCGGTAAACCAGCCAAAACCAAAAAAAAATTGAATTTTTTCTCTTAAACAGATTAGTACAAAAAAAACTAGTAAAGAACTCTCTCAAGAGTCTCCGATGTGGAGTGCTCCAAGATATGGTAGCTCCTTCACCTGTACACTCAAAATGAGACTAAACCAACCTGCTCTGATACCATGTTAAAAATGATAAAGAACAAATAGGAAATTGTTTAATCCAAGAGCAAGGAGTTAGGAAACAATACCATGAATTTGCACAATAACTAGGAGCATACACCAACAAAGTAAAGAGGAGACAAGAATTTGAAAGGGGAAAGCTAAGAAAACCCCTTGTGAATTATGAATGAGGCATGAAAAGCCTAAAAAAAGAGAGAGAATATGAGCACTTAGCTCAATACAATATGATAGAACTATGAAAGAGAGGAATTGAGAGAGTTGTGAGAAAAAGATTGATGAGCGTGTGGAGAAATATCTCTATATGTAGAGATAAGTGAAGGAGTTCAAAAAGTAACTCCCATGTGCATGTAAGCCACATTCATAAGTGTGTGAGCCACTTGTGCTATTTCCTCTTAAGGAGGAATCTAGGAATAAAAGGAAATTACAAATAAATATTATGTCCTCACACATGGAAAAGAGGACAAGTGTTCATGTAGGGATTCTATAGGAATCTCCTACTTACATAATAAATAAACTAAACTAAACTACCTTGGTTTATAATATTTTACCAAGGAAAGATTACATATTCTAACACTTTTCCTATCTTTGTGTTGCTCTGATTGTATATTGATCTTGAATATGTTAATGAGAATGCTATTGAGTTCCAATCTTGCATTTGTGTATGTCTTCTTATTTTGGTTCTGAGCTCATATATGAGTGTCACAAAGTGTATTAACATATGGTAAACAAAGAGTATTGTGAATTCATCTCTGAGTTCCTAACAAAGTTGGGATTAAAGTCTTTTAGGTGAGTTTAGTGAATTTGCAACCAAGTAAGAATCTGATGTCCTTGTGTTTGAGGGAGAGGGCTAATAGGCAAAGTACTTATCCTGAGCTCAGGAGTGTTTGATCTAAGATCTTCAGTTGATGTATGTAATTGGGTGACTCTTTGCCCTAGGTTAAGGCACTGGTCCATCCTCTCGAGCCATTTCATTGTCATCAACCACAAACACAATTAAATGATCAAATCCTTAAATCAGTTAGTAAAGAGCATATTGATATAATATTTTGTGATTCCTTTGAAGAAGTGAATCAAGGGTACACCTGCCTGAGCATTAAGGCTCAAAGTGTAGGAGGATCTCTTTTGATCCTTGTTAATTGGCCCTCTTCCTTGTAGACTTTGGAGTGGTGATAGAGTCAAAGTTTTATTAAAGTTATCCATCAAAGTATAAATCTACAAGTTGAATATCAAAGGGAACTACCAACAAAATGGAAACTCTGCTGGGGAGAACAACAATGAAGTAGTATATCTGTTAGGGTCTCTGGTTGGGCTTTTATTGTAATAATCAAAATCTTTTGTTGACCAGATTGATTTTCCCATCCAAGTCACCAACAAAATGGCAGCTCTACTAGGGAGGCCATAGTAAAGAGTCAGATATAAAAATAAAGCATTTGCTAACATCTTCTCACTAAGTGTGTAGTGGTAGCTCTGAAATCTCTATTTGATTAGTGCAGTCCTAGGTAAACAGTGTGAAAATCTTTGTGAGGTTTTGGGTGATTGGTAGAAGCTACAATACAAGCACTATATTTTCCTCTGCAAGGAGGTGGTGACTCTACAAAATTAAAGAACCTGATGGAGCTACATGATGAGCTCTAGATCTGCCCTATTTTTAGTCAACAAAATCTCTACTGCATAAGTTCCAGGTATTTTGGTTTTCATATGCTCTATTCTTTATAAAAATCAGTTGTAAAGAAATGTTTCCCTATCAAGTGTTGAGCACTGTATAAAGGGATGAGTAGTAGTGGGCAGTTCCTCATGGAGGAATATAGGCCCTTTTGTTTTGATGGCATTGAAGGTGCCCCTAATGAGTTTCCTACTGAGATTGAGGAGTGCTTGCCTAGTTTCCTAGCTAGTGGATTTGTTTCTGTAAGCCATCATATAGATGACCTCATGGGTCTTTTTGGTGAAATGGATATTGAACATGAAGATGTTGCTATGAGGCTGCTTGTGCAGACATTTTCTAATGGTACAAGGAAGTGGTTCCTGTCCTTGCCTTCATGTTCAATCCCTTCTTGGGATGTGTTGAGAGCTAAGTTTGTTGAGCATTTTGATAAGGTTGCTGCTCTCAAGAATAATGAGTTTCCTACTGAGATTGAGGAGTGCTTGCCTAGTTTCCTAGCTAGTGGATTTGTTTTTGCAAGCTAGCATATAGATGACCTCATGGGTCTTTTTGGTGAAATGGATATTGAACATGAAGATGTTGCTATGAGGCTGCTTGTGCAGACATTTTCTAATGGTGCAAGGAAGTGGTTCCTGTCCTTGCCTTCATGTTCAATCCCTTCTTGGGATGTGTTGAGAGCTAAGTTTGTTGAGCATTTTGATAAGGTTGCTGCTCTCAAGAAGGAATTAGCAAGAATGAAAATGGAGAACTGGTAGTTAGAGAAGGACATAAGACTACTAAGACTGGTGGTTCCTAATGTTGATCATGAGGAGGCCAGTGTTTCTGATGTTGATTCTCATTATGCAGAAAGTATTGAGTATGAAGTTGATTTTGAGGTCAGTGCATATGAGGATGCTGAAGATGAATCTGAGGATGGAAATATTTCCTTTTTATCTGCAGATTTTCTTCTTGTCAACATGAAAAGGCAGTTTTCTTGTCCCGATATGATGATGTTTTGTGTGAAGGGCAGAGTATTGAGTATGATGCAGATGATGATTCCTGCATTGATTGCTTCACACAAGATGATCTAAGGCCAGAGATATCTATCCTTGTTCCTTGCAGGGATGGTGTTTGTAGCAATAAGGGTGAGGTTGAGGAAGATGATATCAAGGCCCAAAGTCCATTGAACAGTGAAAAGATTTCAACACTTTTGGCTGAAGAATTGCAGAGGTATGCCCCTATTTTGGATTTTGATTTGCAGCTCCCCTATGATCTATCCTTTGACACTAATAATGAGGCCAATGTTCAAAGTGATTATGATGTTCCATTTTCACCAGAGATCTCCTCATGTAATGACTCTACAAAAGAAGAGGTAGAAGGACATGACAGTGTGTTTTCCTGTCATAGAAATTGCAATGATGAACAAGCCTCATGTTCAAACTCCTTTCCTTCTTTTGCTAAATATGGTAGTGATGGTGATAGTGTTGAGGACTTAGTCTTCAATAGTTGGGACATAATTTCTTTTGGTGGAAATGATGATGTAGATCAAGTGTCCTACTGTCACCAAATTTATGAAGAAGACCTTCACTTGGTTCATGGTTTAGTTCATGAAGATATCATGGAGGAACCAAGTTGCTCAATGGCTGAGGCAAAGTATGAAGGAAAATTTAAGGATCCATGTCCTTTTCAGCCAGGTAATCCTATGGTAATGCATGATAATCAACATGCCCCATTTTCTGATGCATTACCAGATCAATTTTCTATTTCTAGTTATCAAGGAGAAGTAGATGATGTTCCCTACTTCTTAGAATATGAATATGAGTGTGATAGTTATGATTGGAAGAACATGGGTAGTGATCAGCACAATTTTATTCTTCAACCCATGGTTATTCATGTATGTTGGCCACAGGGTGGTCAGGATAATTTCAGGTGGTTGGTCACATATGTAGATGAAAATCAGATTTTTGATTCAGGAGGGTCACTGGTTTTCTCTTGGTGGCCTAGGGCCACTAAGTAAGGTTGTAATTTTTGTAAATCTCTGTAAATATTTCCCTTTCCTATTGTGTGCTTCTCTTCTTATTTCTCTAGTTTGGTTGCCAGTTTTTGTGGTCCCTGTGTTTTGTCCTGTGGGTGGTCTCCTCTCCCAAAAATCTTGAATTATTGCATGGGCACAAGTTACCCATCATCCCCAAACAGAGCCACTATTAGCACATACCAAAAATTTCATGGCTCTAGGCCTTTTCTTCTGGTCTTTGTAGTTGTTTTTAGGTCTCTGGCATAAACCCTTGGTTCAAATTTTTGAAAATATAGCCGTTGGTAAGAAAAACCCTAGCCTTGTTCTAATTTTGTGTTACCTTTATTCTGGCCACTAAAGTTCCTAATACGCATGTGCTTATTAGAGACCACTTTACCATGTTCACGGTTAGGTTTTTCATGTGTCGGCGGGGTCCCCTTTAATTTTTCCTATGTCCCTGCACTTTATGTTAGAGTATTATTTCCTTTTACTCTAGTTGCTTAAGCATCTCTTAGGTGCATTATTAATTAATTCTTAATTAATAATGTGCAACCTAGTATTTCCCTTTTAGGGTTTCATTCACCTTTTTAAGGTTGATCTTTGTAATTGTTTTTTTTAATTCAGTTGATAATTTTGCTCTCACATTTTGAGTGAACATCTGAGTTCTGCTTTTTCATCTTTGTGCTTCTACTTTGTATCAGGTTCTTGCATGCAGGTGTATTCAGGGTCTGTGGATTTGCATGTTTGTCAAATCCTACATGGTATCAGAGCCGCCCTGTTGCTGCCTGATCAAAGTTTTTTGAAGCCACGATTCGAAGACGACAGCCACAGCTTGTTTTTGGGGTTTTCTGTCACTTTGAAGGAGGCACGATCTTCTGGAGCAGATTGAGCAGAAACGAACTCCGCCATTGTGTTCAGAAGGTCCGGGAGAGTCGAAATCATATAAAACTTGACTCAGTTTGGCCCCCGTGACCACAGGAGAAAAAAATTGCCCTACCAGGGCCGTACGGCTCGAAAATCGAGAAAAAAAATCTAAAAAAATGAAAAAAAAAGGTTTTCTTTAAGAAATCACGGCGCGCCGCCACCGCGCCACCCGCAACGGCTGCCGGGCAGCGCGCCGCCAGCGCGCCCCCACCGCGCCGCCGCGGCCAGCCACCGCCCGGCCACCGCCCGGCCGCCACCAGCGCTCCGCCCAGGCCCCATCGCCGCTCCGCTCGGGCGCCACCGCAGCCGGTGGAGCCGCTTTCCGGCCACCGGCCCGCCACCCGAAGCAGACGCAGGTGACGTCATCTGCTAGTTTTTTAAAAAAATTTCCGACAGTACGGTTATGATGTCATGCTGACGTCAGCGACGGCCCAGTGACGGTCATACAGCCGTCAAATTTTTTGCCATCCCTGATTTTTTCCAGAGAGCTTACATTTGGGGGTACTTGGGCGTTTTTGCTCCTACAGGGTTCATACGGACTCGAAAATCGACATATGATATATCGCCGGAAAGGTCTTTCCGAGATAGATGCAATGATGCTGGTTTGGTTTGCTGATTCAGCCATTTGAGTTCTCTTTTTTAGCATCAAAGTCTAGGCTTCTCCTTTCCTCCTTCTCTGCATCTGGAGTCCAGGTTTTCTCCTCATTTTTTGTGCTTTCAGTCATTTGCTGTACGGGGGTTTGATTTATACATTGTGGGGGGGTGTTTTTTCTTTCTGTAATTTACTTCAGAAAAGACCCTTCTACTTCTGTCTTCTTCTTCTCTCAATGTCAGATCCCTCTGTGGCCCGGCTAACACCGCACAATTACCACACATGAAAAGCACACATGACCAGGCTACTCATGTCACGTGGCTTATGGTCATGTATGGATGAACACCAACCTGTCCTGCAGCGTCCCTTTGAGGTTCTTCAGCACAGGAACAAAATGGATGAAGCCATGGGTTTGATTGCACTGAACATCTCTGACAGTCTCTTATTTCACCTGGAAGGTTTGACCACTCCTAGGGCTATTTGGAGCAAGTTTTCAATCTTGTTTGGTACAGTCAATGAATTCTGGAAGCTTCAGATTGATGCAGAGTTGACCTCTTTGACTCCTTCTGATTTCCCCACTATAGAGGACTTCTTGATGAAGTTCAAATCTTTGCGTACAGTTTTGCAGGGATGTGGAAAAATCAAGACAGATGATGAGTGTATCTATTTGATACTCTCAAAGTTGCGAGGACAGTACCAGATCTTTTCTTCCACTTTCTACTCCACCATGGATGCTTTGGGTACCGGACATGTTATGCCCTCTTTTGAGAATTTCTGTGACAGGTTGACTCGTGAGCAGTCCAAGATCACTCAGATGGATTCACTTGCAGGTTCACAGTCACAGGCATTGCTTGCCAAGTCATCTCAGGACACACAGAAGCCGAAGCCGAAGTAGATATCTGACTCCTCCTCTCAGCACTCTACTGACACACCATCTTCTTCTAAGAAGGAGAATCAGAAGACTCAGATCCCCACATGTTCCTATTGTCAGAAGAGGAACCATGATGAGTCACAGTGTTTTCAGAAGAGATGTGATGGTTATGAGAAACAGATTGCATATTTGCAAGCTCTCCTTCAGAAGAGCACCATTTCCTCTCCATCCTCTTCCACGTCACAGGGGTCTACTTTTCAGTCTTCTGCATCTTCTTCGACATCTGGATAGGATTTTGGACAGGGTCATGCATTACGAGCATCTGTTGCATCCCCTTTACAGGTCCCTTGGATACTGGATTCCGGTGCTTCTCACCATATGGCATCTTCTCAGGAGTTGTTTTCTTCTTTTGAGACTTCTCCTATTCCTCATATTCTCATGGGGAATAACACTGTACAGACAGTCTGTGGGACAGGTTCAGTCAGCATTCAGGATGGCACATTCAATGATGTATTGTATGTTCCATCTCTCTCTGCAAACCTTCTCTCCATTTATCAGATTACTCGCAGTGGGTCAGGGAAGACAGTTGAGTTCACGGCCGATTCAGCCTTCATCAGGGATAGTGTGACAGGAGGCATTATTGCTACAGGGATAGTTGATCATTCCTCCCGTCTCTACATCTTTTCTCATTTTGGTCCACCATCTCCACTGTCAAAGCTCAGCTCTCCTCTTTCACGAGAGCATCATGTGGTGCAGTCAGGTAGCTTGAACCTCTGTGTTGTTCTTGAGACCCGTGTTGTGACTGCTACACCACATCCTGAGGAGTACTTTTCTCTTCAGCTGGATTCTTCTTCAGCACTGCTTGATCCTCCAGCTCCATTCATCAAGCCACCAGGTGCAGTTGTTGAGGATTCTTCAGAGGACACTCATCTCCTCTCTCATGACAGTGTCAGCACACCTGTCATACCACTTGCATTGGGGATTCCCTTACAGGATCCTCGTGTCTTCACATTTGAGCATCAACTCGGCCTTCCAGTGACACCTCATCCTTCGAGGTCACCTCTTCAGCACCCACTAACCTTCACTCCTCTGCATTGGAGTCACAGTGGTTTGCTCATTGCTCCAGGGGTTCTTTCATTCTGGGGGGCTTTGGAGCATCGACCCTCTCTCTCGGGGGGGGGTTAGCAGCACGCATTGTACTACTGGCTTTGAGAGAGTCTCTTGAAGTCATGCCTTTTATCTTTGCTTGCTTTTATATCTCTTTTTGGAGAGGGGTTTTTCCCACTGGGTTTTCTCCTTTGTCTCCGGTTTACAGAGATTTCCTTGTACTGGGTACCTGATCAGGCCTTGTTGCTGGGACCCATTTCTTGCTTTCTTAGTCTTGCTAGGTCTGCTTTCTCCCTGCGTTCAGCTTAAGGGGGGGTGTTAGAGTATTATTTCCTTTTACTCTAGTTGCTTAAGCATCTCTTAGGTGCATTATTAATTAATTCTTAATTAATAATGTGCAACCTAGTATTTCCCTTTTAGGGTTTCATTCACCTTTTTAAGGTTGATCTTTGTAATTGTTTTTTTTAATTCAGTTGATAATTTTGCTCTCACATTTTGAGTGAACATCTGAGTTCTGCTTTTTCATCTTTGTGCTTCTACTTTGTATCAGGTTCTTGCATGCAGGTGTATTCGGGGTCTGTGGATTTGCATGTTTGTCAAATCCTACACTTTAATCTTTCCTAAGTTCCCAGCACCCAGTGTATTTTAATTTTTCCTAAGTCTGACTGTTTTAATACTTCCTAATGTTTTGGCTTTGTATTTTCCTAGGCCCGGCTCTCTGACACCATCTCCATCAACGGTGGGCATAAATTCTTATGAGATGTGTCAAACATATGAGATTTTGAGATAACCGTTGATCCTTTCATGTGACATAGCCTTTTCTTTTGGCGGGTCAATCTGCCAGATATGCTGATTTGTTGCACTGCGATTAGTCCATGTTTTGTGAACTGGACGTGTCATCAGGTGGGCCCGGTATCTAAATCAGAAGATTCAAGATGAACGACAGGCACTTGATCTCATGGAATCTTCCAAGCCTTTTAGATCTTGTGCCAGCCGTCCAATCTTGCAGGCAGCTTAATGTTCTCAGTGGGGCCATTTGCCAAGTGGTGCAGGATTGTTCAATTTTTATTGGTCGACATGGATGATGTGGAAGGGTGGGGTCATTTTTAGAGAGATCAGTGACAAGGACAAGATCTACGGTTGGTGTAAGTTCTCATGAGTTTTTTCAGAGCTATGAGATCTTACGCCCGCTGTCCGACTATAAGGCTTACAGAAGGTGGGTCCTGTGTCAGTGTGACTGAGCATGAGCTATGAATGAGGTAATGACAAGTGGCATAAAGTGGGCCTAGGTGGGGTCTAAGGTCTTGGTGGTCTAGATAAATAAGGTTAGCAGCTTGACAAAATTCAATGGGTTCGTTCATTCATGTAATAAAATGGCGGTGTTCCAAGTTGACTGGCGATTCAACGAACACTTGTTTGTGTAATCGCTAAAGTTTTTAGCAGTAAGATAAATCTTTCTATGAACTAGCGAAAACCTTCTGTCGCCAGTTCGCTAGATGTGGGACCAAGGTTAAATGTTTTCCTTTGGTCGCCTGTTCACGGGGTTAAGTGGTGAGTTAATATTTCACTTCACGAATGGGATTTGCCTTGTCGCATGGTCACTGAGTGTTAACCCGAGGGTGGCAGTTGAGTTAAGGACATAAAGACCGTGAAATAGAGGGATGATCTAATGCCTGCAACTTAAGGTTGATCTAATTTCAATTGTGGACTGCTGATTTACTGTTGGCACCATGGAAATGACTGTTTAATTTCAAATTTGAATTCTTTGAGGGTTTCCAGCGACAAGAAGTACCAGAATTTATGGTTTTAATAGCTGATTTCGATTGGTTTGGTGGTGCTTACTACTGTAGTGTGGTCCAGGGAGATCCATGATTGTCTACAGGGGTCTGTACCATGTGGTTTTGTGCTCGAGGCATGTTGCAGGTGACTGAAAGGGTTGACATTTGGGATGTCTTTGTGGTTCTCATTAGCTTCTCAGAGAATTTATCACGATTATGGATCACTCTAGGATTTTCTTTCTCCTAGTCTCCTGGGTTTCTTCCCTTGTAATGAATTTGTGACCATTTCTGGTTGGTTCGGTGGGTGAAACCCTAACCCTAGTTGTTGCAACCTATTTTGGGTTTCCAAGATGACTAGGGGGTTTTTATAGCAAAAATTTTGACTTAGTGCAAGTTCCAAAACTTTTCTTTTGGTCCGTGGTTGTTGATGGTTTTATATTGAAAGAGGAGCTGGATTTTGGGTCTTTTCCTATCTTTGTGTTGCTCTGATTGTATATTGATCCTGAATATGTTAATGAGAATGCTATTGAGTTCCAATCTTGCATTTGTGTATGTCTTCTTGTTTTGGTTCTGAGCTCATATATGTTAGTGTCACAAAGTGTATTAACATATGGTAAACAAAGAGTATTCTGAATTCATCTCTGAGTTCCTAACAAAGTTGGGATTAAAGTCTTTTAGGTGAGTTCAGTGACTTTGCAACCAAGTAAGAATCTGATGTCCTTGTGTTTAAGGGAGAGGGGTAGTAGGCAAAGCACTTATCCTGAGCTCAGGAGTGTTTGATCTAAGATCTTTAGTTGATGTATGTAATTGGGTGACTCTTTGCCCTAGGTTAAGGCACTAGTCCATCCTCTGGAGGCATTTCATTGTCATCAACCACAAACACAATTAATTGATCAAATCCTTAAATCGGTTAGTAAAGAGCATATTGATATAATATTTTGTGATTCCTTTAAAGAAGTGAATCAAGGATACACCGGCCTGAGCATTAAGGCTCAAAGTGTAGGAGGATCTATTTTGATCCTGGTTAATTGGCCCTCTTCCTTGTAGGCTTTGGAGTGGTGATAGAGTCAAAGTTTTATTAAAGTTATCCATCAAAGTATAAATCTACAATTTGAAGATCAAAGGAAACTACCAACAAGCCCTAGATGAGGTCAAAACTTAGATGATTTGAGCTTGTGCAAGTCAGGCATTATAGATCTCCTCATGCCCTTTCCAAATTGGGGTCATAATAGTCAATCAGATCAACAGGTGATGACTTATGGTCTCTGAAAGTTGGGCCACATGAAATGGTAGAAAATAAATTTCCTTCAAAATTTATGTTTGGGTTTCAGAAGTTTTTTTGAGCCAACTTTGATGTAATAAAATGAAAAATAAAATAATTCTTAAGTTGGTCGGCCTTAAGGGCTAAATTTCTAGAACCTTCTCGGGTGGTGGAAATTGCCTATATAAAGAAGGACTATAGTGTTGTCTAGGGCAGTTCTGAATAGATCTGGGTAATGATTTGAGGCTTTGTCCTACAGAATATTTTAAGGGGAATGCCCATGTTGCTTTGCATCTTGTAATTCTCAAAACTTGTAATTCCACATTTGTTGAGATAATAAGAAGCCCATTTTTTGTTCTAGCAAATTGTTGTTGTCCTTTGTTTATGTTATGTGTTTGTGGTATTAAGGGGAGCACCCTTTATCAGGTTCTCTAAACCTTCAACAATTTTTTATTTAATTTTCCTATATCATGATTTTATTTTCAAATATGTTTTGTTAAAAGATAGGTTTCCATGGGAATTAAATGTTACGACGTTGAGTTTTTTTCCTATTGTATCGTCATAAAATGGAAGCACTTCCATGTTAAGAGTGTTTAGCCCTCCGAGTAAGTTGTTTGGGGTCATGTTAAGCACCTTGATTAAGTCTTTGCATGTATTTGGCTTTCTCCCTACTTTCCACTTCTTCTCCGCACTTGATTTCTTCATTCTAGGTGAAATTAGGGTTAAGGTCTTAAGGACTTTCTTGATTTTCCTTCTTCTATGGCTCTATTTTCTAGGTAGGGTTCATAAATGAGATCTCCTAGTCCTTCAGTATATCATTCAAAGTATTTTCTATCTGTTCCTGACACTGGGTCCTGCTCAGACATCAAATTCTACATTTCTGGCATCTCTTGGAACCTCTTCTACAAATCCCGACAAAGTTAGGGTTTCTCAGGTCAAAGTCGACCTTGACCCTGACTAGGTTAGGTTCAACTTCAACCTTGACTAGGTTAGGTTTGACCTCGACCTTGACCTCTTCTTGCAAGAATTTCAAAGTTTCATTTGTCGGTAATTTAGTTTTCGGGAAAGTTATTTCCCGCTTCCGGGTTGGCTATTTCGGGCTCTGAAATGGTAAATCCTTTAATGGTATTTAATCAAGGTATATTTTCTAAAGGTAAGGACCTAATTGGGATTTAATTCTTCAAGGTGGCCCATCTAGAGGAGTGTTCCCTAGATCACTATAAAAGGAGGCCTTCCTCTCTCATTTTCACATCCACACTCAAGCAATCAAAGCATCTAGAGCTCTCAAGCATTCAACTGTTCAAGCATTCATCCATCAAGGAGTTCCATTGTTAGCTATTGAAGGATTCAATCTCCTTAGAGCCCCCTTGAAGATCCATCCTTCTCCATTCATTCAAGCCCTCTCATATGTAAAGATCAAAATACCATTGATTGGAGACATCAAACATACATTGAAGAATTCCTACTTGTGGATTTGAGGATTCAAATCCTCTACAAGGACATCAACATAAGCGAGGTGATTTGTTTCAATTACTTTGTTTATGCACCATATACTTCAATTCAATTTCAAGGTTAATTCCTAAATTGGGGTTTGACTAAGGCAAACCCCCCATACAACCAAAAACCCCCATTTTTTTGCAGGTGGAGGTGCAAATTCTCAGATCTGAGAGAGAATTTGGATACCCTTTTCGGAAATCTTTCAGCATCTGTGAATAGAATCAGAATCGGACTTCAAATAAATAATGTGGTCTTTGACCTTTTAAAAGGTCAAAGTCGACCTATGTGAATTTGGAGAAAAGATTTCTGGGTTTTGTCCGCCTTGACATTTCCAGTCAAGAATAGGTGATGGAATCTTCAAAAATTTCATACAAAAGCTAGAATTAAGCATTTTCTAGATCAGCCCTAATTCAAGGTTAGTATTTGTACTTCAATTATTTCAGATTTCAAGCTTAATCCAACTATAGGGAAGTATAGGGTTTCTCTCTCTCTTTCATAGTCTTCATAGATTGATTCGATTATGTATTAACCTCTTGGTTGATCAAATTGGATCTCTTCTTTGGGAATTTGAATTTAGGAGTGAATCTTGCATTTTCTCCACACACATACACAAATAACGGTGATTCCAAATTACCATTATTCATTTTGGTGAACCTGACATACTTACTCTCGTTTCTTTTATGGAATTAGATGCTTTATTGTGCTTTCCTTCTATCTTGTTAGTATTACATTTGTCCTTTGTGATTAATCTTACATGCTAATTAGATTTCATATTCATGCTTTATGTGTTCTTAGTTTAGTTCATTTGCATTATATTGGTTTATGAGCTTTACTAGCACTAGTCCTACTTATAACATTCCGGTTAGAAGAAGTCATCGACTGATGGAGCCTGAATCTTCTCCTTTCCTTAGGATCCCCGATGATAACTTGATTCTTCATGATTCTAATCCTACTATAGAGAAAAACTCTTCTCACTCATCTCACAATGAGGATGACACTTTAAGGGTTTCTCCTGAACAAGTCAAAAAACTTTCCATTGAACTTGATAAAATGGGTAATTGGCTTCTTCAAGAAAATCATGGTCAAGATTCTATTCAAGCTATAGAGGCTCTTAAGAATGTTCTCCATGATAGTGATCAAGGTGTTAACCTCTTGCATGGTATTACTCATCTTGTGCATTCCAATGTTAAACCTTTAACTCAAGAGGCTCAAGATTTAGGTTTCACTGCTCCTATCACTAGTGTTGAACCTCCTTCTAATCCTTTACCTAGTATTCCTATCTATACTTCTCCTCTAGTGACTGTGATGGTTCCCTTTGTTCCTATGAGTGTTCCTCCTGTGTCCCTTCCTACATCACAACCTTCACATCATAGTGTTCCTTTCACTTATTCCACTCCACTTCCAACTGTAGTTCCTAGTGTTCCTCCAGTTGTGTCTTCTATTCCTATAGCTTCTTACACTTTACCTAGTGTGTCTAATGTTGCTACTCCTCCTATTTCCTCTAATGATTCCAACATCATCAGTTTGGCTCAAACTTTATCATCCTTACAACAACAAATTGCTTCCTTAACTCAAAACAAGTTTAGTATTCCTACATGTGACATGGGAAGCCCTTTGTCTAGGGATATTATCCGAACTCCTATTCCTTAGCAAGTAGATATGCCTCATCTTGAGAATTATAATGGAAAAGGCGATCCTGTTCATCATGTTAAAACATTCCAAATCCTTTGTAGTGATTATGCTCATGACCATAGGATTTTAGTGAAACTGTTTGCTTGAACCTTTCGTGACAAGGCCTTACAGTGGTATTGTTCCTTGCCTCCTTAATCAATTGATTCCTTTCCACAACTAGCTAATGCCTTTATTCAACAATTTCAAAACAATATTGGCCCGCAAGTGTCTTTGATAGATTTAATGCATTGTAAACAAAGTCCTAAAGAAAAGTTAACTGAATTTAATGGTAGATTTAAGCATTTGCATGCTCAGATTTCTTATCTTGTTCCTGATATTGATATTCAATGTATGTTTATTTCAAATTTGCAAAAGGATATTAGAGATAAGATTCTGCTTACTGAATTTACCTCTTTTCAACAACTTTGTGCAGCGCTTCATCATTATCAATTACAATTGAGTCAATTTGAGAGCAACACTCTAATGGCTCCTGTTCCCGTTAATAAGAGTGATGTTGCTCCTAATCCAAATAAGTTTAAAAAATTCAACAATTATGTCAAGATAAATGAACAAGCGAATGCAGCTGCTGATCAGGTTTTTGTTGCATCTCATAATGCCACTTCTGCATCCACTTCTTTTTGCCTAAATCATACATTTACTCCTCTTTTTGAAACTTTACATACTACTATGAATAGGTTGTTAGCTGCTAATATGATTACTTTACCTCCTATTCAACCTCTTTTACCTACTACGATTGCATCTAAATCTTTTGATCAAAATTCTTTTTGTCAATATGATCGTCAGAATGGTCATGATACTGAGAGATGTTATTGTTTAAAACATAAGGTCCAAGATCTCATTGATGCTAAACCTTTATCTGTTGATAATCTAGATAGTAGTGGGAATCAATCTGTCTCTCCTCCAAATCAGAACCTTCAAATCTATACGAATCCCTTACCTATGCATGATACTAATACTATTTCTCAACCATATGCTATGGAAATTGTATATGATTCAAAAATGGATGATCTTAATCATGTCATTAATCAGGTCGAGCATGTTGCTAAGTCTATACCTACACCTCAACCTTCACCTCAAGTTCAATCTCAATCTCTAGTTAAACCTAAACCTAAAGTGAAACCTCAACCTAAACCTCGACAACAATTCAAGAATAAAAGACCTTGGGAACTTTTTATTACCTTTGATGACTCTGAGATTATTAAGGCTCCTGATGGTCCCCTTTACATTGCTGCTAGGGTTTCTCAGATACCTACTCATGGTTGTCTTGTTGATCCTACCTCCTTAGTCAATGTTATCATTGAAGAAAATATTTTTATGAAAATCTTACAACGCAACTTCTATGATACATCGGATGTGTGGATTCAAATTTGTAATGGTTTTCTATATCCCTCATTTAGTTCTATTACTTTACCGGTTGAACTTTTTGGAAAACTTGTGAACACTACCTTTGTTGTGGTTCCTACTTCTGATCAATTTCAAGTTAAGCTAGGTTTTCCTTGGTTGACTGCCATGCATGTTGTTGCTTCACCTATACATAAGTGTCTTAAGTTCATTCATGATGGTGAAGTGAAGACGATCAATCATAGTTTATATCAACCTTCTAGGCCTAGAGATTGTGCTGCTCTGGATTTATTTTGGCCTTCATTACCTAATTCATGTCCTCGCCCCGATAATCTTTTTCAATCATATCAAGCTTATAAGCATCGTAAGATTCTTCAATTAAGCACACCTCCTATGGATCTTAATAGTGGTCTTTTACCTACACCTTCGATACCTCCTTCAACTATGGCTTATTGTTCTTTTAATCAAGTTCCTCCTACTAAATCTATCAAAGATCCTGTGATTGATCCTCCTATTGTTGATAATCCTATTGATCTTCCTAAAGAACCTATGATGGATCCTATTATTGTTCCTCCTAGTTCTCATCCTATTTCAAATAAATCAAAACGTAACAGATCTGCTAATGAATGTCATAAAAAGTGTCGTGCTCATGCTGACGCTAAAAGATCTCTACTTTCTGCTGATACACCTATGCATAATGTATTAGAAGATGTTGTTACTAATAATAATGTTCACATGCATGATTATGATGATTCTTTTCATATCTTAGATCCTATTTTGATTAATTTGGATGATGAAGATACTCTTGATGATACTGATAATGTTACTGATGAATATGAAACTATTGACATTGACATTGATTTGCCAAATATGCTTTCATCTCAATTAACTCTTACACCTAGTATCAAACATAGTGATTCTCAAGAGGATCCTTGTTTGGAACTAGCTATCATTCCTACTATATTGGATATAGTCCCTCTTGTGAGTTACGCACCTACCCTAAATGATATACAATGAGATGGGGAAAGTAGGTGGCACGCTTGATCGGCTTGTCCTTCGTGGTAGTTTTGTTGTGTGTTTACCTGCTATATTGTGCTTCTCCCATAATGTATTTGCTAAATGTTGTTAGATTCTTTTATACGATCCTTGTTACTCAGTTGGTACAAGGTGATGAAGGAATCAAAACTGTTGTTAACATTCCTTTATATGTCTCTCTATTCTTCTATGTGTTGTTCAATGTTATGTTGTAAATGTGCTATTGTTCATAAATGTTTGCTTGTATAATCTTCTTGGATTCAAGATATGGTAGCACCAAATCTTTTTGGTCTCCATGTCATGGTCTGAAATGATTCTTCTTCGTATATCTTATGTGATCTTTCCTCCTTTGTGATTGTAGTTCTACTTCCTTTGGGGAATAATGTCAATTCATTTGCAATAATATCATATATATATTATGTTATGATCATACTGACCCCATGGTAGGTAGATCCCTTATGTGTTCTCTGTATGTTTCTGTGTTATTTCCCTTGATTTTTCTTTGTCTGGGGGCATCTCGATGTGGAAAAGTAATCAGTGGAGTTTTTTATGTTTCCATTAAATCCATTGCTCCTATTAAAGTGTTAGCAATGACTTTAACATGGGGGCATACGCTCTACTCACTTATTACACACACCCACTTATGAAAAAATTAAAAACATGCTAAATCTTCTAAAGGTAACGCACATAAGTTGCTAAATCCCGAGGAAGACACGCACTTTAAATTTACTTTTCAATCTTTCTTTTTGGATTAGGAACTAATCCTTAAAGTATGGATTTATATTAGGATCTCTTGATCCCTCCAGTTTCAAATACACATATATTGTGATCCCTTAAGGTCGGAAGTGTCCTTAAGATAGGATCTCTTTTGTTTGTTATTTATTCTTATGGAATAGAATATTCCTAAGGATAAATCCTTGATGGGTTGACTAGTGAGTAGCCGCATTCACTAGGAGGTTCAATTCCATCTTTCTAGTTGCACCTTTTTCCTTTGTGGTTCACAATGGGACATAAGTTCTCATTGGGCGAGGTAATCACACTTTTTCTTTCTCTCTTTACAGATGTCTCTCTTATCTATGATCTAAGAGTCGATGAAGACTTGAGTCCATGGGGGCTTGGGATTTCTCTTTGTCCCTTAGATTACGATAAGATTATCTTGTTATTTTTATCTCCTTTACCAAGAGTTTGCATCGAATCCATACTCTTGCTAAAGTGGGGGCTTAATGTATCATCTTAAAATGGAAGCACTTCAATGTTAAGAGTATTTATCCCTTTGAGTAAGTGGTTTGGGGTCATGTTAAGTGCCTTGATTAGGTCTTTGCATGTATTTGGCTTTCTCCCTACTTTCCAATTCTTCTCTGCACTTGATTTCTTCATTCTAGGTGAAATTAGGGTTAAGGTCTTAAGGACTTTCCTGATTTTCCTTCTTCTATGGCTCTATTTTCTAGCTAGGGTTCAGAAATGAGACCTCCTAATCCTTTGTCATATCATTCAGAGGATTTTCTATCTATTCTTGACACTAGGTTCTGCTCAAACATCAAATTCTACATTTTCGGCATCTCCTGGAACCTTTTCTGCAAATCTTGACAAAGTTAGGGTTTGAGGTCAAAGTCAACCTTGACCCTAATTAGGTAAAGGTCAATCTCGACCCTAACTAGGTTAGGGTCGACCTTGACCTTGACCTCTTCCTGCAAGAATTTCAAAGTTTCATTCGCCGGTAATTTAGTTTTCAGGAAAGTTATTTCCCACTTCTAGGTCGGCTGTTTCAGGCTCCAAAATGGTAAATCCTTTAATGTTATTTAATCAAGGTATATTTTCTAAAGGTGAGGACCTAATTGGGATTTAATTCTTCAAGGTGGCCCATCTAGAGGAGTGTGCCCTAGATCACTTTAAAAGGAGGCCTTCCTCTCTCATTTTCACATCCGCACTCAAGCAATCAAAGCATCTAGAGCTCTCAAGCATTCAAGCAAGTCTTCAAGCATTCAAGTGTTCAAGCATTCATCCATCAAGGAGTTCCATTGTTAGCTATTGAAGGATTTAATCTCCTTGGAGCCCCCTTGAAGATCCATCCTTCTCCATTCATTCAAGTCTTCTCATATGCAAAGATCAAATCAAGATTGGTGTTGAAGATCAAAATACCATTGATTTGAGACATCCTACATCCATTGAATCATTCCTAGTTGTGGATTTGAGGATTCGAATCCTCTACAAGGACATCAACATAAGCGAGGTGATTTGTTTCAATTACTTTGTTTATGCACCATATACTTCAATTCAATTTCAAGGTTAATTCGTAAATTGGGGTTTGACTAAGGCAAACCCCCCATACAACCCAAAACCCCCATTTTCTTGCAAGTAGAGGTGCAAAATCTCAGATTTGAGAATGAATTTGGATACCCTTTTCAAAAATCTTTCAAGATCTACAAACAAAATCAGAATTGGACTTTAAATAAATAATGTGGTCTTTGACCTTTTAAAAGGTGAAAGTCGACCTGTGTGAATTTGGAGAAAAGATTTCTGGGTTTTGTCCACCTCGACATTTCCAGTTAAGTGTAAGTGACAGAATCTTCAGAAAGTTCATACAAAAGCCAGAATTCAACATTTTCCAGATCTTCCCTAATTCAAGGTTAGTATTTGCACTTCAATTATTTGAGATTTCAAGCTTAATCCAACTATAGGGAAGTATAGGGTTTCTCTCTCTCTTTCATAGTCTTCATAGATTGATTCGATTATGTATTAACCTCTTGGTTGATCAAATTTGATCTCTTTTTGGGGAATTTGAATTTAGGAGTGAATCTTACATTTTCCCCACACACATACACAAATAATGGTGATTCCAAATTACCATTATTCACCTATATTTGATTGTTTCATTAATTTTTATCAATCAATTAGCAAAAATTAGTTTCTTTAGTACTTCAAAATTATGATTGGCGTTTAGGTCATCTTTATTGACTTTATGTGTAATAATAAATTCACCAATCCTGAAGTAAGAGCTATTATCAATTTTTACTCTATTGATTCTATATATACTCCTTTATCTATTTGTGTAATAACTTTTAATATATAGTTCACCTCTCATATAGGACAATATCCAATTAATGATGTATCTATCATTTCTTCATTTTGTTGGTGTAATTAAGTATTTACTAATTACACTTTACTTAAACTTAAGATAATACATTGCATAATAATTTGTATTTGAGACACTTAAGAGTTCTCAACTTTATTTATACATGGTGTACGATAAATTCCACTTTAGGTGACAATAGTAGTTATCACATTCCACTTTATCTGTTGTCTGCACCTTTAGTGCACTTGTCACATTATCATCATCCACATGTTGCACATACTCTATTGCATAATGGAGGATGATCCACCTTTGGTGGAAATGTGATTCCACCTTGTGTAGGTTATGAATTATCTACTCCTTATCGTATGCTCCTATTGCCTTGCTTATAAAAGAAAGAATATCTACATTGTAAATGAAGCCATCAAATATATTATTGTAATCTAGTTGATTATATTCATTAGTAATAATAACATTCTTGCATATTTTTGCAATTATATTTTCTTTCTCGCATGGAAGGTACCTTGTTCTTTTGTTCAATATTTGGGGTATTATAGACTCACATAAAACTCTAACATGGTATTAGAGATCTCGAGACGTCAAGACTCATCTTCAAGAGTAGAAAACTTGACTTGATTAAATTGTAGGATCATAAAAGGGATATTTTGGGCATCACCATTTCATAAGAGAGAAACATTACATCATGTTGTGGACACATCCCTAATGGAGTAGGCAAAAAATGATCATGGAAAATCCCCCATGGGACACGAAAGGATGATATCCAGTATGATATCTAGTATCATGGATAGTGTTGATTTTTCCCTCTTGAGGAAGCTTTACACATATAGGAATGACCAAAGAAATAGCTTGCATGGAGGTCAACGAGGGGATACCTAGTTTGACCCTAAAGAGGTTTGATTTAAGAATCATAATGAACATTAAGAAGAATACCTTGAATCTCATTTGAACCATCAAAGTGGTTGACCACAACAGTGAAAGTAAAGATCCATCATCCATCCTAATGGTGGTAGGTCAGTCATAATATTTACCCTAGTTTAGATAATTGATTCAGAGGACCTTCTTGGTAATTATGTCCAAGTTTGACAAGTAGGGTAAACCAAGATGATCCTAATAGATATTTCATTGATCCATGTTGGCACATAGAAGAAAGAAGGCTCTCCGTTGTATGACCCATCTATATTGGTTAATGTAATGTTGGTTTTAGGAATCCTCTAGGTACCCAATAAATTTAGAGTGATGGTCATTAGATCAATGATTCCAGAGTGTCACTCAAAAAGGATTTGATATTGAGGTTTATAGTTCACCATAATATAGAGAGGGAAAAATGTATGTAATACTATCAAGACTGATTAAAATTTTAAGGGATGGACCTTCGCTTGTGCCACCTCAGTTCTACTAGCAAATATATCTAGGAAAATTAAACAAATGTGTGTCCAAGAGAATCTTAAACTATCAAGATGTTTAAATGAAATTAGTTAAAATCAAGTATAACACTACAAAATAATGAATGCAAATGACTTAAAGGTATTAATTAAACTATTTTGATCTTATATAAATTGAAAGAGTTAACTATGGAGAACGATCACTAAACTTTGTAAACTTATTGCCTCAAATGCATGCATTAGTTAAGGATGATAGTGTGGCTATGGGACATATGCATGATGGGAGTTTTTCATGCATAGGCAAGATATGGAGAATGGAGAAAAAAAAAGGATAGTATGAAAAGATAGAATAATGGAGGATAAATTAATGTTAATAGACTAAACAAAAATAATAGAATCTAGATGGAGTTCAACTAAACTATAAAAAACTAAGGGGAGGGAGAAGATAATACCTCATTCGATGTTTGATGAAGTTAGTGATTCACACTTTCTTCTATAAAAACTTAAATACATGAAAATGAGGGAAATATTGGGGTTGTTTAGAGACTGTGCATAGTTACATCCCTAGTTTGATATTTCCATTAGCAGTGCACTAGCATCCCTCGTAGGATTTATGAAATGTCTTAACCATATTGGAACTCTTATCCCTCATAAGAGTTCCAATTCCAACCATCCTTAGACTTATTTGTATAAGATCTCATGTTATTTAATATTTCAAGGAATTATTTGGAAACTGTACAAATGAGAACTATAAACCAAAAAGATGTATCTTCCAAAAAGGAGGAGAAAATGACATGTCCAATGAATCCTTCACTCAAAAAACAATTTTATTAGTTAATCGCATTTTAGTGGAGAAAAATATAGGATGAATTGTACTAGAATATGAGTGTCTTAAGCATATTTTAGATCAAACTTGTCTACCATTACGAATATCCCATATAGTATTATTTGCAGTATATATTTATCTTTAATAATATTATTAAATATGTAAGAGTAATGATGTAGGGTCCATCTAGAAGGAAAGAAGGTTTCTATTCCTTCCCTAAAGTTATTTGTGCTTTACTAACATTTGATCGATCAAAACACTCCAAAATAATATTCTAGATGAATTTAGAAAGGAAGGACATGTTTAAAGAAATAGAATCTTTACTATTAAGACCTCCAACCCCTTTTTCAAAAAAAATTCCTACAATTTAAAATTAAAACACTATTTCAAGCCGAAAAAGTAGGCATATTAACAAAAAAAGGAAGATACATGGAGGTTATATAAAGAGAAGCTTTGAGAATTTGGAGCTTGCCTATAATTATGAGAAGCGATCCTTTCTAGCTAACGACATCTTTTGGATTCATCCTAGTAAAGAAATCCAAATGAAAAATTACAAATTTTCCTAGATGTTAAGGGAATATCGAGGTACAACAAAGGGAGTTTAAAAACCTAACATTTTAAAATGCAAGAAATATGAGTTTTAAGGGAGGAAAAATCATTCATAAAACATAAATTATTATTCTCCAACATATTGTTTTTCCCTGATACCAAATTAGAATTATTAAGAAGAGAAATCTAGTCCCTAGCCATCACCAAGGAAGTAGTACCAAGAAGAAGATTATAATGAAAAAATTATTGATGGGAAACAACCTAGGAATATGAGGAGATGAGAGTGCCTCTTAGAAAGCTCTAATTCATACAAAGTTTAATAGTTCTACTAAAGATATTTTCTATAAAGATCAAGAGGTAGGGGGAAAGGAGATCTTCCTATCTAGTCTCCCCAAAAATTGAGAAGAAACCTTGATGATCATCATTCATTAGGACCATGATCATAGGTAAGTGGACACATACCTAGATCATTTACACAATCCTATCATAAAAATCATATTTTTGTAGTACCTTAGAGAGAAAGGGTCATGAAAACATGTCATGGACTATTCAGTTTAAGAAGTTGGCTTTTGAAGTTACATTTTCAATAGAATGGAGAGTTAAAAAAGACATAATACATTCATGAATGAGTAAAATAATATTTTTTTTCAAACAAAATATCATATCAATCCATTGTAAGTGTGGTATTTATCAAATAAGATGCCAATTTAATAAATTTGGATGCTCATTTAAACAAGTATGGTTCCTCGGACACTTCCTCCAGTAATGGACCCTTAGTTTTGTGTGACAAAGATGCTTCCTATTCAACTATTATTTATTGTAAGAAGAAGCGATAGTCTCTTACTATTCAAAAGACTTGGAGTATTCCCTTGGGCTCACTATTGGTTCCCAACTTAAATTTTTAGTAAGGCTATTAATTCAAAAATTCTTCAACTTCTAAAATCATATTGTTTAGTAGCACTCCCATTATTGTCTTTCATTTTTGGTTCTATATTGATTGGTTATGTTAGTTTGCTCACTTGTTGTCCAAAAAAAATTATTAGAAATTTGTTCTATTACAGATATAAAAGTTGAGCATAATAATACCATGTATTTTCTACAAAATGTGAGGGATTGTCAAAAATTGTAGTGTTCAACTATTGGTACATTTGTGATTGATACAAGTTGAATTTTGTATAATAGTGAGTTATTTTTATAACAAAATGTAGTTCTTTTGTGGTCAACTATTTCATTGGATATACAAGTTAGAGACAAAAAAGATATATGGTTAGTAATAGGTATTTGGTCGATTTAAGTTGTATAAAAGGTATAGCTGACATAGAAACATAATCTTCTACTAACAACAAATATTTTAGTTTTTTACTATTAAGATTCATAGATTACATTTTTGTTGAATCTTTAAAAATTTATTATAAGAACATTTCATGTTAGATATATTATTTTAACAAAATAATTAATGAATCACAACTCCAAACCTTGATTACAAATAAATAAGTATCTATTTTACCTTTTAAAAATATTACCATATAATGACACCATGTTGATGAAGAGGGAGGAAAGTATCACTCTCCCCGTGCATTCTCCAATGAACCTTTGTGATTATTTAAAATGATTTTGCTATTTTCATACACCCAGCTTTTTATTAGTTACACGACGTTTCCCATCATTGTTCCCCAAAATAAAATAAAAATAATAATAACTGCATAGAGAATTTCCGACCATATAAACACTTAAACTTATTGCGATTGGATGAGCGTTTTTAAATGTGGGGAAATAACGTGGAGGCGTTAGGGTCACACACTGCTAATCGTTTGCTGATATGGACAGCTTGCCTTTAAGCGGCCCACTTAATATTAATCATGAACCATCCTTTTGGGAAAGCCTATCAAATTGAATCCTTTTTATTCTACATTAGAAATCGAAAGAAAGGAAAGATTCCGTGACTGAAATTTCCGTGTAACGTTAGGAGAGCTTTAAAATATTGATTTTGACCTAATTAATTCATGCATAGCCATCATTCATGCAGTGAAACATTTCTTCTTTCACACGGTTCTATTTCACTTTGGAGGAGGTCCGTAGACGGCAAAAGCTGTAACATACTGCATTTTTTAGTGCTTTTGCCTTTACTCTCACCAGTCCTCAAAGATCTACTTTGATTAGGATCTTGTTTTCTTTTTTGTCGAGAATATCTGGACGGAGTGCAAAATCAGCTCGTACAGATTTTGCAATCTCCTGCTTCTTTACCCTTCTAATATCTTAGAACAATTTATAAACCCGAATCCTTTATCCTATATAAAGCCCGTCCCAGACCTACACAAGGGAAGTACCTAATCATATATCCTTTCTGCACCAAATCTCTTTGTCGGCGTTGGCATTCAACTTAACAACTCTGAGGCCAATTTCCTTTATACAATGACATTCCACCCTAATAACGAATTTGACCTGTCGAATTTCAATTCCATCTCATTACAACTAGAAAATGGTTACAAAAATGCTCTGGATTTCTATATTCAGAAGTCTTTAGAAAATGGCTTAGGTAATCCCAGTTCAAGTAACGTTGGGAGAGAGTCAGGCAGACAACCCACTAAACAGATTATTCACAAAATGAATGAAAGGAAGCGGCGGAAAGACATCAATTCTCTCTACTCAGAGCTTAGATCACTACTTCCGGAAGAAAGCATTCGGGTATGTTTTCATTTCATTTCAGAGATAAAATAGATTTATTTCGTGGGTTTTATTTGATTTGATTTGAATTTGAATGGATATTGGGCAGGGAAAGCGTTCAGTAAAAGACCTAGTAGAGGAAGCTGCTAAATACACTGGTTATCTACAGCAACAAATCAAAGATCTAACAAACCAAAGAGACAAGAAGAAGACTCCTGCAGCTTGCTTGAAGGGCCTTGAAATATCCAAAACTCGGGATTTCCGTGGATCAGATGACGGTTTCCCATCGGTTAAAATAAAGTCATTTGGTTCAGCTGCATTTCAGGTCTATATAAACTCGTTCAAGAATCAGATTGCCTTGTCTGATATTCTTGTTGTGCTGGAAGAATGCAGTGTTGATGTTGTGAGCGCTACTTTATCTGTAATCAATGAAAAGGTCTTCCATACGATACAGGCCAAGGTATTTTCCCAGCAACGCCTTAAGTTTATACGCTTAGTTCTTTTCAAAACACTGAATGCATTTCGTTTTAATTTAACAGGGAACAGGCCATAGCATCACTCATTTCGACACACTGTATGTCAGGCTCCAACATTTGATCGGAGACGTTTAAGGCAGGATGTTACGCTGTTCAATCATAAATAAATGGAGGATCACAAGCTTTGGCTGCCCTGCTGCTGTTAGTACTTAGTCATCTGTTTTTCTAAAAGGGCTTTTGAAGTGAAGATCGTAGAGAGGAAATTTTAATTGGAAATTTTAATTTGAGAAATCTGTATTAACATATTAATGTTTTCTGTATGGTATATGAAACTAACAAGGGGAACATATATTATTGTGTGTGGGGTTTTAATAATCGATGAGGTCAATGAAATTTTCTGTATATGATTTATTTAATGAATAAGACCGTTTAGACTATATGGTTCTGATTTTTCTATAGAAAGCGAGAACCACAAAAGTGGATAACAATATGTACTGAACTCTATATTCTTTTGTTTTATTTATTTTTCAAGTATATTTTATATGTTTTTGTTTTGTTATTTGAGTAAAAAAAATTATATCAATTAAAGAATATAAAAAGTTATATATAGATTTTGAAATATCAATAGCTGTTATTTATCCTTTATAGATTTTCATAGTCTTGGTATCCTATTGTAGACTTACATACTCATCACATTTATATCTCATTTCATCTATGTCTTGTATGTCTATGTTTCAAAGAGGATAGATCAAACATATACATATATAATGGTCTCACCCACATATTGTGCCTCCCAAGCCTAGGCAATAATCAGTTGTCTATGGTAAATCATTGCACATTTCATGTAGAGTATACTTCAAGTTTTATTCCATACGTCGGCAAAAATATTTATCAATATTGATATCCACTTGAGTTTACATGCTTCATTCAGTCCTTAATCCTATCTGAAATTTGTAATACCAAAAATATTCATGTGCTGAAGTGAGGACTAGTTGATTGACTATCATGTTCCAAAAAAGTAGATTAATTAGTAGATTGAGTTACTAGATGAGTAAAGCGACCTAACCGGAGCACTAATCATCATGAAAACTTAATCATAGGTATGTTAGGAATACTAGAATGTAGTATCCAAAATGCATATCCACATGTCTATTTGTACAAGGAAAGGTGGACCAAAATGTTAACTACATCTCAAAATATTTGACGGCTTATAAAAAAGTAACTAAACAAAGGTGTGTGCCAACCAAAATGGCATTCTCCTTCATCAATTATAACATATACTATAGTAAATATTGCTTCTTTCCAATTGGTGTTTGTAGATTTCCTTCCTTGATCACGATCCATGATGCTTCTTGTAATATTCAGTTCATCCTCTCAGGTACGTGGCATTCTATTGGGGTGTTATAGGAGTCGACAAATATCTTTTAATTTGATGATTCTCATAGAAAATGGTAAACTCATCTCAAGTAAATTATCCTTCGCTATTAGATCTCAAATGTTTCATTCTTCTATCTTCCTCATTGTTAGCTTGTGGTGACTAATCAGGAAAGTACTATCCAGGAAAGTACTGTACACTTTTCCTCCTGACCTCGCCAGAAATTTTTTTTTGAGGCCGACTACTTTTTCGGTTATTTGGGACGACTACTTATAACTCATTCTAACCCTAAAGTGGGAAAATATTGTATAATATGGCTTAGGGTTAGGGATTTTCATTATGTATGATTTTAGTACTTGCGGCAGAATTGGGCTGTAAGAGATTACGGATTGTAATCAGGTTGTAATCACTGGATAATAATAATATTGGACTCGCTGTTGGTGGACGTAGCCCAGGGATTGGGTGAACCATGTTAAATCTGTGTGTCTTGTGTTCTATTCTGTGTGGTTTATTATTTACTGATATTAGTTATATTTGCACATAATTGTTATTTCTACCTTGTTAATCCAAACAAGTGGTATCAGAGTGAGGTTATTTCATTCCTTCTTTCATCTATTCTCTGAAGCAGGTCTCACGAGTTAGTGGGAGAGTCTCTCGGTTAAGTGGGAGAAATGACAGACGAGGGTAGGCTGAAGGTTGATAAGTTTAATGGGCAGAACTTCCAGTTATGGAAGATGCAAATGGAGGATTATCTCTATCAGAAGGATCTATGGCGGCCATTAGAGGGAGTAGCCAAGAAAGAGCAATCAATGTCTCAGGAGGATTGGGATATTTTGGATAGGAAGGCACTGGGGAGTATTTGTCTATGCCTGGCACAATCGGTGGCATTCAATATTACTGAAGCAAAGACATCTAAAGATCTGATGGAAACCCTAGCGAAGTTGTATGAAAAGCCTTCAGCTTCAAACAAGGTATTTCTTATGAAGCGTTTATTTAATATGAAAATGGTAGAAGGTGGATCAGTTATTGATCATTTGAATGAGTTTAATACAATTACAAGTCAATTCACCTCAGTTAAAATTACTTTTGATGAAGAGGTTAAGGCTCTCTTGATTTTGTGTTCTTTGCCAGAAAGCTGGAATGGCTTGGTAATGGCTGTTAGTAATTTTATTTCTGGTTCTAATACCCTAAAGTATGATGATGTTATTTGTGTTATATTGAGTGAGGAAATTCGTAGGAAAAGATCAGGGGCATCCACATCGGGTAGTGTATTGAACATAGAAAGCAAAGGTAGAACAAGAGATAGAGGAAACAACTCTGGAAATCATGGAAAATCAAGAGGAAAATCAAAGGGAAAGAGGTCCGAATCTAAAGGGCCAAATGATTTCTGGTACTGTGGAAAACTAAGTCATAAGAAGAAAGATTGTTGGTCTTGGAAGAAAGATCAAGGAGACAAAAATGATGGAAACAAGGAGGCAAATGTGGTAAGTAAGAAATCCGAGGAGGATGCTTTGCTCTTGTCCTTAGAAAGTATTGATGATTCATGGGTTTTAGATTCTAGGGCTTCATTTCATGCTACACCCCATAGAAGTTATTTTGTTGATTATGTCCAAGGGGATTTTGGGCTAGTTTATTTGGGAGACAATGAACCCTGTCAGATTGTTGGAAAGGGAAAAATTAAGATTAAGTTGCAGAATGGGAATCATTGGCTACTACAAGAGGTAAGACATGTTCCAAGGCCGAGTAGGAATTTAATTTCAGCAGGGCAACTGGGTGATGAGGGTTGCACAGTTACTTTTAATGATAAAAATTGGAAGGTTTCAAAAGGTTCCTTAGTAGTAGCAAAAGGTGTGAAAGTAGGCACCTTATATCTTTGTACAGGTCATACTGTTCCTTCTACTTTAATTGTTTCAAAAGATAATGAATGTTCAGGAATAGTGGCTGCAGTTGAGCAGGAAGAACATCAAACTATTGCTGTAGATTCTGACACAGCACTGTGGTACAACAGACTCGGGCACATGAGTGAAAAAGGTATGAAATTACTTCATTCAAAGAAAGTTTTACCTGGTCTGAAATGTGTCAATATGGATTTCTGTGAAAGTTGTGTTTATGGAAAACAAAAGAGAGTTAGTTTTGTGAAGAGTGGGAAAGAAAAGAAAAATGAGAGATTAGAGCTTGTGCATACAGATATATGGGGACCAGCTCAGGTATCTTTTCTTGGTGGCTCTTTGTATTATGTTACATTTATAGATGATGCAACAAGAAAAGTATGGATTTATTTCCTTAGACAGAAATCTGATGTACTTCAAACTTTTAAGAAATGGAAATGCTTGGTTGAGAATGAGACTGGTAAAAAGTTAAAATGTCTCAGATCTGATAATGGTGGTGAGTATTGCAGCACAGAATTTGAAGAATATTGTTCCTCTAATGGTATTCGTAGGCAGAAAACTATACCAAGGACTCCACAAGAAAATGGAGTGGCTGAATGCATGAACAGGACAATAATGGAGCGTGCAAGGAGAATGAGGTTGCATGCTAGGCTGCCCAAAAATATGTGGGCAGAGGTAGTGAACACTGCTATTTATTTAATCAATAGAGGCCCCTCTACTCCTTTGGACTGTGGTATTCCAGAGGAAGCATGGAGTGGTAAGAAGGTGAGTTATTCTTTTCTCAAAACCTTTGGTTGTGAAGCTTTTGCACTTATAGATTCTGAAAATAGAACCAAGCTAGAAGCTAAGTCAAAGAAATGTGTATTTGTTGGGTATGGCATTGATGAATTTGGTTATAGGCTTTGGGATTTTGAAAATCATAAAATTGTAAGAAGCAGGGATGTCATATTCAATGAGAAAGTATTGTACAAAGATCTATTGCTGCAGCATGAGAAGAAAGAAAATGACTATGTAGTACTGGATGATACTCCACAAGTTCATGTTCTAGTAGTTCCTTATGCTCCGCAACAATAGCAACAAAAAATACCACACATCCCAGTGAGTGTTAGACAGTCAACAAGGCTAAGTAGACCTCCAGAAAGATTTTCTCCATCTTTGTATTCTATTTTGTTAACAGATGCTGGTGAACCTTAATGTTATAATGAAGCTGTGCAGGTGGATACAAAGCTTCAGTGGGAGTCTGCAATGACAGATGAAATGGACTCTTTGCTGAAAAATCAGACATGGGATTTATGTAAGTTACTTGCAGGTAAAAGGGCTTTACAGAATAAATGGGTTTACAAGATAAAAGAAGAGGATGGAGGTACGAAAAGATTTAAAGCCAGATTAGTCGTAAAAGGATTTGCACAGAAACATGGTATTGATTTTGATGAGATATTTTCTCCAGTTGTTAAAATGACTTCTATTCGTACTATTTTAAGTATTGTGGCTACTGAAGATTTGCATTTAGAGCAGCTTGATGTTAAAACAGCCTTTCTTCATGGTGATTTGGATGAAAAAATATATATGGTTCAACCACAAGGATTTGAGGTCAAGGGTAAGGAGAATTTGGTGTGCAGATTGCAGAAAAGTTTATATGGCTTGAAGCAAGCACCTCGGCAATGGTATATTAAATTTGACACTTTTATGAATGGGCATGGATATAGTCGGTGTCATTCTGACCATTGTGTTTATTTTAAGAGGTTGGATGATGACAGCTACATTATTTTATGTTTATATGTTGATGATATGCTTGTAGCTGGGTCTAACATGGATCACATTAAGGGGTTGAAACAACAGTTAGCAACATCTTTTTCTATGAAGGATTTGGGGGCAACAAAACAAATCCTTGGTATGAAAATTTGTAGAGATAGGAAAAATAGGAAATTGTCTTTATCTCAGGCTGATTATATTGAGAAGGTGTTGCAACGTTTCTCTATGGAAAATGCCAAAGCTGTCAGCACACCTTTGCCTGGTCATTTGAAATTGACTAAGGATATGTGTCCCAAGACACCAGAAGAAGAGACTAAAATGTCTAAGGTACCTTATGCTTCAGCTGTAGGGAGCTTAATGTATGCTATGGTATGTACTAGGCCAGATATTGCACACGCAGTGGGAGTTGTTAGCCGTTATATGAGTAACCTTGGTATTGAGCATTAGAATGCAGTCAAATGGATTCTCAGATATTTGAGAGGCACATCCAGTAAGTGTTTACACTTTGGGGGTTCTACTACTACTGTACAAGGCTATGTTGACTCAGATTTGGTAGGAGATATAGATAGCAAGCGGAGTACTACATGTTATATATTTACTGTTGGTGGGACAGCAGTGAGTTGGATTTCTCGACTACAAAAGGTGGTTGCTTTATCCACTACAGAGGCAGAGTATGTTGCTGCTATAGAGGCAGCCAAGGAGATGATATGGCTTCAATTCTTCATGGAAGAATTGGGACATCCACAAAAAGATAATTTTCTACATACAGATAGCCAAAGTGCCATTCATCTTGCAAAGAATTCTGCTTTGCACTCAAAGACAAAACACATACAGTTGCGGTACCATTTCATTCGATCAGTTTTGGATGATGGACAGTTAAGGCTGGAAAAGATTCATACTGATGATAATCCAGCAAATATGTTTACAAAGGTAGTAACAAGGGAGAAGTTGAACTCATGTTCAGCTTCAGTTGGTCTTCTAGACTGAACAACATAAAGGAACAGCTGAGTCCAAGGTGGTTCAATCCAGTGGGTAGCGGTATTGCTATAGGATCAGTCTCCAAGTGGGAGGTTTTTTTAGTATAGTGTGGATACTGATCAGTCACCAAGTGGGAGATTGTTAGCTTGTGGTGACTAATCAGGAAAGTACTATCTAGGAAAGTACTGTACACTTTTCCTCCTGACCTCGCCGGGGTTCGGGAGGAAATTTTTTTTGAGGCCGACTACTTTTTCAGTTATTTGGGCCGACTACTTATAACTCATTCTAACCCTAAAGCGGGAAAATATTGTATAATATGGCTTAGGGTTATGGATTTTCATTATGTATGATTTTAGTACTTACGACAGAATTGGGCTGTAAGGGATTATAGATTGTAATCAGGTTGTAATCACTGGATAATAATAATATTGGACTCGCTGTTGGTGGACGTAGCCCAGGGATTGGGTGAACCACGTTAAATCTGTGTCTTGTGTTCTATTCTGTGTGGTTTATTATTTACTAATATTAGTTATATTTGCACATAATTGTTATTTCTGCCTTGTTAATCCAAACACTCATTCTCATCCTTTTCCATAAACATCTTGAACTTTTCTAATACTTTAGAATTTTCTCTTAAAAAAGTAACACACACCATTCTAGAATAATTATCAACCAAGAGCATAAAGTACCTTTCTCCTTTTATTCTTCTGATTTGGGTAGGTTCACATAGATAAACATATATCAATTCCAATATTTTGGTGGTGAGTTTTTATTTTCCCTTGAAGGTTTTCCTTTTCTATTTTCCAATTTGATATTCTTTGCAAATCCTATTAGAAAATCTTGTCTGCTTCAAAAGATATTTTACTACATGTAATGAATTGATCCTCATCATTTTTTTAGAAATTTTATGACACATCCTCCAACACCATAAGTGATTTCCATTGATCTGAGACATCAAGTAGTATCTGCTAGAAGTCTTCAAGTGATACATGTATCCTCCAATATTCTTTCCATAAGTAATTACACTTTTGAATTTCTTCTTGATTTCATAACCATTTTCTAGAAATAAAAGGTTATGTTCATTCTCACACATCAATCTAACACTTAAGAGATTATGATTTAGATATTCCATATAGTAAACATTGTTAGTATTATGTTTATCATCAAAACTAATAGAACCAATTCTAACTATTCTATCTCCTTGATCTCTTCCAAACATAAAAATCCTCCATCAGATTTTTTTTAAGTTTCACAGACATAATTTTATCACTAATAATATTATTTGAGCAACCACTATTTTTAACACTTTCATCTATATTTATTTTTACATATAAAGTGGAATTCATACTGTTTATACCTTTTGTGTTTACTTGCGAAGTAATAACAAGTTTAGTAGTAGGGGTTTTTCCTTTCATTGCCAAGAATGAGCATTGATCATCTTCTTCATAATCAGATTCATCATAAAAAATGCTAGCATCTTCTCTCACATAGTAATATTTTCTGTTTAACTTCCTTTACTTGCCATGTTATTTTGTTCTATAATTATATCTAGACACCTAGATGTATAATGGCCTATTTTTTCTAAGAGAAAAAATTTGAAGGGTTTCTTACTTTTTTATTTTTTGGTGTCTATGTTAATTGCTTAAAAAGTATTCTTTTATCTTATCATAACAATCTTTATCTAACTCTTCCACCTTTGTCAAATTTGTACCCTTGAAAGAAGTTTCTATTCGTGTGCTGGTAGTACTAGATTATGTCATAAAAAATGTAACTAGTGCACCATGCATCCATTCTCTAGAGTACTAACTCAAAATATAAGTTTCTTCTATGGCTAATACTTTATATTCATAAGCTTTGGTTGGGGTTCTTAATATATTTTGTACCACATAATTTTCTTCTAGTATGCCACCAAAAACTTTGATCTCATTTACCACATCCTCAATCTTCTGCATGTATGCCATTATGATGTCTTCCTTTTCCATTTGTAAAGAAACATACATAAACTTTCCATTATACATCTTAGCTTATTTTGATCATAGCATGTCCTTGATATGTACTTTTCAACTTTTTCCAAATCTCATGAGCAATTTCCAAAGATAATTTTTTTGTCAAATTTTGTTTAGTTAGAGTGCTAAAAATTGCATGCCCTTCCCTTTCATTTTTTCATATGCTTGGATCTCATCTAGATTATTCAATCCATCTATTACTTTCACATATTGAGTTTCCAAAAATTTCCAAGTCTTGTAACTGAGAGAGATCAAATATCCTCAAATTTTTACTTTCTGAAAACCATAGTTAGATAAACAAAAAGTAGGGAGTGTCATTTTGTGTGTCATCAGAATCTCCTTAAGCCTTTAAGCTCTTCTCCAAGGAACTACAACTCTCATCCTAATTTTTTAATATGAAAGATAATTGATTGGGTTTGGAATCATTTTTCACAAACATTTAATCCTTAATACAACTTTAATGAGTTCCAAGAACCATATATTTATCCTTAATAATAAAAATATAAGAGCATGAAATCAAAAAAATTACCAAGTATGTGAAACATTAAAATTATGTGTAAAACCATATTAAGGGAAAAAACACGGAGAAGATTATTCTCAAATATATGAACAACTATTAGGTGACACCAGTTAGGGAAATTTTTTTAGTGAAAGGATTATTTCCAAATGATTCACTATCGAGAGAGAGAGAGAGAGAGAGAGAGAGAGAGAGAGAGAGAGAGAGAGAGAGAGAGAGAGAGAGAGAGAACTCACCATAGAAGGGCTCATTGCATGAAAAAAGAAAGATAAATTATCATATATCAACCATTGATGTACAATACCACCTCAACCAACTAATTTTTAGATACGTTTAACTCAATTCCTCCAATAGACAAGACATGAATGTCCACACTATCCAAAAATAGTCTTCATAAATACTCAATTAACTAGGGAGACAGATCCTCTTTCATATGTCCTCTTCACAACAATAGTTGATGAAGGGTGCTCCCCTTAATACCACAAACACATAACAGAAATAGACAAACAACAACAATATGCAAGAACAGAAAATTGGCTTCTTATTATCTCCACAAATGTGGAATTACAAACTTTCAGAATTACAATATGCAAAGCCACATGGGCATTCCCTTACAATATTCTGTAGGACAAAGCCTCGAATCAATACCCAGAACTATTCTGAACTGCCTAAGACAATAATACAGCCTTCCTTATATAGACAATTTTTCCACCGCCTGGAAGGTTCCAGAATTTTAGCCAATAAGGCCGACCAAACTTAGAATTATTTTATTTTACATTTCATTACATCATAGTCGGCTCAAGATAACCTTTGAAACCCGAACAAAAATTTTGAAGAAAATTATTTTTCGCCATTTCAGGTGGCCCAACTTCCGAAGACCATAAGTCATCACCAGTTGACCCGATCGGCTATTATAACCCCATTTCAGAAATGCCACGAAGCGCTCTACAAGCTTGACCTGCGCAAACGCCCGTCACCCAAATTTTCGACCTCATCCGGGGCCTTTAAAGCCTTCAAAACTGAGTTCAAAGTTTCTGTACCCTGCTGCCAATACCGAAAATCTTCAATATCTTCCAATATACACTTGATCTGGCAATGAAACTTTACTGGCAGACTTATATGACCAAAATGAACCTACAAGAAAGAAATCAGATCATTCTGAGCACATACGAAAATTACCAAAAATAGTAACTTTCTATAAATAGCAGCTCTGCACAAAATAACCCTTATTGAATATAAAAACATAAATATTTTTGGGTGATGCAAGATTGCTCTTACACCCAGGATGCTCCTGCATCAGACACCCGGGGTAATTTGAGAAGTGACCCTGTCACGACTCAGGTGTGTAGAGGAAAACCAAGACGGTTAACCTCCTCCTTTGTTAGCCATGATGAATCTTCAACAGGTCGTCCTTTCCACTTGACCAGATATTCTTCATATGTCCTGTTCCTTGTGCTTCTGCCAATACGACTATCCAGTATATCTTCAATCTCCTTAGTGTCTGAACTAGTTGCTGGAATACTCCACTGTGCTGCTGTGATCTCATCTTCAACACCTCCTTCATGATACTCTGTCAGATCTGAAATGTTAAACACTGGTAAAATATTCAGCTCACTAGGCAATTCTACCTCATATGCATTTCCTGAATCATGCTTCTTCAATATCTTACATGGTCCAAACTTCTTCATTTTCAACTTGTTATATGTACCAACTGGAAACCGCTCCTTCCGCAAATGAACCATGACTTCATCACCAACCTGAAATTCCTTATACCTCCTTTTCTCATCTGCCTTAGCCTTATACTGTACGTTCATCTTGGTAATATGCTTCCTCACCTCCCCATGGATGTTCTTCAAATGTTCTGCAAAATCTTCAGCTTCAGCACTACTTATTTCTCCTTTATCTATCTTTCTCAACTTAGATGCATTTCTTGGACTACTTCCATATACAATCTGGAATGGTGATTTACTAGTGCTCCTGTTGACAGAATTATTGTATGCAAATTCTGCCTGTGGTAAAATCAAATCCCATCCTGTTGGCTTATCTCCAACCAAACATCTCAGCAAATTTTCCAAACTCCTATTCACCACCTCTGTCTGTCCATCAGTCTGTGGATGATGTGATGAACTGAACTTGAAATCTGTCTTCAACTTCTTCCACAATGTTCGCCAAAAATATCCAACAAAATTAGTGTCCCGATCTGAAACTATGGTCTTTGGCAAACCATGAAGTCTCACTACTTCTCTGAAAAACAATTCTGCTACATGAACAGCATCATTAGTCTTCTTGCAGGGAATGAAATGTGCCATCTTCGAAAATCTGTCAACTACCACAAAAATTGAATCATGTCCCCGCTGTGTCCTCGGTAACCCAAGAACAAAGTCCATGCTGATATCCTCCCAAGGCTTCTCTGGTACAGGTAATGGGTGATACAATCCTGTATTCTGCTTCACTCCTTTCGCCATCTGACATACTCTGCAACTCTGTACAAACTTCTTCACATCTTGCTGCAATTGTGGCCAATAATAATTCTCACCAACCAAAGCAACGGTTTTATCATGACCAAAATGTCCAGCCAATCCTCCACTATGCTTCTCCTTGATGAGATTCTCCCTCATAGAACTTCGTGGAATGCACAACTGAATCCCTCTGAATAGCATATCATCCTGGATGATGAAATCCAACCATTTCGTCCTGTCTAGAGTAACAGGTTCTGTACAAGCTTTTCAAGCTTCACCAAAATCAGGATCCTCTGGATACAAATTCTTGAGTTCTTTGAACCCAACCACTTCAATCTGCATTTCTGTCAGCAATAGTTGCCTTCTACTAAGAGCATCTGCAACCCTATTAGACTTTCCACTCCTGTGTTTCAAAACAAATGTATAACTCTGCAAAAACTCAACCCATTTCAAATGTCTTTGATTCAATTTTCCTTGACTATTCAAATATTGCAAAGCTTGATGATCAGTATACAAAACAAACTCCTTAGGAAGCAGCTAATGTCTCCACTTCTTTAATGCCTGAACTATAGCATAAAATTCCTGATCATAAATAGAATATTTCCTCTTGGCGTCATTTAACTTCTCGCTGAAATAAGCAACAGGTTTACCTTCTTGGCTCATAACAGCTCCTATTGCAGTACCAATATCATCACAATCTACTTGAAACACCTTATTAAAATTTGGAAGTGCTAAAACAGGTTGTTCTGTAACTTTTCGTTTCAACAATTGAAAACTCTTTTCTACCCCATTAGTCCACTTAAACTCTTTTCTATCCCGTCTCATTGTTTCAGTCAAGGGTCCATAAATACTGCTAAAATTTCTGATAAACTTTCTGTAAAAGCTAGCTAGACCATGAAAAGATCTTACCTCAGTAGCACTCTTTGGAGTAGGCCATTCAAAGATAGCCTGTATCTTCTCTTGGTCCATTTTTAGACCTTGTCCTGAAACTACAAACCCCAAATACACCAACTCTTTCTTCACAAAATTGCCTTCTTCAAATTAATCAGCAATTTCTCTTCTCCCAACTTCTCAAATACCATACGAATATGCATCATATGCTCATCCAATGTCTTACTAAAGATTAAAATATCATCTAGGTAAATAATGACAAACTTACCCAGAAATTCTTTCAGAACCTCGTTCATGAGCCGCATGAAAGTGCTCGGTGCATTGGTTAGCCCAAAAGGCATGACTAACCACTCATACAGTCCTTCTTTTGTCTTGAAGGCAGTCTTCCATTCATCTCCTTCTCTGATCTGAATCTGGTGATATCCACTCTTCAAATCTATCTTTGAGAAATACACAGCTCCACTCAAACAGTCCATAATATCATCCATTCGTGGCAATGGAAACCTGTACTTGATTGTGATCTTGTTTATTGCCCTAGAATCTATACACATCTTCCATTCTCCATTCTTCTTTGGTGCTAATACCGCTGGTACATCACAGGGACTCAGACTCTCTCGAATCAACCCTTTCTGCAATAACTCGTGTACTTGTCTGTTCAACTCCTCACTTTTTACAGGTGTCATTCTGTGTGCTGCCTTATTCGGCAAACTCGCTCCTGGGATCAAGTCTATCTGATGACTGATCTTCCTGACTGGTGGTAATCCATCAGGGACATTATCAGATACAATATCGTTAAACTCATTCAACAAATCTGCAACTTCTACAGGAACATCTTCTACTTCCTCTTTACCAGCTTTTGGAATTAAAGCAAAACATACATGCTCATGCCTCATACCATCTAGGAAATTTCTTCCATCAACAAAAGTTATCCTTGCATTACCACATACCTTTTCTTCAGTCTCCTTCAATGGTTTTAGCTTATGTCGCACTCCATCCTTTGTCAGGGAATAGGTATTCGCACGACCATCATGTACAGCACATCTGTCAACCTGCCATGGTCTACCCAACAACATATGACATGCATCCATAGATATGATATCACACAATACCTCATCTTGGTATCCGCCAACCTTGAACTTTACTAGGCATTGTTCATTGACCATGACCTTGTGGTCATCCTGTACCCAGGAAATCCGATATGGATGTGGGTGTTTCTGTCTCTTGAGCTTCAACTTTGTCACCATCTCTTCTGACACCAAATTGTCAGTGCTTCCACTATCAATGATCACATCACAACATTTACCTTCACACTTGCACCTGGTGGGAAACAGGCTCCTCCTTTGCTCAGGTTCATTCTCACCACTCAACAGGACTCTTCTGTTAATCAACGTTTCTCCTCTTTCAGCATCTTCAGAATTTGATGATCTAGCATCTTCATCTACATGTGCAACTCTGGCCTGGCCTTCATTTCTCCTATCTGTCCTGCCTTGGCGCTGAGGACATTCAAATGCCCTATGACCTTCTTCTCCACAGTGAAAACATGTTCCATGGAAGCCACCTCTTCCAGATCCTTGTCCTCTTCCTCTTGCTCTCTGATCTCTATTATTCTGATCCTAGAAGCGATTGGAATTATTTCCTCTCTGATTCTGACTGCTACTGGCCTCGTCCTTCTTTTTCGGATCTTCAATTCGGCCACCATATGACCGTCCACCAGATCGTCCATCGCGACCTCTTCTGTTTTGTCTGCTCTCAAACTTCTTATTCAGCTTTTCCTCTACTTTTAGGGCAAACTGGTATGCCTCTTCAATACTGTTCATTCGAACCAGATTCAGCTCCTCCTGAATGCTTGGCCTTAACCCATTAAGGTATCAGGCAACTTTCTCCTTATCAGCTTCTGCATGGCCTGTTCTGATGAGAAGTCGATAGAACTCCTCTGTATACTCCTGAACAGATCTTCCTGCTTGCTTCAAACTTTGCATTTTCTTTAGTAGGTCAAGCTCATAATCAACAGGAATGAAATGTTGCTTCAATTTATCCACCATCCGATCCCATCTTGTGATTTTATCTTTCCCTCTTCTATTTCGCTCCAATTGAATTTCTTGCCACCAGATCTTCGCATGACCTTTCAATCTGGCCTTCGCAAATTTGACCCTATTAGGATCTTCAACATCTTCATACTCAAAATATTCCTCACATTCATTGATCCAGTCGATCAATTCCTCTGGGTTAAGATTTTCAGAAAATGTAGGAACCTCAATCTTAGGTCTTTTCTCAATCTTGGAAATCACCCGAAAAAGTCTTTCTTCCTCTTGGTTCACAATTTCAACTTCTCCTTGATATTCTTCTTCGGCTTCATCCTCACTTTCGTCTCTGACATTAAGATTCATTCCTCTACGAATCTCTTCTTGCAATGCTCGCACTTGTCTCTGCAACTCTCTAACCTCAGGAGTCACAACACCAGGTCTTCCGCCATGTTCTCTTCGTGGAGGCATTTTTGCGATGCGCGCTGAAACCCTAACCACGGTCCTGGTGCAAACTGCCTCACAGTCGGTGATCTGTTTACACACTCAAGAACTCCTGCTCTGATACCACTTGATGAAGGGTGCTCCCCTTAATACCACAAACACATAACAGAAATAGAGAAACAACAACAATATGCAAGAACAGAAAATTGGCTTCTTATTATCTCCACAAATATGGAATTACAAAATTTCAGAATTACAATATGCAAAGCCACATGGGCATTCCCTTACAATATTCTGTAGGACAAAGCGTCGAATCAATACCCAGAACTATTCTGAACTGCCTAAGACAATAATACAGCCTTCCTTATATAGGCAATTTTTCCACCGCCTGGAAGGTTCCAGAATTTTAGCCAATAAGGCCGACCAAACTTAGAATTATTTTATTTTACATTTCATTACATCATAGTCGGCTCAAGATAACCTTTGAAACCCGAACAAAAATTTTGAAGAAAATTATTTTTCGCCATTTCAGGTGGCCCAACTTCCGAAGACCATAAGTCATCACCAGTTGACCCGATCGGCTATTATAACCCCATTTCAAAAATGCCACGAAGCACACTACAAGCTTGGCCCGCGCAAGCGCCCGTCACCCAAATTTTCAACCTCATCTGGGGCCTCTAAAGCCTTCAAAACTGAGTTCAAAGTTTCTGTACCCTACTGCCAATACCGAAAATCTTCAATATCTTCCAATATACACTTGATCTGGCAATGAAACTTTACTGGCAGACTTATATGACCAAAATGAACCTCCAAAAAAGAAATCAGATCATTCTGAGCATATACGAAAATTACCAAAAATAGTAACTTTCTATAAATAGCAGCTCTGCACAAAATAACCCTTATTGAATATAAAAACATAAATATTTTTGGGTGATGCAAGATTGCTCTTACACCCAGGATGCTCCTGCATTAGACACCCGGGGTAATTTGAGAAGTGATCCTGTCACGACTCAGGTGTGTAGAGGAAAACCAAGATAGTTAACCTCCTCCTTTGTTAGCCATGATGAATCTTCAACAGGTCATCCTTTCCACTTGACCAGATATTCTTCATATGTCCTGTTCCTTGTGCTTCTGCCAACACGACTATCCAGTATATCTTCAATCTCCTTAGTGTCTGAACTAGTTGCTGGAATACTCCACTGTGCTGCTGTGATCTCATCTTTAACACCTCCTTCATGATACTCTGTCAGATCTGAAATGTTAAACACTGGTGAAATATTCAGCTCACTAGGCAATTCTACCTCATATGCATTTCCTGAATCATGCTTCTTCAATATCTTACATGGTCCAAACTTCTTCATTTTCAACTTGTTATATGTACCAACTAGAAACCGCTCCTTCCGCAAATGAACCATGACTTCATCACCAACTTGAAATTCCTTATACCTCCTTTTCTCATCTGCCTTAGCCTTATACTGTGCGTTCATCTTGGTAATATGCTTCCTCACCTCCCCATGGATATTCTTCAAATGTTCTGCAAAATCTTCAGCTTCAGCACTACTTATTTCTCCTTTATCTATCTTTCTCAACTTAGATACATTTCTTGGACTACTTCCATATACAATCTGGAATGGTGATTTACCAGTGCTCCTATTGACAGAATTATTGTATGCAAATTCTGCCTGTGGTAAAATCAAATCCCATCCTGTTGGCTTATCTCCAACTAAACATCTCAGCAAATTTTCCAAACTCCTATTCACCACCTCTGTCTGTCCATCAGTCTGTGGATGATGTGATGAACTGAACTTCAAATCTGTCTTCAACTTCTTCCACAATGTTCGCCAAAAATATCCAACAAACTTAGTGTCCCGATCTGAAACTATGGTCTCTGGCAAACCATGAAGTCTCACTACTTCTCTGAAAAATAATTTTGCTACGTGAACAGCATCATTAGTCTTCTTACAGGGAATGAAATGTGTCATCTTCAAAAATCTGTCAACTACCACAAAAATTGAATCATGTCCCCGCTGTGTCCTCGGTAAACCAAGAACAAAGTCCATGCTGATATCCTCCCAAAGCTTCTCTGGTACAGGTAATGGCTGATACAATCCTGTATTCTGCTTCACTCCTTTCGCCATCTGACATACTCTATAACTCTGTACAAACTTCTTCATATCTTGCTGCAATTGTGGCCAATAATAATTCTCACCAACCAAAGCAACAGTTTTATCACGACCAAAATGTCCAGCCAATCCTCCACTATGCTTCTCCTTGATGAGATTCTCCCTCATAGAACTTCGTGGAATGCACAACTGACTCCCTCTGAATAGCATATCATCCTGGATGATGAAATCCAACCATTTCGTCCTGTCTAGAGTAACAGGTTCTGTACAAGCTTTCCAAGCTTCACCAAAATCAGGATCCTCTGGATACAAATTCTTGAGTTCTTTGAACCCAACCACTTCAATCTGCATTTCTGTCAACAATAGTTGCCTTCTACTAAGAGCATCTGCAACCCTATTAGACTTTCCACTCCTGTGTTTCAAAACAAATATATAACTCTGCAAAAACTCAACCTATTTCAAATGTCTTTGATTCAATTTTCCTTGACTATTCAAATATTGCAAAGCTTGATGATCAGTATACAAAACAAACTCCTTAGGAAGTAGATAATGTCTCCACTTCTTTAATGCCTGAACTATAGCATAAAATTCCTGATCATAAACAGAATATTTCCTCTTGGCGTCATTTAACTTCTCGCTGAAATAAGCAACAGGTTTACCTTCTTGGCTCATAACAGCTCCTATTGCAGTACCACTAGCATCACAATATACTTGAAACACCTTATTAAAATTTGAAAGTGCTAAAACAGGTTGTTCTGTAACTTTTCGTTTCAACAATTGAAAACTCTTTTCTGCCCCATTAGTCCACTTAAACTCTTTTCTATCCCCTCTCATTGTTTCAGTCAAGGGTCCACAAATACTGCTAAAATTTTTGATAAACTTTCTGTAAAAGCTAGCTAGACCATGAAAAGATCTTACCTCAGTAGCACTCTTTGGAGTAGGCCATTCAAGGATAGCCTGTACCTTCTCTGGGTCCATTTTTAGACCTTCTCCTGAAACTACAAACCCCAAATACACCAACTCTTTCTTCACAAAACTGCACTTCTTCAAATTAATCAGCAATTTCTCTTCTCTCAACTTCTCAAATACCATATGAATATGCATCATATGCTCATCCAATGTCTTACTAAAGATCAAAATATCATCGAGGTAAACAATGACAAACTTACCCAAAAATTCTTTCAGAACCTCATTCATGAGCCGCATGAAAGTGCTCGGTGCATTGGTTAGCCCAAAAGGCATGACTAACCACTCATACAGTCCTTCTTTTGTCTTGAAGGCAGTCTTCCATTCATCTCCTTCTCTGATCCGAATCTGGTGATATCCACTCTTCAGATCTATCTTTGAGAAATACACAGCTCCACTCAAACAGTCCATAATATCATCCATTCGTGGCAATGGAAACCTGTACTTGATTGTGATCTTGTTTATTGCCCTAGAATCTGTACACATCCTCCATTCTCCATTCTTCTTTGGTGCTAATACCGCTGGTACAACACAGGGACTCAGACTCTCTCGAATCAACCCTTTCTGCAATAACTCGTGTACTTGTCTGTTCAACTCCTCACTTTCTGCAGGTGTCATTCTGTGTGCTGCCTTATTCGGCAAACTCGCTCCTGGGATCAAGTCTATCTGATGACTAATCTTCCTGACTGGTGGTAATCCATCAGGCACATTATCGGATACAATATCCTGAAACTCATTCAACAAATTTGCAACTTCTACAGGAACATCTTCTACTTCCTCTTTACCAGCGTTTGGAATTAAAGCAAAACATACATGCTCATGCCTCATACCATCTAGGAAATTTCTTCCATCAACAAAAGTTATCCTTGCATTACCACATACCTTTTCTTCAGTCTCCTTCAATGGTTTTAGCTTATGTCGCACTCCATCCTTTGTCAGGGAATAGGTATTCGCACGACCATCATGTACAACACATCTGTCAAACTGCCATGGTCTACCCAACAACATATGACATGCATCCATAGATATGATATCACACAATACCTCATCTTGGTATCCGCCAACCTTGAACTTTACTACGCATTGTTCATTGACCATGACCTTGTGGTCATCCTGTATCCAGGCAATCTGATATGGATGTGGGTGTTCTGTCTCTTGAGCTTCAACTTTGTCACCATCTCTTCTGACACCAAATTGTCAGTGCTTCCACTATCAATGATCACATCACAACATTTACCTTCACACTTGCACCTGGTGCGAAACAGGCTCCTCCTTTGCTCAGGTTCATTCTCACCACTCAACAGGACTCTTCTGTTAATCAACGTTTCTCCTCTTTCAGCATCTTCAGAATTTGATGATCTGGCATCTTCATCTACATGTGCAACTCTGGCCTGGCCTTCATTTCTCCTGTCTATCCTGCCTTGGCGCTGAGAAAATTCAAATGCCATATGACCTTCTTCTCCACAGTGAAAACATGTTCCACAGAAGCCACCTCTTTCAGATCCTTGTCCTCTTCCTCTTGCTCTCTGATCTCTATTATTCTGATCTTGGAAGCGATTGGAAGTATTTCCTCTCTGATTCTGACTGCTACTGGCCTCGTCCTTCTTTTTTGGATCTTCATTTCGGCCACCATATGACCGTCCACCGCGACCTCTTCCATTTTGTCTACTCTCAAACTTCTTATTCAGCTTTTCCTCTACTTTTAGGGCAAACTGGTATGCCTCTTCAATACTGTTCATTCGAACAAGATTCAGCTCCTCCTGAATGCTTGGCCTTAACCCATTAAGGTATCGGGCAACTTTCTCCTTATGAGCTTCTGCATGGCCTGTTCTGATGAGAAGTCGATAGAACTCCTCTGTATACTCCTGAACAGATCTTCCTGCTTGCTTCAAACTTTGCATTTTCTTTAGTAGGTCAAGCTCATAATCAACAGGAATGAACTGTCGCTTCAATTTATCCACCATCCGATCCCATCTTGTGATTTTATCTTTCCCTCTTCTATTTCGCTCCAATTGAATTTCTTGCCACCAGATCTTCGCATGACCTTTCAATCTGGCCTTCGCAAATTTGACCCTATCAGGATCTTCAACATCTTCATACTCAAAATATTCCTCACATTCATTGATTTAGTCGATCAATTCCTCTGGGTTAAGATTTCCAGAAAATGTAGGAACCTCAATCTTAGGTCTTTTCCCAATCTTGGAAATCGCCCGAAAAAGTCTTTCTTCCTCTTGGTTCACAATTTCAACTTCTCCTTCTTGATATTCTTCTTCGGCTTCATCCTCACTTTCATCTCTGACATTAAGATTCATTCCTCTACGAATCTCTTCTTGCAATGCTCGCACTTCTCTCTGCAACTCTCTAACCTCAGGTGTCACAACACCAGGTCTTCTGCCACGTTCTCTTCGTGGAGGCATTTTTGCGATGCGCGTTGAAACCCTAACCATGGTCCTGGTGCAAACTGCCTCACAGTCAGTGATCTGTTTACACACTCAAGAACTCCTGCTCTGATACCACTTGATGAAGGGTGCTCCCCTTAATACCACAAACACATAACAGAAATAGAGAAACAACAACAATATGCAAGAACAGAAAATTGGCTTCTTATTATCTCCACAAATGTGGAATTACAAACTTTCCGAATTACAATATGAAAAGCCACATGGGCATTCCCTTACAATATTCTGTAGGACAAAGCCTCGAATCAATACCCAGATCTACTACCCAGAACTATTCTGAACTGCCTAAAACAATAATACAGCCTTCCTTATATAGGCAATTTTTCCACCGCCTGGAAGGTTCCAGAATTTTAGCCAATAAGGCCGACCAAACTTAGAATTATTTTATTTTACATTTCATTACATCATAGTCGGCTCAAGATAACCTTTGAAACCTGAACAAAAATTTTGAAGAAAATTATTTTTCGCCATTTCAGGTGGCCCAACTTCCGAAGACCATAAGTCATCACCAGTTGACCCGATCGGCTATTATAACCCCATTTCGGAAACGCCACGAAGCACTCTACAAGCTTGACCCATGGAAGCGCCCGTCACCCAAATTTTTGACCTCATCCGGGGCCTCTAAAGCCTTCAAAACTGAGTTCAAAGTTTCTGTACCCTGCTGCCAATACCGAAAATCTTCAATATCTTCCAATATACACTTGATCTGGCAATGAAACTTTACTGGCAGACTTATATGACCAAAATGAACCTCCAAGAAAGAAATCAGATCATTCTGAGCACATACGAAAATTACCAAAAATAGTAACTTTCTATAAATAACAGCTCTGCACAAAATAACCCTTATTGAATATAAAAACATAAATATTTTTGGGTGATGGAAGATTTCTCTTACACCCAGGATGCTCCTGCATCAACAGTAGAGAAAAAAAAAGGTAAATTTTTAAATATGGAGATCTATGGAGGGTCAATTTATTTTCCAAAGAAAGGTCCACCACCTATTTATAGTAAGGGAACTATATCAATTGGTAATAAGAATAAAACTAGTTATGTTTATTTTTTTAAAGAATTAATGGAGCTTTTGTTGAGTGTTAGTTACATTTTTAAAAAATATTTTCAAGACAAATTACTTGGAGTAAGGTTTAAAATAAAAAATGGACTTGAAAAACTTATTGCATAAGGAATTAGGAATGACAACATCTACTATCTAAACAATAATATATAGGGAATTTATTCTTTGACATTAAATGACAAATGTTCTCTATGGCATAAAAGAATGAGAAATATAAACTTTGACATTTTGGTGAAAATTACTTCTTCTAATGTTATGAGACATATGTTTAGAGTTACCAAACCTACTAATACTATGTACAAAGAATGCCAGATTGGAAAGAAAAAATTAAATATATTCAAGATCAACTAATATTCAACCATAGTTCAATGGGAGATGATTCATACACATCTATGTGGACCAACAAGAATAAAAGTGATCAATGGTAAAATATATATTGCAAAAATAGATTATAGACTAAGTTGATATAAATTGTTTTCAAAAATAGCACTAGCAAAAGGCCGCTGACCCATGGGAAAAAAGTGGCTGACTAAGTGAACTAACAGAAAATTAATTGGCATAGAAAGTAGCATTAAAGCATGAGAGTCTACCATGATAAAAAACATAAAAGAAACAAAAAGTAAATGACCACATCCATAGAGTATCACACATCCATGAAATAGTTTTGAAATAGTTCAACTTCAACCATAAAAGGTGCCATGCAAGGCTATTATAAAAATTCAAAGTCTTAAGCATATATAAATAAATAGAGTCCATCCAAAAGTAAGGCAAGGAGTCATCAATAGTCTCCACCCTCACATACATGCCCAATCATAGAGTCACTTTCCATCCCATAAGCGCTTAGATAGCAGAAGGTCAATCCACTTTTCATTCAGGAAATTGAAGAGTTCCCAATTTCCTTTGGCAGTATCCTTGTCCTTTGAAGCTTTCTCATTGAGGAGGCAGAGCATGTAGCAGACACGTGCATCACCTTAAGTGCAAACTTACTAACATTTGTCAGATGCTTATTAGTAACATCTAGGTCTCGAGTGAGCTTAGTCACTGTATTTTCCATTGAGGTGAATTGGTACTTGATTCTCCCCATCAGGTCATTGCTAGTATGCTCTTTTTAAGAAATGGGCTCTTTTTCCGTCATCTCCTCCTCAGCCACAGTAGTATGGATGTCTTCATCTGGCTTGATTTCTACCTAATCAATTTCATTGTCTAAGCCCTCTTTACTGGGAGAGCCCACAGAGGCATCCTCCTAGCCAGAAGCATCCCCCTAGTTCATGAGTTCTCTGAACGCTCTTTTCCCTTGTTCTTTGGAAAGGTGAGAAGAGCAACAGGTAAAGGTGGGTTGAGGCTCGAAAGTCTGGGAGCAGTCGAGATTAATGAAAATCTTATTTTTCTTCTTGGGAGGGGGTTGAGAGCTAGCACTAGGGTTAAGGGTGTGCTTCTGAGGACTTGGGGTGGGTTGGGTTTATGAAGACTTGGGGCTTGAAACAAGAGTCAGACCACCTTTTGACCCCAGAGGAGTGGGAGAGCCTTGGTTGAGAGAAACCATCCGTGACAAGGGTTACTGGGTAGCGTGGGTAACCTGCAGAGGCAGCGGGGGGCAGAGGGCATGGTGGAAATTGTACAAATAGAGGATAAGGCCCTGATAGAGATAGACATGATTTTTCCCAAGGGATATGGCCTCATTCACAACCTTCATATTAGCCTCCAAAGAATACAGGAGGAAAAAGGGGAAGGAAATTAACAATTTATGTCTAAAATAGTTCACAAAGTGAAGATAGTAGTTGAAATGATGAACTACAACTGATTTAGAACCTAATTTAAGATCTGTGATTTAAGATCACTGAGTTGCTGATTAGGAATGTAAGATGATTAAATCAGTAAATATATGTTGTCATTGATGTCAACTAGTTTTGACATTACTTATCTTGTAAGTTACAATACCTAAACATCTGTAGAAAGGAGAAAAAGAGATGAAGAACATATATATCTACATTGAGGAAGATGGATATGACAAATTAGGATAAGGAATACATTGGGTAACTTATTGATGAGTCTATGACCTTATGTTATTAACTTGATTATGTTGCATTCACCTATGATGAGGAAAAGAGAAAAAAGATACAAAGAAGTGTGGTCAGTTGATGAAGCATTCCAGTATACACCGAGTATAGTATAAACCAAGATTTTGTTCACCGACACATTTCTTTGTTAACCGAGCTGGAACAAAAGAACTAAATGATTAGTTTAGCCGATAAGGATTGGCGAGCTGTAAAGTGTATAATTACGAGGTGGAAAGATAAAGTTTTTTATGAAGATCAACAGCTAACAAAATTCAAGGAAGATCTAAAGGAAGGAAACAAAATGTGTTATTGACACATCACCTGAGGAAGGTTTAAGAGGAAAAATGAGCGAAGGAGAATAAGTGGAAAAATCTGATGGATGAGAAGAAAATAGTTTACATGTCTATTTAAGAGACTAGGGTTTATTTATTTAATAGATGCCGAAAGAAGGAGACTACAAAATTATCATGTGAACAAGCTTCATGCATGGCTTTTTAGACTGGTTAAGGAGAACCGAACTACAAAGATTATCAAGCGTCAGAAAGCTATAACCGAGAGATAGTAAGTTACTGAATATTGTTGAAATAGAATTGATATATTGATCAGAGGATTTGAAGGACCACAATATAGATCTGAAAATCTTCAATTGAAGTTGTATTTTAATCAAATCATCTATTGTTATAGTTTAACCATTGTAATCAGATAAATCTCTTAACCGAGTGGACTTGAAAGTCTTGTAATGTCATTCATAGAATGTACATTTGTTATCCTATCAACCCCATAGTGAATGCTGGTTGAATGATAATGGTTGGTCTAAAATCCTCTAACAAGGTCACACCTTATAGTGTGTTTTGTAACTTCTAATAGGGTTGGGTCTTCACCGACCTCACTTCAGAAGAGTGAACAATTTTTGGTTTCCGATCCCAGGTAGTTTTTCCCTTAAAAGGGTTTCGACGTTAAATCTCTTGTATTATGTGTTCATTGCGGTGATTGTTTGATTTTCATACTTTACATATTGCATATTGGATTTAATCAGTAATTACTTTAAGTTATTGATTGGTAATCGGTAAAAGCATAGACAGAATAGTATTTTATGTTACCAAGCTGCAAAAGTTTAAGTAAATTGTTTTTGGATATACATTTTGAATTGGGACTGTGGATAATTGATTCACCCCCCTCTCAATTATTCTAACAATTGGTAACAGAGCATTGGTTTCTAGATACAAGTTGCCTTGGTTTCTTGGAACAGATTTTTATGGACTTCAACACAAAGATCTTAAAATGTATAAGAGGGAAGTACTAAAGCTAAACAAGGATAACTTCACAATATGGTAAAGTAGGATGAAGCTGCATATATTTGGAATTGGGAATTCTTCTCTCACTCTAATGGAGAATGGATACATTGCCCCACCCACTGGACCTGTGATCCTTGATTAGTTAAGAGATAGACATGAATATAATGTCACTATGCTGGAGATTGTTGATGCTCTAATAGATATCAAAGGATGTACTACTGATAAGGATATGTGGGATAAACTTGCTTAAGTTTATAGTGGTGATGTAAATGTAAAAGGAGATAGAGCTGAAAGTTTAAGAGGAAAATTTGATGATATGAAAATGAAATAAGGTGAAAACATAGTACAGTACACAAATCAGATAAAGGAAGTTGTAAATGCAATAAGAGGATCTGATGGTGTTATTGACGAAGACACTATGGTAAGAAAAATTCTTAGAACCTTATTATTGGTTTATGTAATTTGAATATTTGCAATCCATGAAATGAGATCTGCACATGGTAACACTCTCACTCTTGACAATCTGATTGGTAAGTTGATAACATTTGAGCTTAACAATTATGATAATAGTGTTGTACCGACTGTTGAGATTGCTTTCATGAATTCTCTGAATATTGGTAAGTCTAGTAGTAAACATGATGATAATGATAGCAATATTGATGATGAACTTGTTGAGCTTGAAGCTCTAATGTCTAGAAGATTGCCTAAATGTAAAGGTAGATATAAGGGTAAGTTACCTTTAGCATGCTTTAACTGTAAAGAAGTTGGTCATATTGCTGCTAGATGTCCAAACAAGAAGGAAGATGATAGAAATAAAGACCGATCTAGTGAAAGAAGTTATGTGAAAAGGAACACCAGAAGTTACCGACAGTACCATAGAGACAACTGAGATAACAGTGATAAAGGTAAAAAGGTATGCTACTTTGATGATGAGAATGATACTGACACTGAGTCAAATGATGATGTAGAAGTATTATTTGTTGCTATGAAGGATGATTCTGAGGAAGAGGAAAAACATGTAGAAACAACACTAATTTCTAAAGTTAATAAAAATGATACATGGATCATAGATAGTGGTTGTACACATCACATGACTGGTGATGATGAAAAATTTGATCATCTTGAGAAATACAATGAAGGATCTATTAAAATGGGTAATGCTACACCTTGTATGGTTAGAGGTAAAGGATCCTTGATGATTAATGGTAGAATCAAATGTGAGAGTGCTTATTGGGTAGAAGGACTAAACTATAACTTGCGAAGTGTGGCACAACTGAACAATTTAGGTCATCAAGTTGCTTTTGGGAGAAAGAAAGTAAAAATATTTGATGATGGAAGACTTTTTGGAACAGGAGTACAAACAAAAGGTAATCTATTTTATCTTAACAATGATGAGTCTTCTTGCTTGATGATGAAAAATGAAGATGCTTGGTTGTGGCATAATAGGTCATGTCATGTGAGCTTTGATAACATGATTAAGATCAGTAAAAAGAAAAAGGTTAGAGGTCTGCCTAACTTAACAAAGTCTGATCATGTTATGTGTCATGAATGTGAGAAAGGTAAAATGACAAAATCTAGTTTCAAAAGTAAAGATTATTCAACAAAGAATATACTTGATTTGGTTCATACCGACCTATGTAGTCCTATGAGAACTTAGAGTTATTATGGAGACACATATTTCATTCTTTTTGTTGATGATTACACTAGATTAATGACAGTCATGTTCTTGAAAGAAAAATCAAAGGCATTTAAAATGTTCAAGTGATATAAAGAAAAAGTAGAGAAAGAGACTAGTAAAGTATTGAAATGCTTAAGATCTAATAGAGGAGGTGAATTTATCTCTGCTGAATTTACTAACTTTTGTAATGAGCATGGTATTAAAAGATAGGTCTCTACACCAAGGACACCTCAGCATAATGGCATTGTTGAAAGGAGGAATAGGTCAATTGTTGATTGCGTAAGGACATTAATGATATAGAAGTATGTAGCTCAGACATACTTGAGAGAGGTTGTCAACACAACTGTTTATGTTCTAAACTGAGTACAATTTAAAGACACTAACAATACACCCTATGAGTTATGGTTTGGACACAAACCCACTGTAAGTTATTTAAAAAATTTTGGAAGTAAATGTTTTATTCTGAAAGATGAAAGAAATGAGAAGTTTGACTCAAAAGGTGATGAAGGGATATTTATTGGATATTCCAGTAAAGGGAAAGCATACAAGTGTCTAAATAAATTTACTAATAAAATGATTGAAATTACTAATGTTCAGGTTGATGAGTTTGATGATAAGAATGCAGTTGAAAGCAAAAAGGAACCAGAAGACTATGGTAGATTCACTTACATTGAACAACTAGAGTACCTAGTGAAGCCGCAGACGGTGATAACCAGTTAGCAGGAAAATAATACCAAGGAATAGGAAAGAGAAACTGAAGAACATTAAGGACCTATCGAGAAAGCAAATGAACCTACACAGGCTAAAAAATAGAGAAGAGATCAATTATTGGTGAGATTTGTCTTGAGACATCATCCTGAGATATAAATAATTAGAGACAAACAAGCTGGCATGATGACAAGGAATAAGACAAGACAACGTACATGTTTAGTTTGTGAATATGTACTGAAGAATGTTAAAGTTGGATTGGAAAATGAAGAATGGGTTAATGCAATGAAAGAGGAAATAGAATAGATAGAGAAGAACAAAACCTAGAGTTTAGTATCTAGACCTAAAGATAAGAATGTTATCAGTACTAAGTGGATATTCATAAACAAGCTGAATGAAAATGGAGAGGTAACAAGGAACAAAGCTAGGTTAGTATGCAAGGGATATGCATAGGAGGAAGGAATAGATTATGGTGAGAATTTTGTACCTATTGCTAGATTTGAAGGAGTCATAATGTTACTTGCATATGTTGCACACAAAAATTTCAAGGTTTACCAAATGGATGTGAAATCAGCATTTATGAATGGGATACTTGAAGAAGAAGTGTACATAGAACAACCAGAAGTGTTCCTTGATCCAGACAAGAAAGATATGGTATGTAGATTACATAAATCTTTATATGGTTTGAAGCAAGCACTGAGAGCTTGATATGAGAGGCTGCATAATTATTTGTTGAGTAATTTGATTTGTTAGAACAAGTGAGAATAGTAATCTCTACATGAAGGGAAATTCAGATGATACTATTTTGATTTTTGAGATATTTGTGGATGGCATAATATTTGGAGGACAAGATCACATCTATAAATCATTTGTTGATGAAATGAGAAAAGACTTTGAAATGTCTATGTTTGGAGAGATCAAGTTCTTTCAAGGTTTACAAGTGATTCAGAAGAATGATGGTATAGTCATCACACAATCTAAATACATAAAGGAAGTATTGAAGACATTTGACATGGAAGATGCTAAACCTGTTGGAACACCAATGGCTACTGGATGTAAACTGACTAAGAAAGATGGAACTACCGAGGTAAACTAGACACTGTACCGATCCATGATTGATAAGTTGATGTATGTAGTTCATAGTAGACCAGATATAGCACATGTTGGGATAGTTGCTATATCTTTTGCGAATCCTAGGGAGTCACACATGGTTGCTACAAAGAGAATCCTAAGATACCTAAAGAAAATAGAGGACTATGGATTATGGTATCCTAAGGAAGGAAAATTTGAACTTAAAGTCTACACCAATGTTGATTGGGTTGGAAATGTGGATGATAGAAAGAGTACCACTAGAGGAGAATTTTTCTTTGGTGAAAGACTTATTACATGGACAAGTAAGAAATAGTCTTTCATTTCTCAGTCTATTATCGAAGCATAGTATGTTGCTGCTGCTACAAACTATTCAAATATTGTATATATCAAGCAAGTGTTGGAAGGTATGAATGGGGTAATCACTAAGTCAGTGATTATATATTATGACAACACTAGTGTAATTAATATTTAAAAGAATCTAGTGATGAACTCTAAAAAAAAGCATATATCTATTAAGTATCACTACTTAAGAGAACAAGTATAGGAGAAGAAAGTCATATTAGAATTTGTGACATCTAAAGAACAACTTGCAGACATATTTATAAAGCCTGTACCAAAGGATACTTATGAATACTTGAGGACTAGACTTGGGGTCCATCCCCTATCTACCGGTCACTAATGTAATCTAGAGGTTGCATCAGCCTAATCTTATCAGAAGATCATTCATGTTGATGCATCATAGTTCACACTTTGGATTTCTTTCTAAGGTTGTGAAAGGTTTGAAGAACTGGAACCAATTGGCATATCAGTATATAGAGATACAAAGAATGCACCGGACAACACAGAGTTACATGGCTACTATAGAGTTGTATGTTTGTGTGTTTCTTTAGCATTATTGTCAAAGGCAGAGATAAACAATATGAAACAATATGGAACCAAGGAGAACATTGAAATATCTATCTAAGGGAGAAATCTGAAAGTAAGGGAGAACATTGAAGATCAGTTACTAAGAACAGAAGAAAGAATCTAAGAGCTGAAAAGACCATATCTGCAGAAGATAGTCTGCACTTGAAATTTTATTAAGTAATGTAGTGATTAAACATGTTAAGCTAGGGAGAACTTACATTGAGTCACAATATTTGTTCACAGAGTTTTAGAATATATGTCTAGTATGTGTATGGAACATTTTCATATTTCTTATGTTGTTATCAATGCCAAAGTGAGAGATTGATGAACTACAACTGATTTAGAACCTAATTGAAGATCTGTGATTTAAGATCACCGAGTTGTTGATTAGGAATGTGAGATGATTAAATCAGTAATATGTTGTCATTGATGACAACTAGTTTTGACAACACTTATCTTTTAAGTTACAATACCTAAACATCTACAGAAAGGAAAAAAAGAGATGAAGAAAAAATATATCTTCATTGAGGAAGATGGATATGTTAGAATAACTGAGATGGGGGGTGAATTAGTTATCCAATGTCCCAAAACCAAATGTATAATTCAAAACAAATACTTCAACTTCTACTACTCGATAAACATAAAATACTTTCACTGTCTGTGCTTTTACCGATTATCAGTCTAAAATGTATAGTAGCTACCGATCAAATCTAACATGTAACATGCAAAGTATGATAACAAAGAAATATCACAATCAACACATAACACAAGAGATTTAATGTGGAAACCCTATGAAAGGAAAAACCACCTAGGACCCGCAACCCAAAAATATTCACTCTTCTGAAGTGAGGTCAATGAAGACACAACATTGTTAAAGGTTTACAAACACACTATTAGGTGTGACCTTGTTAGAGGATTTTAGACCAACCATTATCGTCCAACCAGTATTCACTATGGGGTTGACAAGCTAACAATGTTCATTCGATGAATGATACATAATAAGATTTTATAGTCCACTCGGTTAAGAGATTTGACTGTGTACAATGGTTAAATATGTAACAATAGATGATCTTCTTTAAAACAACTTCAATTGAAAATTACAAATCAGTATTCAACTCATACAAATCCTTCTAATCAATATAACACTTCAGATTCAACAATGTATCAACTTATTGTCCATCGATAATTACTCTCTGTCGCTCAGTAATTGCTCTGCAGCTCGGTTCTTACTAACTAGTATGATCAAAATGCATGAAAACTTGTTCACACGATAATTCTGCAGTCTCTTCTTCTTCTAGCGATATTTCATTATGAAATCATCAGTCTCTTATATAGATAAGTAAATCATTTTCTTCTCCTCCATTAGATTTTTCCTCTTAATCATCTTCCTTAATTTTTTCACTTTAAGCTTCCTTGGCTGATGTGTCAGTAACATGTTTCAATCTACTCCATTAGATCTTCCTTTAATTATGTTAGTCGTCGATCTTCATAACAAACATTTATCTATTACCTCAATTTCATACACTTTCTAGCTCATCAATCTTGTCAGTTAAACTGATCATTTAATTCCTTTCTATTCTACTCAGTTAACAAAGAAATGCATCAGTGAACACACTTGATTAACACTGTGCTTGTTATACAGTACACTCTGTCGATGTATACTGAAATCCTTCATTTACCCACAACACTGCTTTGTTTCTCTTCGCTCTATTCTTCATCATAGATGAATGGAACATAATAAATTCAATATCATAAGGAATTAGACTCATCAACAAGTTACTCAATGTCTTCCTTATCCTCATCTGACATATACATCTTCCTCATGTAGATATTTATGTTCATCATCTCTTTCACCTTTTTTCAGATGTTTCAGTATAGTAACTTACAAGATAAGTGTTGTCAAACTAGCTGACATCAATGAAAACATAATACTGATTTAATCAAATTACATATCTAATCATCAACTCCTCAATGATCTTTAACCATAGATTATTCAATTAGATTCCAAATTAGTTGTAGTTCATCAATCTCTCCCTTTGGCATTGATGGTAACTTCAAGTAATATGAAATGTACCATACACATACCAAACATGTATTCTACAACTCTGTAAATAAATGTTGTTAATTGAATAGACTTAATATGTTTAATCACTACGTTACTAAACATCATTACATAATACAACTTTACCATTCTGTAGATGTGCTCTTTTCAGTTCTCATGTTCCTGCTTCTGTTCTTTGTAACTGATCTTCAATGCTCTATTCGTTTCAGATTATCTCTCCCTTAGATAGTTCTCATCGGTGTATGCTTATCTTTCCTTTTAATATTATTTATCTCTCCCTTTGACAACAATGCCAAAGAAACAAATAAATAAATAGCTCTTTAGTAGCTAAGTAACTCTTTGTAGTCCAATACAATCTCTATATCTCTGTATACTGATATCCCAATCTATTTCAGTTCTCCAAACTTAATCACAACCTTGAACATGATCCAAAGTGTGAACTATGCTGCATCAACATGAATGATCTTCTGATAAGATTAGGCTGATGCAAAATCTAGATCACCTTAGTGACCGATAGACAAAGGACAGACCCCAAGTCTAGTCCTCAAGTATTCAAATGTATCCTTCAGTAGAGGCTTTGTAAAGATATCTACAAGTTTGTTCCTTAGATGTAACAAATTCTAATTTCACTTGGTTCTCTTGCACCTTTTCTCTTAAGTAGTGATACTTAATAGATATATGCTTTGTCTTAGAGTGCATCACTATATTCTTTAAAATATTAATGGCACTAGTGTTGTCACAGTATATGATCACTGGGTCACTGATTATCTCATTCATTCCTTCCAACACTAGCTTACTGTATGCAATGTTTGAGCAATTAGTAGCAACAACATACTCTACTTCAACTATAGACTAAGAGATACAAGCTTTCTTTTTACTTGTCTAGGTAACAAGTCTTTCACCAAAGAAAAATTCTCCTCCGGTGGTGCTTTTTATATCATCCACATTTCCAGCCCAATCAACATCGGTGTAAGCCTTTAGTTCAAACGTTCCTTCATTAGGATACCATATGCCATAATCCTCTATCTTTTTTAGGTTTCTTAAGATTCTTTTAGTAGCAATCATGTGTGATTCTCTAGGATTAGCAGAAAATCTAGCAACAATTCCCACAACATGTGCTATATCTAGTCTACTGTGAACTACATACATTAACTTACCAATCATGGATCAGTAAAGTGTCTGATTTACCTCTATAGTTTCTTCCTCCTTTGTCAATTTACATCCAGTAGCCATCGGTGTTCCCATAGGTTTAGCATCTTCCATTCCAAATGTCTTCAAGACTTCCTTTATGTATTTAGATTATGTGATGAATATCTCATCACTCTGCTAAATCACTTGTAGTCCTAGAAAAAAATTAATCTCTCTGAACATAGATATTTCAAATTCCTTTTCCATTTCATCAGCAAAGGCTTTACATATATGATCTTGTCCTCCAAAAATAATATCATCCATAAATATCTCAGCAATAATAATAGTATCATCACTATCACCTTTCATATACAAATTGTTGTTTTCACTTGTTCTAAAAAATCCAATACTCAACAAGTAAGTATGTAACCTTTCATACTAGGCTCTTGGTGCTTGTTTCAAACCATATAAATCTTTATGTAATATACATACCATGTCTTTGTTTTCTAGATCCACGAATCCTTCAGGTTGTTCTATGTAGACCTCTTCTTCAAGTATACCATTCAAAAATGCTGACTTCACATCCATTTGATACACTTTGAATTTCTTGTGTGCAACATATGCAAGTAGCATTCTAACACCTTCTAATCTAGCAATAGGTGCAAATGTTTCACCATATTCAATACCTTCTTCCTGTGCATATCCCTTGCATACCAATCTAGCTTTGTTCCTTCTAACTTCACCATTTTCATTCAACTTGTTCCTAAATATCCACTTAGTACTGATAATATTTTTTTCTTTAGGTCGGTGTACTAAGGACCAAGTTTTGTTCTTCTCTATTGTATCTATTTCCTCTTTCATTGCATTAAGCCATTCATCATTCTCTAATGCAACTTTCACATTTTTTGGTTCAAATTCACAAACTAGACATGTACCTTATCTTGCTTTTCTCCTAGTTTACATTCCAACTTGTCTATATCCAATAATTTGTGTCTCAGGATGATGTCTTCTGACAAAACTAGCCAGTACTCAGTTTCTTCTTTCTTGTTCATCCTATTTAGGTTCATGTGCTTGCTTGGTAGCTTCATTTTGTTCATTGGTTTGTTCTTCCTGTTGTTCTGCATTATTTTCCTATTGACTAGTTATCACAGATTGAGGCTTGGGTAGATACTTAGGTTGTTCAGTGTAAGTGAATCTACTGTATTCTTCTAGGTCCTTTCTACTTTCCTCTATGTTCTTGTCATCAAACTCATCAACACAAACATTAGTACTTTCAATTATTTTATTTGTAACCTTCTTTAGACATTTATATGCTTTACTTTTAGTGGAATATCCTAGAAATATCCCTTCATCTCCTTTTGAATCAAATTTTCCATTTCTCTCATCTTTCAAAATAAAGCATTTACTTCCAAAAATCCTAAAATAACTTATAGTAGGTTTGTGTCCAAACCATCGCTCATAGGGTGTCTGGTTGGTGTCCTTCTTTAATTGTACTCGATTAAGAACATATACAGCTGTACTAACAACTTCCCTCCAATATGTCTGAGAAACATTCTTTTGTATCATCAGTGTTCTAGCATAGTCAATTATTGACCTATTCCTTCTTTCAGCAATGCCATTTTGCTGAGGCATCCTCGATGCAGAGACCTATCTTTTAATACCATGCTCATTATAGAAATTAGTAAATTCATCAGAGATAAATTCACCTCCTCTATCAGATCTTAAGCATTTCAATTCTTTACCAGTCTCCTTTTCTACCTTATCTTTATACCACTTGAACATTTTAAAAGCTTTATATTTCTCTTTCAAGAACATAACAGTCATCAGTCTAGTATAGTCATCAACAAAAAGAATAAAGTATCTATCACCATAATAACTTCGAGTTCTCATAGGACCACATAGGTCGGTATGAACCAGCTCAAGTATCTTCTTTCTTGAGTAGTCTTTTCTTTTGAAACTAGACTTAGTCATCTTACCTTTCTGACATTCATGGCACATAGCATGATCAGGTTTTGACAAGTTAGGAAAACCTTTAACTCTTCTCTTTTTGCTAATCTTGATCATGTTATCAAAATTCACATGGCATAACCTTTTGTGCCAGAACCATGCATCTTCATCCTTCATTATCAAACAAGAAGACTGATCAATATCAAGATAAAATAGATTACCTCTGGATTGTGTACGAGTTTCGACAAGTCTTCCTCCATCATCATAAATCTTCACCTTTTTTCTCTCAACAGCAAGTCGGTGGCCTGAATTGTTTAGCTGTACCACACTTAACAAATTATAGTTTAGTCCATCTACCCAATATGCATTTTCACATTTTATTCTATCATTAATCATCAATGAACCTTTACCTCTTACCATACAGGGTGCATCATTTCCCATTCTCATAGATCCTCTGTTGTATTCACCAAGTTGATCAAATTTTTCTACATCACTGGTGATATGATGTGTGCAGACACTGTCTATGATCCATGTATCATTTCTTCTTACTTTAGAGATCAGTGTTGTCTCTTCATGTTTCTCTTCTTCCTCTGAGTCATCTTTCATAGCAACAAATACAACTTCTATGTCATCATCAGAATGAAATTCAGATTCAATATCTTTAGCTATGTAACATACCTTTTTACCTTTATCATAACTATCTCAGTTGCTTTTTTATTGTGTCTGTAGCCTCTATTGACTCTTCTCCCATAACTTCCTTTAGATCGGTCTCTGGATCTATCATCATCTTTCTTATGTGGAAATCTAGCAGAGATGTGGCCAACTTCTTTACAATTAAAGCATGCAAAAGGTAGCTTACCTCTATACCTTCCTTTTCCTTTGGGTAATCTTTTGGCCATAAGAGCTTCAAGCTCATCAAGTTCATCATCAGTATTTCTATCACTATCATTATTCTTACTATTTCTGCTAGACTTACCAATCTTCAAAGAAAACACGAAAGTGGATTCAACAGAAGTAAAAACATTGTTATCAAAGTTATTCAATTCAAAGGTTGTAAGCTTACCAATCAGTGTGTCGAGAGTAAGGTTGGATGTAGCCCTTGTTTCATGAATTATAGAGATCCTAATTGCATAAACTAGCAGTAAAGTTTTGAGAATCTTTCTTATCACTGTTTCATCATCAATAACTCCATCTGATGCTCTAATAGCATGTACCACCTCTTTTAGTCTATTTGTGTACTTTACAATGTTCTCACCTTCCTTCATCTTTATATCATCAAATCTTCCTCTTAGGCTTTCAGCTTGGGCTCTTTTAACATTCAAATCTCCACTGTATATTAGAGATAGTTTCTCCCACATGGATTTGGTAGTAGTGCATCCCTTAGTGTCTTCAAATTTGACGTCGGTATAGGCAGAAAAAGTTTCCATCATAGTAATATTGTGTTCATGCCTATCTTTCAGTTGATCAAGAGTTAAGGGACCAGGGGTCAGTTCAATGTAGCCATTGTCCATCATTTCTAATGCAGAATTCCCAATTCCAGATATGTGCAACTTCATTCGGCTTCTCCATATTGTGAAGTTCTATTTATTTAGTCTTGGCACTTCCCTCTTATACATCTTGATACCTTTGTATTGAAGTCCTTAAAACCCTATTCTAAGCAATCGCCACTCTGATACCAATTGTTAGAATAACTGAGAGGGGGGTGAATCAGTTATCTAGTGTCCCAAAACAAAATGTATAATTCAAAAAAAATACTTCATCTTCTGCTACTTGGTAAACATAAAATACTTTCACTTTCTGTGCTTTTACCGATTATCAGTCTAAAACATATAGTAGTTACCGATCAAATCTAACATGTAACATGCAAAGTATGATAACAAAAAAATATCACAATCAACACATAACACAAGAGATTTAACATGGAAAACATGTGAAGGGAAAAACCACCTAGGACGGGAAACCCAAAAATATTCACTCTTTTGAAGGGAGGTCGATGAAGACCCAACCCTATTAAAGGTTTACAAACACACTGTTAGGTGTGACCTTGTTAGAGGATTTTATACCAACTATTATCGTCCAACCATAATTCACTATGGGGTTAACAGGATAACAATGTTCATTCTATGAATGATACATAATAATACTTTATAGTCCACTCGGTTAAGATATTTGACTGTGTACAATGGTTCAATATGTAACAATAGATGATTTGCTTTAACACAACTTCAATTGCAAATTACAGATCAATATTCAGCTCATACAAATCCTTCTGATCAATATAACACTTCAGATTCAACAATGTATCAAATTATTATCTATCAGTAATTTCTCTACAGCTCGGTTGTTACTAACCAGTATGATCAGAATGCATGAAAACTTGTTCACGTGATAATTCTGCAGTCTCTTCTTCTTCTAGTGATATTTCATTATGAAATCATCAGTCTCTTATATATACAAGTAAATCATTTTATTTTTCTCCATTAGACTTTTTTGCTTAATCATCTTCGTTAATTTTACTAGTTTAAGCTTCCTTGGCTGATGTGTCAATAACACGTTTCAATATTGTCCATTAGATCTTCCTTTAATTATGTTAGTCGTCGATCTTCATAACAAACATTTATCTGTTACCTCGATTTCATACACTTTCCAGCTCATCAATCTTATCAGCTAAACTGATCATTTAATTCCTTTCTATTATGCTTGGTTAAAAAAGAAATACGTCAGTGAACACTCTCGGTTAACACTGTGCTCAGTATATACTACACTCCGTCGGTGTATATTGAAATGCTTCATTTACCAACAACACTACATTGTGTCTTTCAGCTCTATTCTTCATCATAGATGAATGCAACATAATAAAGTCAATATCATAAGGTCATAGACTCATCAAAAAGTTAGTCAATGTGTTCCTTATCCTCATCTGACATATAGATCTTCCTCATGTGGATATTTCTATTTTTCAGCTCTTTCACCTTTCTTCAGATGTTTCGGTATAGTAACTTCCAAGATAAGTGTTGTTAAACTAGTTAACATCAATGAAAACATAATACTGATTTAATCAAATTACATATCTAAGCATCAACTCCTCAGTGATATTTAATCACAGGTTCTCCAATTAGATTCCAAATCAGTTGTAGCTCATCAGGATATGACAGATGAGGATAAGGAATACATTGGGTAACTTATTGATGAGTCTATGACCTTATGTTATTGACTTGATTATGTTGCATTCATCTATGATGAGGAAAAGAGAAAAATGACACAAAGCAGTGTGATCGGTTGATGAAGCATTCCAGTATATACCAAGTAGTGTACTGTATACCGAGCATAGTATAAACCAAGCTTGTGTTCACCGACACATTTCTTTGTTAACTAAGCTAGAATAAAAGAACTAAATGATCAATTTAACCAATAAGGATTTATGAGCTGTAAAGTGTATGATTACGAGGTGGAAAGATAAAGTTTGTTATGAAGATCAACGACTAACAAAATTCAAGGAAGATCTAAAGGAAGGAAACCAAACATGTTACTAACACATCACCCGAGGAAGGTTTTGTTGGAAACTAAATTGAAACAATTTTTGTATTGTCATTGATGTCAAACCTTAATTGGTAAGACTGTTGCTACTTAGGAAAGTACTATATCTATTTGAGTGTTGCTAAGGGGCTAAGCAAGGTTCATAACAATAGCACCTAGGGAAAGGTTGAGTTATCTTGATTCTAGAAAGTGTACTTGACTATGTTGCACTATGATGACATAATGTATTGTTTATCTTAGTAAGACTAAATACTAAATTGGTAGGCTTAACCAAGGAAAGAATGGAAAAATCATGTTTAAGTTGAGTGATGTTAGTGTCGATCGAGTTAGTGTATGACGAGCATCAGTAAATTGTTGAGGAAGGTAGTATAAGTCAAGGAGATAGTTTTAGTATTGACCGAGCGTTCTACATGAAGACCAAGTGAACAATCACAATATTGACTGAGTATCAGCAATTTTATATTTGAAGAGAATTTAATTTTCGAGCTGACATTGTTGAATTCTTGGATTATGTAAAATGTGTTGACTTTATTTATTGATTGTTTGGAAGCATTAAATGCATTGTAAAACATTTTATTGTAAATCTTTGAGAGATTTGAGATGATTCTAGAAAAGGAGCTGAAGAACATAAAGCAAGTAGATTCAATGAATCTGACCTAACCTTAAGATCTACGAATGAGATTGAGTGGAAAAAGATGAGTTAACCTAATTGAGGAAAATATAAGGGAATTTGAACATTGTGATATGGAGGCACATGGTGAACAGAGAATGCTAGAAGAGGAAAGTTTTATTGATAGAATAAGCAAGAAAAGGTTGAAGGAGAATGGTGATGATTGCATGAAGAAAATTTTCAAGCAGATCAGAGATGGAAATGGAAAAGTTTCAAAGTCAGTATACCAGTATTAGTGTATGGAATCGATCTGATATTTGCAGAGTGAGTTGTATATCTTTCAAATAATACTACTGCTACTTTCTAACCATTGTAACAGTTAAAATTCTTTTAACAAAGGTTGACCTAACAATCATATGTTAAATAATTTGAACAAGGTTGCATTCTAATGTAGTGTATGTACGTCCTAAGGTTGCGCTCACTTTTAACAGGGTGATTGAAATCCTTTAACTGTGTCACATTTGATAGTGTGTATTCTAACCTTTGACAAGGTTGGCTTTTTACCGAGCTCACTTCAGAAGAGTGAAAAAAATAGTAGCATGTTACAAAGTGGTTTTTCCCAAATTGGGTTTCCACTGTAAATTTTGGTGTTTTTACTTGTGTGAATGTTTAGATCTAAACATTACTATGTTTTGTAAGTTAAAGTTACAGCAAGGTAGTGGATTGCATTGTCAGATGTTTCTATTATTGAATCATTGATTACCGTGTTTGTTTTGGTTTTGGATCTGATTTAAGGATAAGTTTTTGAGATTGTTTTATACATCAAGACCTGAGAACAACTAATTCACCCACCCCGCCTCTTGTTGTTCTAAATCTTATTATCAATTGGTACCGAAGCTGAACAAAGAAAATTTCCCTACATGGAAAAGCTTGATGAAGCTGCATCTAGCCGGTATTGGTGACTCTAAAAAGTACTACATTGAGAATAGTTATGTCTCACATGTCACACCTTTGACTATCGAGGAAATGTGAGCTAAGAAAGAACATAATCAGGCAATGCTGGAAATTGCATCTGCCCTAAGCTATCCAAACTTTGAGGACATTAAAGACTGCACTACTACAAAGGATATGTGGGACACTCTTGCAAGGATCTATGGTGGTGACTTGAATGTGCTGAAAGCGAAGGCTGAGATTATTAGAGGTAAGTTTGATGAAATGAGAATGCAAGAAAGTGAAAACATTGCACAATACTCTAGTAGAATAAAAGAAGTTGTGAATGCTATTAGAGGAGCTAATGGGACTATAGATGATGAAACTATAATTGGGAAAGTACTAAGAACCCTACATCCTATATATGCTATTAAGATCTCATCTATTCAAGAATCTAGATGTAACTCTGCTACTGTGCTTACTTTGGAAAGTTGGGTTGGTAAGATGATTGCTTTTGAGCTCTCTAACTATGATAATTTCACTGTTGGAAGTATTGGAAATGTCGAATCTACTTTTAAATCATAGCTTGTTCTAAACAAGCCAAAGAAAGAAAAAGAAAGATGCATCAATGAAAGTGAAAGTGAAAGTGAAAGTGATAGTGCAAGTGGCAGTGACACTTCTGATGAAGACCTAGAAGATCTAGAAGCTCTTATGGCTAGAAGACTGAGAAGGGGAAAAGGAAAGTATAGAGGTAAACTCCCTATCATATGTTTTGCATGTAATAAAGTTGGTCATATAGCTGCTAGATGTCCTGATAGAAAGGATAAAGATGATGAAAGGAAAAGAAAACACAAAGATAGAAAAGATGACAGAAGCTACCGATGGAATAGAGACTACAAAGGAAAAGATAAGAAATCTTGTTACATGGTTGAAAAAGAGACTAACACTGATAGTGACGATTTTGAAATTGAGGTAGTCTATGTTGCAATGAAAGATGAATCTGATGAGCATGAGAAAATGGCATTGATTATTGATAGTGGTTTTTCACATCACATGACTAGTGACAAAAATGAGTGTGAGACCTTACATCATTACAAAGGTAAAAGTGTAAAATTTGCTAATGATGCACCATGTCCTATTAGAGGAAAGGGTTTGATTAAACTAACTGATAAGATATCTTGTGAAAATGCATATTGGGTTGAAGGTCTTAATTATAATTTGTTAAGTGTTGCCCAGCTTAACAAAATTGGTTAACGAGTGGAATTTCATCACAAGCAAGCTAAAATATTTGATGTTACTAGAGAACTGATTGGAAGTGGTGATTAGACTAGAGGTAATTTGTTCCATCTTGACCTATCTGAAGAAACATGTTTGATTGCACAACTTGATGATATTTGGTTATGGCATAAAAGGACGTGTCATGTTAACTTTGACAATCCGGTAGAGATAAGTAAGAAGAAAAAGGTAAGAGGTCTACCTAGATTGAAGAAACCTGAGAATGTGATGTGCAAGGAATGCCAGTTAGAAAAAATGACAAAGTCAAGTTTTAAGAGAAAATCCTTTACTTTTGAAAACATTTTAGATTTGGTTCATACTAACCTTTGTGGACCTATGGGTATACAAAGTTACTGTGGTGCTAGATACTTTATCCTATTTGTTGATGATCATACTAGGATGATGCATGTGATGTTTCTAAAAGAAAAATCTGAAGCTTTTCAATATTTTAAGTGGTATCTGGCTAAGGTTAAAAAGGAGATAGGTAGGAACCTAAAATGTCTTAGATCTGACTGAGGTGGAGAATTTACATCAAATGAATTTAATCTATTTTGCAATGATAGAGGAATTAAAAGACATATGTCTGCACCTAGAACACCTCCATAGAATGGTATAGAAGAAAGGAGAAATTGATCTATCTTGGAACCGGGTTCAGATCAAGAAAGGTACAAATCTAACACATTATGAATTATGGCATGGGCATGAACTGAGTGTTAAATACTTTAAAATCTTTTGAAGTAAGTGCTATATATTAAAAGATGCTAGGAATGGAAAGTTTGATGCTAATAATGATGAAGGCATATTCCTAGGGTACTCCACAAAAAGTAAAGCTTATAAGTGTTTGAACTCTAACACTAACAAAATTGTGGAAAGTGTGAATGTCAAAATTGATGAGTATGTAGAAAGAAATGAAGTTGACAATAAAAGAGAACCAAAAGATTATAGATCTTTTGTGTACATTGAAGAAGAAGAAGAAGAGGAAAGTAACAGACTTGCACCTAATGTCGAGTCTTGAGTAAGCAATATTGAGTGAGAGATAGAAGCTGCCGAGTATCAGGAAAACAATGCCGAGAGAGAACAAGAACATGCTGAGCTACACGAAAATGTTGTTGAGTATCAGGATGAGGTTGCTGAGCATTCTGAAGTTGAATCTGACAATCTTGTTCAGGAACATGATGAAATAAATGAGAGAATAGATGAAACTATTTTGGAAAAATATGTGATAAGACATCATAAGCCTGAATAGATAATTGGAGACAAAGATATTGGAATCCAGACCAGAAGTAAGACTAAGGATCCAACATGTCTACTATGTGAATTTGAACCGAAGACAACTAGAGAAGCATTGGAGAATGAGGACTAGATACAAGCAATGAATGAAGAAATTGACCAGATTGAGAAGAATGATACTTGGACTCTGGTGCCGAGACCTAAAAATAAGAATGTTATAGGAACAAAATGGGTGTTTTAGAATAAGATGAATGAAAATGGTGAAATGACTACGAACAAAGCTAGGTTGGTATGAAAAGGCTACACACAAGAAGAAGGAATTGATTATGGAGAGACATTTGCCCTTGTAGCTAGATTGGAAGGAGTAAGAACTCTGCTTGCATATGCTGCTTATAAAGATTTCAAGGTCTATCAAATGGATGTCAAGTCTACATTTTTTAATGGTATACTAGAAGAAGAAGTTTACATAGAACAACCAGAAGGTTTTATTGATCCAAACAGAAGACACATGGTGTGCAAACTGAACAAAGCATTATATGGATTGAAACAAGCACCTAGAGCATGGTACGAGAGGTTGCACAACTACTTGATACAGATTGGATTTTCAAGAACAAATGACACAAGCAATCTGTACATGAAGGTTGAAGAAGGTAAAGGTATCTTGTTAGAAAAAATCTTTGTTGATGACATTATTTTTGGTGGACAAGATGCATTGTGTAAAAGATTTTCAAATGAAATGCAAACTGAATTTGAAATGAGTATGTTTGGTGAGATCAAATTCTTTGTTGGTTTACAAGTATATCAGAAGAAGAATGGAATTTTCATTACATAGTCTAAATATGTTAATGAAATACTAAAAAAATTTGGGATGGAAGATGCTAAACCAGTGGGTACTCCTATGGTTACTGGACAAAAGTTATCTAAGAATGATGATGCTGCAGAAGTGAATCAGACTCTATATAGATCCATGATTGGAAAATTGCAATATGTTGTACATAGAAGACCAGATATTGCATTAGCTATTGGGATTGTGGCAAGATTCTCTACAAATCCTAAGGAAACACATATGATGGTCGTGAAAATAATTATGAGATACTTGAAAGGAACTACTAACTATGGTCTATATTATAAGAAGGATGACAAATTTGAACTCTAAGTTTATACAGATGCTAATTGGGTAGGAAATGTAGATGAAAGAAAAAGTACAAGTGGTGGAGCTTTCTTTCTTGGATAGAGATTATTCTCTTGGACAAGAAAGAAACAAAATTGCATTTCCCAATCTATTGCTGAGGCTGAGTATGTTGCTGCTGTGGTAAACTGTTCAAACTTGGTATGGATAAAACAATTGTTGATAGGCATGAAAGAGGAAATCACTGAACCTATTGTTATTTTCTAAGACAAAACAAGTTATATCAATATTTCTAAGAATCCAATGATGCACACTAAGACCAAGCACATTGCAATCAAGAATCACTACTTGAGAGAATTAGTACAAGACAAAGAAGTCTGAATGGAATATGTGAATACAAAAGAACAATTAGAAAACATATTCACTAAATCTTTACCCAAAGAAGCTCATGAGTATTTGAGAAGTCAATTAGGGGTTCTTCCCCTAACTGAGGCTGCCTAGACAAGCTAGGAGCATTGCATCAAGTGTGCTACAACAGAACATTTGACAAATTGATGTAGAAGATTGTCACACTTTAGGGCTGGCCTAGAGTTGTGAAGAGATGCAAAGACAATAAATTAGTCATAAGCAAGATGACAGAGGGAGAAATATTGAGCTGGACAGATATTATCTACATCTGATGGATGTATGTTTTCATTGCTGCTTTGGCATTTTTGTCAAAGAGGGAGAATGAACTGATATGATAACATGAGATATGATAACACATGATACTATAAAGTAAGAGGCTAATGAACTAATGATGAATTGATGAAACTAAAGATAAGGCTAATGAACTGAAATGAAGAATCAGGCTAAAGGGGGATCTGAATACTTATGATGGTCACAGAAGTGAGGCTTATAGGATTCTAAATCAGAATGAAGCTAAGGATATTATAAATAATTTTCTGATGGATAGACAAGTTTTTGGATTAGTTATGTTAGCACGTACTAGCCCTTTTCTTCTAGCCTCTACATTATTTTCCTAGTCTCTACCCTAAGCCCTAAGCAGAATATTCAAAAAACTAGCCGTTGCATACAAAAACCCTTTGTTTCTACCCTGGCCTTGTTATAATTTCAAGTTAACTTTTCGGGCCACTTAAAACCTTTTATCTGCATGTGCTTTTTAAATGGGTTCACTTTATATCATGCAGCTAGGTTTCATGTGTTGGTGGGTCCCCTTTAAATATTTCCTAAGTCACTGGTTAATCTTTCCTAAGTTCCCAGTGCCCTACAAGTTTTAAATTTTCCTAAGTCCTGAGCTTTAATTGTTCCTATGTTTTGGCAGCCTTTATTTTCCTGGGCCTGGTCTTCTAACAACATATCAATCTAACAATTGGAATAAGTTCTCATTGATTTTGTCAGAGGCTTGAGATCTTATGCCAGTCATTGATTCTCCTTTATGATAGAGCTTCTCAAATAGGTGTATCCATTGACACATATGTACACATGGTAACATCTTATTGGTCCACGGATAAACAACTCAGCATGTGTCAGTGGGGCCTGATTTTCCAATGGGTCAGAGGGTCCTAACATCTATAATCCATCCAACAACGTGCATAAGTTCTCATGGAATCTGTTAGAGGTTTGAGATCTTACACCAGCCGTAGATCTCATTTGTCTCAAACGTATCCTTGGTGGTGGTCCCAGTGTTAGGTGGAACTGATTTGGAGGTTTTTTATTGGTCCACGTAGTATGAGGTGGAATCCTGTCAGTGGGACCTGGTTTCCAGATGTGTCAGTTGGTCCTGATCCTATCAGTGAATCGACAAACGGTGTATAATCTTATGGGTTTTGTCAGAGGCTTAAGATCTTACGACAACTGTTGATTTTGTTTCCTGTCAAATGGTTGTCAAAGATGGGAGAAGATTCTCAATCTAATGGTGGGTGTGTAATCTAATAGAATATCAGATGGGTATGCGAACTTCAAATGGCCATTGATTCTTCCACAGTTGCGGTGTTTCAAAAGTGGGTCCTAATTGCCATGTAAGCACAGTTGGTGATCTCTTATTGGTCCACGGGTGAATGACTAGATATGCTATTAATGGGGCCATGTTTTTCAATTGTAGTAGTTCTGACAGTGTCAGAGCATCGATGACTAGCATATAATCTGAAGGGTCTTTTTTGACACATGCGAAGATGAGATGACCGTCGATTCTCTTGTAAGCAGGCCTAGCTTTTGGTCTAAAGGTATAGAGGTCCTAACAAAATGTTTAGCAGCCTGATAAATTTTCAATGGGTTCGCTCATTGTCTAAAAGTCTTGGCAATTCAGTGAACAAGGTTGTGTAATCGCTAAATCATTTGGCTGAAGTAAAAAGTGTTCTGCGAATTGGTGAAAACCTTTGTCACTAGTTTGCCAAATGTGACAGGGGTAAGTTTGTTTCCCTTTAGTCACCAATTCATGGGGTTAAAGATGAGTTAGGGTTTTTATTCTACGAATAGAATTTCCTTTGTCGGCAGTTTGCTAGGATAACCTGACGGTGGCAGTTGAGTTAAGATCATAAAAGACTGTGAAAGGGAGAAATCTGACGGTTGCAACTTAAGGTTGATCTGAGTTCAAATTTTGACCTCTAATTTACTGCAGGTGCCATGAAGTGACTGTTGAAATTCAAATTTGAATTTCCTGAGACATTTTCCAACAACAGAAAGGACTGGTTTTAATTGTTTTAGATGTCAGATTTGATTTGTTTGGTGGCGCCAGTTGTTGCAGTGTGGTCCAGGGTGCCATGATCGATTGCTGGGGTTTTTGTTGTACCATGAAGTGTGGTTTTGTGCTTGAAAAGTGTTTGAAGGTGGCTGATTTGACTAGTTTTCATGGTGATTCCTTGGTTTACTATGCTGATCTCATAGATTTTCATAATTACAAATCTGTTTAAGATCTATTTTCTCTTAGTTGCTTGTGTTTCTTCCCCTGCAATAAATTATGATGTAATTTTTGGTTGGTTGAGTTATTGAAGTCCTTACCCTAGTCACCCAAAGCTTGATGCATCCTTTTTTGAGGATTCCAAGGTGACTAGGGGTATAAGAAGTAAGATGTTTTATTTTGAAAGGGTTCTGATCTTGATTAGTTCTAGGGAGTTGTAGCAGGCGGTATCATATTGTATTAGATTGAATAGAATTTCCTTGTAGTCTTTTGCAGGTTATTGAAGTGGTTTTCTCTCTTCTCTGCTTTGAACATGTACGTGATTCATTATACTTAATACAATTATTTCAAGCTTTCAAGTCTCTCGGTGTCAATCTTGTGAATTCTAGATTTTCTGATCTATTGCATAGGATTACCTTTGTATATGTTCTAGTCTTCAGTTCTTGATCTAGGATCAAGTGAAATATACTTTGGATAGCACATAGATTCACTTTGATTTGTCTGCAGAAGGATTTTATAAGTAGTGGATGGGCGAGAATGTTTGTATTTATGGCTATGAGTCTTAGACAGTAGTTGGTTCATGTTTAATGTCTGTATTTAAGATTTTCCCAATGGATAATGGCACTAACCAGGGATTAGTATATTTAGTTGAGTTCAATGCTTGATTGGCTCTTGTTTACTTCTTTCCATCTTCATATATCAACACCTTTTCAAGTTTTAGTTGTATTTGGTTCATAGTAGTAACACCCTATAGTAATGGAGAGTCAATGAATGTGAGGTTAGCATTTAGCACTTTCTTACTATCCAATCTATTGTTCGGACCCAGTCTTTGGTGTGTGAAGTATAGTTTTGACTAGGTTAGGTGCCCCCACCTTGGTTTTGTAGAGCCAAAAGTGAAGAGGGAAATCTTGTCCCTATAGTTGGTCCAGTTACCCTAAGATCCTTATACATTTTGGAACTAACCAATCCTAAAATCAACCTGAGGGTATATTGGCAGCCTGAGAGCATAAGCATCTATTTTGAACACCAACAAGATGGCGACTCTACTGGGGAAGTATTACACAAGTCTATAGTAACCAGTAGGTCATCATTGAAAAATAGGGTTATTCTTGTCCCCTGTCTTATAGTCTCATTTGGATATTTTTTAAGTGGTATTGTAAGATTCCCAATATACTTGGGTGGTGACTCAAACATCTCTACAACAGTGCTAGTCAGTAGATTTTTATCAAATGAGTTATAGGGGTACTAGGTCCCGAAGGAACGGACATCCTAAAAACATAATGGAAGAAGGTATTCCAAGCACTTCCAAGCCTAGTCAGACAATGGGAGGAAAGAAGAAAGGAAATCTTTCTCATACTTGGAGAAATAAAAAGGATACAAGACAAGAAACTCAAACCAAGCCTAGTCAAGAAGAAAATATTTCAGAATATGAAGAGGTCATTGATTTGGGATTGAACCAGTATGAGGATGAATTTCAAGTGGGAGATGATGAGTCTGAGACTACTCTCCATGAATTAGAAGAGATCTTTGAGGAGGTCTATGAATTGGAAAGAAGAGTCCAGGAACAAGTTGCTATCAAGCAACAAAGAGGACAGAGTAAGACAAGAAATGATAAGGGCTGATCAGCTAAAAAGGCAGTTGTTAGATTTGGAGGCAATTAATTTTGTCCTAGAGCCTGAAAGAGTAGAGGAACAACCTATTGTGTATAAAACACATGAGATAACTAGGCCTAGAGCTAAGGGAAAACAAAAAACTATTGGACTGCAGATTAGTGAATAGATTCATGTGGAAAACCTATTAGATCAAGGGTTGAGATTAGATGCAGACCTTGAGAGGGCTAGAAAAGAGAAAGAAATGTGGGCTAAAGAACTAGAGAAGGAAGAGTTGGAGGCTACTGCTGCAGAAATGAGGAAGAAGATTGATTTTCTCAAGCATACCTTAGGACCTTCAAATATTGCTGCTTCTTTCTTGGGGCAAGGTGGAAATCATGGTAACCTTGCAGCTCAAACAAATGGTATTCCGAGTGCTGCTAAAATTCCTGATGGTTCAAACACAAGGACATCTACATCTCAAGGAATGGATCCACCACATGGAGTTCCTGTTCATGAAAGGTACAAACAACTTAATTGTTTTTGGTATTCCTGGTTATCCTAATGTTATTCCTGATGAAATTAGAAAGAAACTCCCTAAGTTTACTGGAAACAATGTCATTACATGTGAAGAACATCTAAAAAATTTTATGGATGTAATAGATGATTATAGTGTTGAGCCTGATGATGTTGTAATGAAGTTATTTGTACAATCTTTGACTGAGGATGCTAGGGATTGGTTTAGAGGATTGCCCCATGCTAGTATAGGATCTTGGAATGAATTTAAGAATTGTTTCAAAGGGCATTATGGAGATAAAACAAATGAGGGTTTTATTTTGAATGAATTCAATAACATAAAAAAAAATCAAAATGAAGAGGTCCTTGAATTTAATATAAGGTTCCAAAAGGCTATGCATAGGCTACTGCAAGTTATCAAATTAGATGATAGGGTTTGTATTGTGACATACTTAAATGCTTTTGATGCAAAGATGGGTTACCTCTTAAGGGATAAAGAACCCTAGAAATCTTGGGGAGGCTTACAAGTTGGCTATCAACATAGAAAGTAATAGAAGAATATCAGGAAAATTAGGGAGAAGAGATGATTATAGGCCTCAAGTGCAAAAAAAGAAAGAAATGGGAAGGTTTGCTAATTTTAAGCCTAAGGAGGAGGACAATCTAAAGAAGATTCTAAGTGCTTTAGAGAGTCTAAAGCCTAATGAAAAAAGAAACAATAAGGTTGCAACAAATGATAGACAAGCGTCAAGTAATTTTAGCAGGCAACCAAGAATGCAGAATTACCCATACAATAATCATTGGAAGGATGGCAAGCCCATTTTTCCAGTTAAAAGGGATAGGCTTGATGATAGGATTCCTAATCCTTTGCAAAGAAATTTAGTTAAATTGAATGATGATATCCCATGGTGTACTATTTGTCAGTCTCCTCATAGTCCAAAGCATTGTGTTATTGCTTTGAATTTACCTGATAACCAAGAACAAGATGAGCAGTATGATAGGAGTGGTTGTGGAATGACTTCTTCACATGCATGGGATGAGGTTGACTCTATTGATGATGAGGAGGAAGAATTTGATGATGTTGGATGTGGTGCAGTGAAGTGTGAGGAACATGTTTCCTTAAGGAGACCCTCTGATGAGGAAATTGCACAAATCACTGCAGACATGGTCACTCAAGCTAGGAGTAATTACAATTTGAGAAGTAGGATAGTTGGAGGCACAAGTGGTAAACCAGGTAGCATGTTTATCAAGAATTTTGAAAGGAACACACAACAACATGAGGAAAAGGAAAAGGGTGCTGGTGTTGTTAGTCAGGTTAAAATAAAAAAGAAGAGTGGGCCTACTGCAATACCTAATGGTAAAGTAAGGACATCAAAAGTAGCTATCCCCATACCTCAAAAGGAAGATGAATTTTTACAAAAGAGTAACTCTAACTTGATTGTCCAAAAAGAGGATAAGGGTATCTCTGAGATTAAGGAAGATATGGGCAACCATTCTTATGTTCCCATTGATATGACTAAATTGCTTTCACAAATAACTGTCAAGGTTCCATTGTTAGAAATGATGAGAATAGAAGAGCACAAGGTCAAGGCCTTGGATTGGGTAAATGGTGCCTCTTCCATAAAGTTCCAAGAAATGAATAGTGGTGACAAGCATGTGGCTACTTTAGATGACACACCTGATAGTAAAAATGAAGAAATTGACTTTGAGATTCCTCAGAGGTATTTGGATGCAAACATTGTAAATACTGTATCAAGGACAGTTGATCCTTTTTTCTTGTCCCTTATGATAAATGGAAAATTATTAAAGAATTGCATGATTGATTCTAAAGCATCAAACACTGTCATGCCTATGGAGATCATGAAGTCACTGGGACTAAAGGTTGATACACCTCATGGGAGATGCCAAGCTATGGATTCAAGAGAAATGTTAGTTATTGGTACCATTAAGGCTTTGCCTTATAAATTAGCTACATTTCCTGACAAACAATTAACTATGAGTGTTCTTGTAGTCGACATTCCCCCTCAATATGGAATGTTGTTATCTAGAAAGTGGAGTGCCTCCATGGGAGGAAGTATTTAATGTGACTTGTCCTTTGCCACTTTTAGCATTGAAGGTGAAAATGTGAAAATTTCAAGGGAGGCTAGAACTCCACATATGATTGAGGAGGATGAAGAGGATAATATGAATTGTTTTATGGACACTGACATTGGTTCTTTCCAAGTTTAGGAGAGAGAGATGCAAGAGAAGGTCAAGCCTGTCTTTCTAGTTGATGATAAGAGTAACATGGCAGAAGGTAATGTATTATGGACCTTGTATTTTGATGGAGAAAGTTCAAAGGAAGGTGTTGGAGCAGGAGTGCTATTGATATCCCCAAGTAGTAAGACTTTTAAGTTTTCTTTCACTCTCTTGCTCCCTTGCACAAATAATGTTGCTGAATATGAGGCCCTACTAATTGGTTTGAGACAAGCATCAAAACATGGGATCAAACATCTTAGGGTGATTGGTGACTTTGAGTTATTAGTTTCTCAGATTAGATCAAAGTATGCATCAAAGAATCAAAGGCTGAAACAATATAGAAATGTTGTTTGGGATGAAATTGAAGGTTTCAATGCCTTTGGTATTGATTGGGTGGATAGAAGCCAAAACAAGATGGCTGACTTACTAGAAAACATAGCATTAAGGCCAGAGGATATTATCTTTGCAGGGATATCTAGGATTGAATGCAAGTCTTGGCGTTCTATCCCAGACAATGTTGAGAATTGGTAGGTATTTTCTGATGATCGGGATATACTAAGGTTTTTGCAATGTGAATCTCATTTTGATGGTCAGGAGATGGATTTTAGCACTTTTGTTGACATCATAAATGGAAAAGAGAATGTTCTTGAGAAGGAAGTTTTGCAATTAAAATCAAATAGGATCCCAAGGGGACTGGTTGCTCTTGAGAGGGCATTTGATGATAAAGAAAGGACTTGTTTTCCTAAATTTGTTGATAAGATAAATGATTTGGAGGAAATAAATTTAGGAACAAGTCAAATGCTCAAAAATGTTTACATAGGTAAATGTTTATCCCAAAGAACTAGGAATAATTTGATTGATCTTCTCAAAAGATTCAGACATGTCTTTGTGTGGTCTTATGATGATTTGAAAGCCTATAGAGAAGATTTATTCCAGCATGAAATACCATTGAAGGAAGGAACAAAACCTTTTAGGCAAAAGTTAAGGCCTGTGAACCCTACTTTGGCACCAAAAATGCAAGATGAACTTAAAAAGATGATCGATGCTGGCATTATTAAGCCTGTCAGGCATTCTACTTGGGTGTCAAATTTGGTTCCAGTTAGGAAGAAGAATGGTGACATTAGGTTATGTGTTGATTTTAGGAATTTGAATGTCAATTCTTTGAAGGACATTTATGGTTTGCCTAATATGGAGAATATGTTGCAAAAGGTTACTGGATCAGAGTTAATGTCCATGATGGATGGTTTCTCTGGATATAATTAGGTCATGGTCAAGGAATTAGAACAATTTAAGACTACATTCACTACCCCTTTGGGAACATATATTTATGTTAGAATTCCTTTTGGTCTGACAAATGCAGGAGCTACTTTTTAGAGAGCTATGGATGTAGCCTTTGCAAACTTTATAAACAAATTTCTAGTGGTGTATCAGGATGATCTCATAGCATATTCAGATAAGGAAAGTGAACATTGTGAACATCTTGAGAAAATTTTTATTAGGGCCTTGGAGTATGGGATCTCTTTGAATCCAAAGAAGTGTTATTTTGGTGTTGTGGAAGGCAAGCTCTTAGGACATATTGTGTCCAAGGATGGAGTGAGAATTGACCCTGAAAGGGTTATGGCTATAGATAAACTTTCACCACCTAGAAATGTTAAAGGAATATAGTCTTTCTTTGGGCAGGTAAATTTCCTCAAGAGATTTGTTACAAATTTTGCAGAAATTAGTATCCCTATCTCTAGGATGTTGAAAAAGGAGGAAAAGATTGAGTGGAATGAAGCAGTAGATGAATCTTTCAGAAGTATCAAAAGGGCCATCAAGGATGCTCCAGTTTTAAGGACACCTGATTATGGTAAGCCCATGTAGATATTTTCTTTTGCTTCTTATCATACAGTTGCAACAGTTTTATTACAAAAGAATTCAGATGGATATGTACAACCCATATCATTTTTTAGTAAATCCTTACAAGTAGCAGAATTGAAATATGATATTACTGAGAAATAGGCTTATGCCTTAGTCAAAGTAGTCAAGGCTTTTAGATGTTATCTTGTAGGAGCTAAGGTGGTTGCTTATGTTCCTAGTGCTACGGTTAAGGATATATTGGTGCAACAAGAAGTTTCAGGAAAAAGATGTAGATGGATCAATAGGATCCAAGAATTTAATATTGATATCCAAATTAAAAAATTGGTAAGACGCTTAGGTCTTGCAAAGTTAATGGCACAAAGCAATTTAGTTGCAAATCATGTGAATGTGTTAGAAGAGGAACAAAGGCCATACATTTGTGATATCGATTATTGTGATTGGTACAAAGATGTTATTGGCTACTTGAAAAAAATGGTCCTTCCCCCTGAGATGGATGAAAATAGAAGGAGAACTATCAAGTTTCAATCTGCAAGGTATACCATTCTACATGGTAAGTTGTGGTGGAGAAGCAATGAAGGAGTATTGCTAAAATGCATAGACCATGAGAGGTCTGAGGCTCTGTTAAAGGAAATGCACCAAGGTGTGTGTGGAGGACATTATATGGCAAAGACCATAGCCCACAAGATCCTTAGGTCTGGATTTTGGTGGCCTACATTTTTTAAGGATACCAATCAGTTTGTAAGAAAATGTGATGCATGTCAGAGATTTGATGGAAAGTTGAAGTTTAATGGGAATTTACCACTCAAACCTATTGTAGTTCAGGCTCCATTCCAGAAGTGGGGTATTGACTTCATTGGGGAAATTCCAAATAATTCTAGTTGTGGACATTCTTACATACTAGTGGCAAAAAACTATTTTACTAAGTGGGTTGAAGCTATCCCCAATAGAAAGGATATTAGTAGAGTGGTGACAGATTTTATGTTGTAAAACATCCTTACCAAGTTTGGTTGCCCAGAGGTAATTGTGGTTGATAATGCAATGTGTTTTAGATCATAGGAATTTAGCAATTTTTGTCAGTAGTATGGGATACACATTTCATTTTCTTCTCCATATCATCCACAAGGAAATGGCCAGGCTGAGTCTAGTAATAAAAGTCTGATTAAGATTCTCAAGAGAGTGTTGGACAAAAATAAGAAAGCTTGGGACTCAAAGTTATGGTGGGCACTATGGGCTGACAGGGTAACTGTAAAGAGGGCCATAGGTTGTGCTCCATTTGATTTGGTATATGGAATAGGTCCTAGATTGCCTCAAAATAATCTATTGCAGATGTAAAAATTTATCCAAGCATATGATGAAGACTTGAATGATGAAATGAGAGTAAGAATGGATGAACTGATCCAATTAGAAGAGGTAAGGAGGGATGCACATGAAAGAAATGAGGCATTGCAGAGACAATGTAAGAATTTGTTTGATAGGAGGGACACCCAAAGAAATTTTGAAATTGATGACCACATCTTGATGTGGAATGCAAGGTTGGAAGATAAGGGGAAGCATGGAAAGTTTGATCCAATTTGGTTGCGCCCTTATCTTATTGAAAGCAAATGGGGGACAGATTCTTATGTTCTGAAAGATTTAACTGGTGGTACTTTGGAATTGCCTGTTCATGGACAATTCCTAAAGTTTTACTTCTCTTGAAGTATCTTTTCTATGAGTAGTAGTTTAGGTTTTCCCTTGTGCAGTCGTTTGTTTTTTCTTTTTGTGTGTCGAAGTTTTGAGTTGGTCTGCTCTTCTAGGAGATTCTAGCTTGCTCATTGTACCTGTAGGAGATACACATCCCCGAGTATGAGCCACTATTAGCACGTGCAAAAAAATTCATAGCTCTAGCCCTTTTCTTCCAGCCTCTGCATTATTTTTTTGGTCTCTACCCTAAGCCCTAAGAAGAATATTCAAAAAACTAGTCGTTGCATACAAAAACCCTTTGTTTTTACCTTGGCTTTGTTATAATTTCAAGTTAACTTTTTAGGCTACTTAAAACCTTTTATCTACATGTGCTTTTTAAATGGGTTCACTTTATGTCATGTGGTTAGGTTTCATGTGTCGGTGGGTCCCCTTTAAATATTTCCTAAGTCATCGGTTAATCTTTCCTAAGTTCCCAGTGCCCTACAAGTTTTAAATTTTCCTAAGTCCTGAGCTTTAATTTTTCCTATGTTTCGGCAGCCTTTATTTTCTTGGGCCCGATCTTTGGACAACATCTCAATCTGACTGTTGGTGTAAGTTCTCATTGACTTTGTCAGAGGCTTGAGATCTTACACCAGTCATTGATTCTCCTTTATGACAGAGCTTCTCAAATAGGTGGGTCCATTGACACATATGCACACATGGTGACATCTTATTGGTCCATGGGTAAACAACTCAGTATGTGTCAGTGGGACCTAATTTTCCGATGGGTCAGAGGGTACTAACATCTGTAATCCATCCAATGACGGGCGTAAGTTCTCATGGAATCTGTTAGAGGCTTGAGATCCTATGCCAGCCATTGATCTCATTTGTCTCAAATGTATCTTTGGCGATCATCTAGGTGTCAGGTGCAGCTGATTTGGAGTTTTTTATTGGTCCACATAGTATGAGATGGAATCCTATCAGTGGGACCTGGTTTTCGGATGTGTCAGTGGGTCTTGATCCTGGCAGTGAATCAATGAACAACGTATAATCTTATGGGTTTTGTCAGAGGCTTAAGATCTTGTGAGGACAATTGATTTTGTTTCTTCTCAAATGGTTCTCAGAGATGGGAGAAGATTCTTGATCTAACGGTGGGAGTGTAATCTAATAGAATCTTGGATGGGTATGCAAACTTTAGATGGCCGTTGATTCTTCCATGGTTGCGGTGTTTCAAAAGTGGGTCCTAATTGCCATGTAAGCACAGTTGGTGATCTCTTATTGGTCCACGGGTGAATGAATAGATATGCTATCAATGGGGCTAGGTTTTTCAAGTTGCAGTAGTTTTGACAGTGTCAGAGCATCGACGATCGATGTATAATCTAAATTGTCTTTTCTGACACATGTGAAGATGAGACGACTATCGATTCTCTTGTAAGCAGGCCCAGGTTTTGCTCTAAAGGTATAGTGGTCCTGACAAAATGTTTAGTGGCCTGATAAATTTTCAATGGGTTCACCCATTCGCATGATAAAATGGTGATGTTCTAAAAATCTTGGTGATTCAGCGAACAAGGTCGTGTAATCACTAAATCATTTGGTGGAAGTAAAAAGTGTTCTGCGAACTGGCAAAAACCTTTGTCGCTAGTTCGTCAAATGTGACCGAGGTAAGTTTTTTTCCCTTCATTTGCCAGTTCACAGGATTAAAGATGAGTTAGGGTTTTTATTCTGTGAATAGAATTTCCTTTGTTGCCAGTTCACTAGGATAACCTGAGGGTGGCAGTTGAGTTAAGATCATAACAGACCATGAAAGGGAGAGATCTGATGGTTGTGACTTAAGGTTGATCTGAGTTCAAATTTTGACCGCCGATTTTCCACAGGTGCCATGAAGTGACCATTGAAATTCAAATTTGAATTTCCTGAGACATTTTCCAGCGACAGAAAGGACTGGTTTTAATTATTTTAGAGATCAGATTTGATTTGTTTGGTGGTGCCAGTGGTTGTAGTGTGGTCTAGGGTGCCATGATCGATTGCTGGGGTTTCTGTTGTACCATGAAGTGTGGTTTTGTGCTTGAAAAGTGTTTGTAGGTGGCCGATTTGATTGGTTTTCATGGAAATTCCTTGGTTTACTATGTTGATATCGCAGATTTTCATAATTACAAATCTCTTTGAGATCTATTTTCTCTGAGTTGCTTGTGTTTCTTCCCCTGCAATAAATTATGATGTAGTTTTTGGTTGGTTGAGTTATTGAAGCGCTAACCCTAGTCACCTGAAGCTTGATGCATGGTTTTTGAGGATTGCAAGGTGACTAGGGGTATAAGAAGTAAGATGTTTTATTTTAAAAGGGTTTTGATCTTGATTAGTTCTAGGGAGTTGTAGGAGGCACTATCATATTGTATTAGATTGAATAGAATTTCCTTGTAGCCTTTTGCAGGTTATTGAAGTGGTTTTCTCTCTTCTCTGCTTTGAACATGTACATGATTCATTATACTTAATACAATTATTTCAAGCTATCAAGTCTCTCCTTGGTGTCAATCTTGTGGATTATAGATTTTCTGATCTATTGCATAGGATTACCTTTGTATATGTTCTAGTCTTCAGTTCTTGATCAAGGATCAAGTGAAATATACTTTGGATAGGACATGGATTCACTTTGATTTGTCTGTAGAAGGATTTTATAACTAGTGGATGGGCTGGAATGTTTGTATTTATGGCTATGAGTCTTAGATAGTAGTTGGTTCATGTTGAATGTTTGTATTTGAGATTTGCCCAATGGATAATGGCGCTGATCAGGGATTAGTATATTTAGTTGATTTCAATGCTTGCTTGGCTCTTGTTTACTTCTTTCCATCTTCATATATCAACACCTTTTCAAGTTTTAGTTGTATTTGGTTGATAGTAGTAACACCCTATAGTAATGGAGAGTCAATGAATGTGAGGTTAGCATTTAGCACTTTCTTACTATCCAATCTATTATTTGGACCCAGTCTTTGGTGTGTGAAGTATAGTTTTCACTAGGTTAGGTGCACCTTCCTTGTTTTTGCAGAGCCAGAAGTGAAGAGGGCAGTCTTGTCCCTATAGTTGGTCCAGTTACCCTAAGATCCTTATACATTTTAGAACTAACCAATCCTAAAATCAACCTGAGGGTATATTGGTAGCCTGAGAGCATAAGCGTCCATTTTGAACACCAACAGGTTGGGAATCGATGTGTTATTCAGGTGATATTATATGGTGTTTCCATCAATGCCAAAGAGGGAGATTTTTGGAAACTGAATTGAAACAATTGTTGTATTGTCATTGATGTCAAACCTTAATTGGTAAGACTATTGCTACTTAGGAAAGTACTATATCTATTTGAGTGTTGCTAAGGGGCTAAGAAAGGTTCGTAACAATAGCACCTAGGGAAAGGTTGAGTTATCTTGATACTAGAAAGTGTACTTGACTATGTTGCACTACGATGAGATAATGTATTGTTTATCTTAGTAAGACTGAAGACTAAATTGGTAGACTTAACCAACCAAAGAATGGAAAAATCATGATTAAGCCGAGTGATGTTAGTGTCGACCGAGTTAGTATATGCCGAGCATCAGTAAATTGTTGAGAAAGGTAGTATAAGCTAAGGAGACAATTTTAGTACTGACCGAGCGTTCTACATGAAGACCGAGTGAACAATCACAGTATTGACTGAGCATCAGAAATTTTATATTTGAAGAGAATTTAATTTTGGAGTTGACATTGTTGAATTCTTGGATTATGTAAAACATGTTGACTTTATTTATTGATTGTTTGGAAGCATTAAATGCACTGTAAAACATTTTATTGTAAATCTTTGAGAGATTTGACATGATTCTAGAAAAGGACCTGAAGAACATAAAGCAGGTAGATTCAATGAATTTGACCTAACCCTAAGATCTACAAATGAAATTGAGTAGAAAAAGATGAGTTAACCTAATTGAGGAAAATATAAAGGAATCTGAACATTGTGATATGGAGGCACATGGTGAATAGAGAATGCTGGAAGAGGAAAGTTTTATTAACTGAATAAGCAAGAAAAGGCTGAAGGAGAATGGTGATGATTCCTTGAAGAAAAGTTTTGAGCAGATCAAAGATGGAAATGACAAAGTTTCAAAGTCAGTAAACTATCATTAGTGTATGAAATCAGATCTGATATTTGCAAAGTGAGTTGTATATTTTTCAGATAATACTACTGCTACTTTCTAACCATTGTAATAGTCAAAATCCTTTTAATAGAGGTTGACCTAACAGTCGTATGTTAAATCCTTTGAACAAGTTTGCATTCTAATGGAGTGTATGTAAGTCCTAAGGCTAGGCTCACTTTTAACAAGGTGATTGATATCCTTTAATTGGGTCACATTTGGCAGTGTGTATTGTAACCTTTGACAAGGTTGGCTTTTTACTGAGCTCACTTTAGAAGAGTGAAAATAATAGTAGCATGTTACAAAGTGGTTTTTCCCAAATTGGGTTTCCACTATAAATTCTGGTGTTTTTACTTGTGTGAATGTTTAGATCTGAACATTACTATGTTTTGCAAGTTAAAGTTACAGCAAGGTAGTGGACTGCATTGTTAGATGTTTCTATTATTAAATCAATGATGACCAAGTTTGTTTTGGTTTTGGATATGATTTAAGGATAAGTTTTTGAGATTTTTTTATACATCAGGACCTAAGAACAACTAATTCACCCCCCCCCCCCCACCCCCCTCTCTATTGTTCTAAATCATATTAATAGGTTTAAGCAACAAAATGAACATAGGAGAATAAGCGGCAAAATCTGATGGATGAGAAGAAAATGGTTTACATGTCTATTTAAGAGACTAGGGTTTCTTTATGTAATGGATGCCAGAAAAAGGAGACTAAAGAATTATCATGTGAACAAGCTTCATGCATGCCTGATCAGACTGGTTAAGGAGAACCGAACTATAGAGATTACCAAGCATGAGAAAGCTAGAACTGAGAGATAGTAAGTTACTGAATATTGTTAAAATAGAATTGATATATTGATCAAAGGATTTGAATGAACATAATATAGATCTAAAGATCTTCAATTGAAGTTGTATTGTAATCAAATCATCTAGTGTTAGAGTTTAACCATTGTAATCAGATAAATCTCTTAACCGAGTGGACTTGAAAGTCTTGTAATGTCATTCATAGAATGTACATTTGTTATCCTATCAACCCCATAGTGAATTCTGGTTGGATGATAATGGTTGGTCTAAAATCCTCTAATAAGGTCACACCTTACAGTGTGTTTTGTAACCTTTAACAAGGTTGGGTCTTCACCGACCTCACTTTAGAAGAGTGAACAATTTTGGGTTGTCAGTCCTAGGTGTTTTTTCTCTTAACAGGGTTTCGACATTAAATCTCTTATGTTATGTGTTCATTGTGGTGATTATTTAATTGTCATACTTTACATATTTCATATTGGATTTGATCGGCAATTACTTCAAGTTATTGACCAGTAATCAGTAAAAGCACAAATAGAATAGTATTTTATGTTACCGAGCTACATAAGTTTATGTAAATTTTTTTCTAGATATACATTTTGAATTGGGACTATGGATAACTAATTCACCCCCCTCTTAGTTATTCTAACATGAAAAACATACCAAAGTGGCCCTCCAAGGTGAAGTATTTCATCACCAATTTGCAGATCTTCAGCTAGAACTCCGGGAGCTTAGAGATGTTGTAGCTGCCATTTAAAGGAGTAGGGATAGCCTCATCCTTGAAGAAATGCACAAACTCTATCTTCACCTCAGTTTCTGCCATTTTCTTCCATTTCCTTCTAGTGTTCGATTGTTGGCATAATACATTATAGTTCGGTTAACTACTCACCTCCATACCTATAAGTAGTTAACAGTTATGGTTAACTATTTACTATGCTATATAATTGTATTGAATGATCAGAATAGACATCTGATTCCTGATTCTCTCATGTGGTATCAGAGTGTCTTTGGATTGTGAAATGGTTATCAATAACTATTACTCAGTTCACAATGGGTTTGAACAATGATAGTGTGGAGTTAATGAAGTTACTGATGCCCACATAGAGGAGCCCTAGAGTTTGTGCATTGATAGTGATTTCAAAAGAGTTAGTGCATAGACAATGATTTAGAAAGAAGTATGTGTGCACAAAGTTGCTGGTGTATTAGGTTGGTCTAAAATGTTTTCAAAGAACCATCATACTAGTCATGGATGGCAATTCTATTGGGAGCCATTTTGTTCGACAGAAAATGTATTTAAGATCAATTTGTTAAATGGTGAATACATTTGGCAATATTGTTTTTGAATCCTGCAATGACTATTGGAAAGTTGGCAAACATATTATATTTATACATGAAGGGTCATGTGGTGGCAGGGAATAAGAAATGTAAATTGGAGAAAAGTAATATAAATGGGAGATGATGCTAATTTCATGTTGTTATATTAATTTAATTATTATTATTATCTATGTATACTTGTCCCTGTTAGAAAAATTGTTGGGTAACTGAGCACTAGGAAATGGAGAGAAAAACCACACTGGTAGAACGAAGTGTTGGTAGACTTGCAACGGTTTCTTGAGGTGAACCATTTCTTCCAATAGTGGGCACTCAAATAATGATATGTTGATTGTTTATGATGTCGTTATGTAGAAATAGTCTCAAACAAAAGTCTCCAACTTCTTTTAGGTGAGCACACTTGCATTTAAAATTGTTGATTTGGATTGTATTGGTTTGAAATGGAGTTTCCATTAGATAAATAATCTGGTTTCAATTTTCATACATGGAGAATAAAAATCCAAATGCAATTGATGAATAAAAATCTATGGGGCATAGTAAGCGGAAAAGAAAAACCATCCATAGAGGCAAATATATTGTTAGAGTGGAATGGTAGAAATGATAAAGCCAAGGATATTATTGGTCTTTTTCTTGCTAATTTTGAGCTTCATAACATAGATCTAGATAAAACTTCTATCGAGATTTGGGATAATCTAAAAAAGCTGTTTGGAGGAAAAGATGTCAATGCCAAGTTTTCTCTCAAAATTCAATTGTTTAGACTCAAAATGGAAAATGAAATCACAATGTCCAATCATATAAGTAATTTAAGGTCTCTCATTTGACAACTTGCAGAAGTTAAGGATCCTATTGATGATGATGATGCTAAGGCCATCTTGTTAAATAATTAATTTCCAAATATAGTAATGTTGTCTTTACACTAAGTCAACTCACTTCATAGACTCTAAAGGATATGATTTCAGCCCTTCTAGTAGAAGAAAATAGGACAAAGGAAGTCATAGAAGAAGCTCATCAAATAGATGAAGCATTATAATCACAAAGTACTAAAAAATGGTCAAATAACAATAGAAGAGACAATAAATGTTTTTACTATAAGAAAAAGGGGCACACAACATTGATTTGTAGAACTAGAGCTAGTGATGTTCTTAAAGGAAAAATCAAAGAACAATCTAAAGAAGGAAATGTTGCATGCATTGAACATGAGGACACCTCAGATGATGGAGAGGTTGCTAATGATTTCTAGTCTCCTATTAATCACATCTTGTGCTTTGAACCTTCACTTCTGGAGGCATCGATGGATGGAGGCATTTCTATCATCTCAAGTTAGCTTCTCCCTTTTAGATGGTGTTCTGCATGAGAAGGATTTTTGGCTTTTTAATTTTTTTTTCTTTCTAATGCTGACAAATTTGAAGAATGTATGTCTTGTGAAGACTCATTTTGGAGACAGGTTTAAGATTTGGTAGTGCACTCAATATGGATTGTTGTCAAGCAAGCTTCAGAGTATATGATTAAGAATTATACCCTTTCACAGTCACCAGAAAATGATAGAGATCTATCGGATCTCTTAGGGATCATTGTTGAATAATTCAAGATTGTGATTCTAGAGTTTGGGATTGGGAGCTTAAGAACACAACTCGAAGCTACACCTTTCTGAGGGTCATAAGATAGTTAGATGGAGCATTTCATGATTCTGGATTTGCAACTTCAAAAAGAATATTTTCTCAATATATGTATTCACATTATGTAATCAGCATGTTTTGTTATGTAATCCTTGAAGGGGGGATCCTTAGGGTGAATAGTTTTTTATATGTTTAGGATCAATGTATTAAGGGGGGAATGTTGGCATAATACAGTATAGTTTAGTTAATTGCTCACCTCTGTACCTATAAGTAGTTAATAGTTATGGTTAACTATTTAATACATTATATAATTGTATTGAATGATCGGAATGGATATCTGATTCCCAATTCTCTCATCGACATCCCTATGGCTTGGCCAATGACCTCTTCATTAACTTTAAAAGTGATACCATTAATGGTAACCCGCCTTTCATTCCAAGTTTTAGCAACCTATTTGGAAATCATCTCATCATGTCCCGTGATGCATTCCATAAATGAAAAGATACTTATTATGGTTGTCATTGATATTATCTGGTTGTCCTTGTCATTAATATTTAGTTACTACAATATTTGTGTTGAGTATATCACTCTTCATATCCTATATATTTTAAATCTACTGTTGATATTCTTATATTTTATTGAGGACTATTTGGAGATATCTATTTCAATTTTTTATTGTTCGAAATGAAGTACAATAAAAAATTTTATTATCTATGTATTGTTATGACTAACAATGGTATCACAAGAAATGCATGCTTTGAATTTCTCTGCATGATACTTTCTAATAATGAGCTTCTGGAAATGGGTTATTAATGTCCTTATCTTTATTCATTTCATTTGGCACGAGATGTTTTATTGTGAAGACTTGGTTACAAATTTCAGTGGTGTTATTTCTCTAAGTCTAGTCGACCTTGAGTGTTTATGTACATTTCATTTATTTTTTCATGTCTTATGCATAGTGAAATTTAATATGTATGATGATATTTTTGGTCCCTACTATGGATTCTTTTGGTCTATTTCTCATTCCTTGCCACCATTAGAATTATTAGTTGTAACCTATTTCAATTTTTTTTTGGCTACATACCTTAGTAACATTAGGAGAAGTTTCACAAGTTATTGATTATTATAAATTTAAAATAAATTGTTATGGTATGAGTATGGAGATTGAAAGAAAAACCAAAATTAATAATCCATGATCTAGTTTCCTCTATTACATGCGGGTCAATTTCATATTCTCTAGATCTGACATTGTCTTCATTGTTGATGGCCAAGCATAGAGCCTCATCATTTGATTTTTTTTCTTCATTATCTTCATATGAATATAATTCTATTGTGCAATAATCTCTCTCTATCATCTTATCTTAAAATACTACTATATTTTCTATGATTTTCCTTCTTATCATCAATATTAATTTTATTTCTATATTTGGGTATGTGTAGGATCATGGTATGCCAAAAAGTGGCGATGTGAAAAAGAAGTCCTGATTGATAGACTCTTAAAAAAAAACTATAAATTTCAAACAATATAACATTTTTGAAATCTAAAATATACATCACATTCTATGCTTCACCTAATCCAATAATAATAAACAATTCTTTCAATTTGATGAAGTTTAGACTAAGGTAAGGTGGTCAGACACAAGATTTTTTATATTCAAGAAAATTTATAGCAGAAAAATCATAATTAATTATATACTTGAAAAAAAATACAAAAAATATACAACACATCCAAACATGAGCATACTACTTTTATCTAAAATCTTATAAAAAAATATTATCATTTGATTTTTGTTAATGTGGTTAGCAATACACCTACTTCTTATCTTTCTAGTCCTGATTGATAAACTTATTAAAATAACTATAACTTTCATATTGTATAATATTTTTGAAATCCAAAATATGTGTCACATTCTATGATTTTCCTACTACAAGAAAAATTAAAAAAAAAATCAATTCGATAAAGTTTAGACTAAGTTAACATGGTCAAACACGAGAGTTTTTGTATTCTAGAAAAGTTATAGAATAAAATCATAATTAATTATTTACTTAGAAATAAATTACAAAAAAATATGTCACATTCGAACATGAGTTTACTACTTATATCTAGAATCTTTTAAAAACAAATTATCATTTGATTATGTTTAAGGTGGTCATACATACACCAACTTTTAATTTTTCTTGAAATTTTTGTACTACTACATTGAAATTTGAAATTTTCAACATATAGAATAATTATTTTTGAAAAAGGCCTAGTATCTTACAAACTAAATTCAACTTTCTATAGATTCTCTTGTTAGATATTTTTGATATAATATTTATAACTTGTTCAAATTTTTATGTCAACTTGCCTAAACCCGATGTTCTGAATTTTCATTGCCACTTAAGGGCCTAGTTTGGCATACCATGATCCTGCACATACCCATTCCTTATATATGAATTCTTAGCAATGTAATTTCCTCCTCATCCATAGTTAAAAATTTTTCAGGGAAACTTACCTTTGTATTTGAGAGATCCTTACTTCAATTTTTTTGACAAAGTTTGCCTCTTCATATTAATTAGGTTATGCTCCTAAATTTTGAGTAGCCCTAAATGCAACATATTTATTTTCACAATAGTTATCCTCATGCTTTTATATTCCAAATGAAATCACAACCCCATGTAGTTCGTCGAAAGTAAACTTATCCATCTATTAACTTTATTGAACAAAAATTAGTATATATATATATATATGTGTGTGTCTGTGTGTGTATAGATGTATATGTATATACATATACATATACATATACATATACATATACATATACATATACATATATATATATATATATATATACATACATACATACATACATACATACATACATACATACATACATATACATTGTTGGAAATATAGATGCAGTAACTGAGAGGGGGGGTGAATCAGTTAACCACAAAATATGACCACTGATCTCTTAAATATCTTAACAAATTATTTACTATGCCACTCGGTAAATATACAGAGAAATGTTGAAAACTTGATCTTTGAAGTGTGTAATAATTAAACTATTCTTAAGCATTCATCACTGATTAAATTACATGAATAAAGAAAATAACATGAACACAAGAGACACCAGATTTACCATAGAAATCCAATATGGGAAAAACCACCAATGTAACTAGTTACTATTTTTCACTCTTCTGAAGTGATGCCCGGTTAGAAGCCAACCCGGTAAAAGGTTACAAAACACACTGTTAGGTGTGACCTTGTTAGAGGATTTAATCACCTTGCTAGGAGTGGCCTTGTAAGAGGTCTTGAAACAGTTCAATAGAACTATTACCTTGTTAGAGGATTTACAAAATGGTTGTTAAACCAACTCGGTTAAGAGATTTTGATATCACTGCTACAAATGCTAGAGAGTAACAATGAAATAACCTACAACTGAATTGTTGAATATAGATCTCTGTTCTATTTCACTAGATCCTTACTGACCAATTAAATCTTTGCTGCTCCTCAAGGATATCTGACCATCCTTCAAAATTTGCACACACCTTTCTTCAAAATGATTTCTGCATGCTGTATTTTTTATTCACCATTTGACCTTCTATATATATATGCCATTTCATAATCATTTAGATTGTCAAGTCGGCACTAATAATTATTATAACAGTTAGCTAGGATAAACAAACTATAATAACAAAATTCTTTGAAAGGGCCGACCTTGCTCGGTAATCATTAATCCTGAAAAGATTTTCTTCGGTGACCGAGAGAACTCGATAACCACAGCGAATTCTGCAACATCCTTTGGAGACCGAGAGAGCTCGGTAACCACTAATTTTCCTTCGATAACCGAGGAGGCTCGGTTAACATTGTTATCCTATCATGTTTCCTTTAGACACCTGAGAGAACTCGGTAGACACTAAAAACTACCTAGCTGACCGATTGAGCTTGGTAGATACTGAGAATCGCTTAGCTGACCGACTGAACTCAGTAGATACTGAGAACCACTTAGCTAACTGACTGAACTTGGTAGATACTGGAAGCGATAATTGATATGACATTTATGTGACATCAAAGACAACACATAGCTAATCCAACAATGTCCTTCAGACAATTGTATCCAACAATATCCCTCTTTGGCATTGATGGCAACACAGCATGTCATAGCACAATGAAATTTCATAGATAAACTAAGAGTAAGAAACATATCCTTAGCTTCATTCTGATTCCCATCATCTTCAACCTTCTTTCTCTGACTGATAACTCTCCCTCCTAACTTCTCAAATTATTCTTCTTAGAAATTTCTTTAAATGACAGCAAACTCTCCCTCTTTGACAACACATGCCAAAGACAATTTACACAGTTTTGGTAAATATCAATGTACCTTATATATTGATTCATATGCAATGATTCCCTGACTATGCTGCATCAACTGATTGATCTTCAACATGTTCTGGTTGATGCTGTATACACCTAAAAATGGTCATCTAGACTATTTGTCCATTTTGCTAAAATAATCAATTGCTTGTTCTTGATCAAATCCTAGTCCTATCATTTATTTGATTATTTTCTATGGGCTAACCATCTTATCCTAAGTCTTTATTTATTAAAAGGAATTTCCTCCCCTTTTATTTAAATAAAAAATCCCCACTTTTCTTCTTATCCTAAGTTGCACAAATAAAGCATTTAATTCTTATTTATAAAGAAAAATAAAATAAAAAATAAAAGAAAAGCACTTTTTGTCTCACATGGACATAAAGTAAATGCTCAACATAAAGTAAATGCTTCTAATTTTCCTATTGGAGGATATTTGTGTACAAGGATCAAGCTTCTTTTTTTCTCCACCGTTGATTAAATCTTTTGCCTCTTAATCTCCATGGTCCATTGATTTTTCACCTCCTATAAAAGAAGAGCTCTCTTCCTCATTTGCACACAATTTTTATGCTATTGTTATGCTACAAGTTTTCTAGGTCATCTTGGAGCTTTTGGAGATATTCTTGCATCTAGGGTTTGAAGATTTGGAGCATTGTTGGCATTCATCTTGGATCTTCATCAACACTCTATCTTCTTATCTTCATTCTTGCATCATCATGGCTTTCTTGCTTCATAGTTAGATTTAATTTCTTGCATAGTAGCTTCATTTTCATGGCATTCTTAGCTTAGATTTCCTTTATGCTTTAGATTAATTCATCTAGTTTAACTAGGAGGCTTTGTAATACTTGCATCTTTCATTTCCACAGTTTAGCTTGCATTTCCATTCTTAATCTAGCTTGCATTGCATTTCATTCTTGATTCTTGAGGATATTGGCATTCTTGCCCTTGTCTTCATTGAATCTCCCATTGCATGGTTTACTAGCAAGGTTATTGGCTTAATAGCTCTAGCTAAGAGCAATTTTACAATCTTGCAACTCCATACATAGAAAGCTATGGATCAATTTTTGAGACCTCATTCTTGAGTGTTCTTGATAGTAAGGATTCATAGAAATGCACTACTTTTGTGTGTACATTTTTTGGTGCCCACCATGGGGCAACCCACTTTTACATGCTGGTTTTTTATTATTTTTGAAGCTAACCCTTGTACAGATTTGTTTGGAGATGGAAAAACCTTAGATTTGAAAGATTTGATCATATCTCCCAAACGGCTTGGTATTTTTATTTGAAAATTTTTTTGCAGGTTGACGACATATTAGAGAAGCTCCAAAAAAAAATTTAGGATTTTCGGAGGTGATTTGTATTTTTTATGATTTTTTCTTGATTTTTCATAAAAAATTGATTTTTGGTACAAATCAGCATATTTTTATATTTCTGGAAAGGTCTTGGAATTCTACAGGGGGTCCATTCACTATGTTTTTAATTTAGAAATCATATCATAGCTCATTTGGTCAATTTATTAAAACTGGTCTCTTTTAGTAAAATGGGTCTCTAGGGCACAAATGAAGAGATTTTTTAGAAATTTTTACATTTTTGGAAAGCTCTCTATTTTTTGATAGAGGTCTCTTTTCTACATTTTGGGTTTAGGTCCGAATTCACTTGGTAAAAATCAAATCTTGTTGACTAGGTCAAATGCAAAAAAAAAAAAAATTTGTGATGGGAATGCACTTATTTTTCATTGTTCATTGCATGATATGAGTTATCATTTAGATTATTTGTTGGTTATCATTGCTCTTAAAAATTTATTTTCAGATCTAACCCTAGGGTTTGCATAAGTTGGATATACATTGCATATCTTGTTTTCTTGTTTTCTTGTCTTGTTCATTTAAAAGTGCATGACTTGCTTTCATGAAAAATGCTTAAAACAAACAAAAAAAGGGTGAAATCTACTAAGCGCGTTGCATTGGACTTGAGGTATTTTGTTACAACTCTACAAAATTTGGATCTTGGGATTAAAATTGAATCTCTCATATGTTTGGCTTGAGTGTTTACATGCTTTCATAGAACACATTTCAATTGATGCTCTTAATGGGAAATGAATGAACATAGATTTGCTTTCATACAAGTTTGTGTAAGTGAATGTTTGTGTTTAAACCTTAAGTAATTCTTAGTTTCAATATCAAATATCTCATTGAGTGATTGAGGGCATGGATTCATTCTTTGTTTACATAGGGAGTTAAATGCACCACTTTGTGGACTCACTCTATGTTTGCTTGGAAAGTTAAATATTCCATTGATTCAACCCTTTGTCATTTGTGAGTAGTATTGATAAGCAACTTTAGATTACTTTTGATTGATCTAGATTTCTATCTTGGGTTATTGGACTCGCTAATCTGCCGGCCCCTCATTTCCACCCCGTAGTTACAAGATCAGCGCTACATTAAAGGGGAGGGGTCTACAGGAAAGAAGCGTTAATTGCTCCACTAGGAAACCCTTTTGTGCTTTTTGGAACTCACTTGTTTTCTAAGGTGTGGAATCACTTTGAGTTGATGTGAAGAGTTAAATTTTCCACTTTTGGGCTCACTTTGAGTTGATGTGAGGAGTTAAATGTTCCACTTTTGGACTCACTTTAAGTTGGTGTGAAGAGTTAAATGTTCCACTTTTGGACTCGCTTCACATTCTCTTGAAGGGTTAAATGTTCCACTTTTGGACTCGCTTCACATTCACTTGAAGGGTTAAGTGTCCCACTTTTGGACTCACTTTGCATTTACTTGAAGAGTTAAGTGTTCCACCTTTAGTGCTCTAAATACTTTTGATAGTGAATTACTTAGTTTTTTTATTTTTAGAAGGCCTACTTGGGGACACACCACCTCAAGAGATGACCTTAACTCCTGTGTTCCGGTGGAGTATAAATAGCAGGTGGTGAATCAAAAGACACCTCTCTTGGGAATTGAGTTTGATATCACTCTTGGCTAAGCCTCAAAGAACTTTATACCTTTGAGAAGTGAAGGAGTAGATTTGGGTTACCGTCTCCCCCCGGCTGTGTGATTTTGGATTCTTCTCATCTACGGATTTGGGCCTCACGTACCTTACGTATATCAAGGACTCCCTTTAGCAAAGCTATGTATATCCTTGTAGACAGCTTGATAAGGTGTTGTTGTGTTCTAAGTGCCTACTAAAATATTTTCAAGAACATACACAAGTAGAATCTTTAAGGAGTAGATATACTAAGTCACTATTCTTGTTCATGTGCAAGGTTGCTTTGACCCTTGCTCATTGTTTGAAGACAACTGCTTGCTTGAACTCTTTGATTGCTGTCTTATGGGCTTGATCCATGATAAAAATCTACTGATATACTTACTTGATCTTTTAAAATGCTTCAAAACTAAGATTTTTATGTTCATTGGTCATAGAGTCGTATGACTCTGCAACAGTGTCACCCAAAACCTTTTTGCTATCTTGTTGCTGTTGCAATCTGGAGCTGCTAAACTTGCATTTTAACTGGTCGTAGAGTGTCCTTTTCTATTCTTACCTGAAGCTGGTCTATTATCTACATGCTTAGACTTGTTCTAGACTGAAACAAATGAGCTAAAACTATTGGATTTGAGCTTAACGAATGCTACTCTTGATGACTTGTCACATCACAGTTACCTCTCTAGCTACTTGCTTATTGAGCTTCTTGCTCATTGCTCAGCTTTAGTCAATTGATTACTGTAAGTGCTTGAGAACTTTTGACGAGCCATCTCTCTATTGTTCTACTTTGACAAGTGATCTTTATTAGCTTTTCTTATCTCAAATCTGAGAAACTTTGTCTCATTCTATTAGTCAACCAACATCTCTTTTCATGCCGGTTACAACTCGGTCTCAATTTGAGCAGGAGAGTCATCCTCCGTTCAATTATACATAGTTACCTTCTCCAACTAGATGCTCACGAGTGCCTGCTAGCAATGATAGTTCTAATTCTGACCAATCTAAGGATTCTAAGACTACCCCATGGTACAAAGGAGGTTTTCTCTTTTCCGCATTCAAGACCCCCAAAAACATAGACAGTGTCTCACTCACTTTGACTAAACAAGAAAAGTTTCAACTCTTGCAAGAACACTTTGAGCATAAGGATAACCAAGCATGCTTAGAAAAAGAACACAATCAACAAAGGATGGATGCTGCTAGGTGCATGGCTTATAGAGGGACATTTCATGAGCAACCTGAGACTAGTAATCATGAGCATAGATCTCTTTTCAATGGCAACAATGGCAACAACACGCCACCAAGATCTCCTCCAAGACCCACTTTTGGTATGCCATCTTCACCTCCTAGACCTCCTCCCTCTCAACATGAGGCAGAGGCTGATGATGAGATTTCTAGTGAGGATCTTATGAGATTTGAACAAGATGTGGTCTCTCAACGAATGATGCATAAGATTTTAGAGCGTAATGGTGATTAGTACTTTCAATATATGACTTCTAGAGGATACAAGCTTCCTCCCGGCTATGATGTCAGACAAATTGTCCAACAAAGAGTACCAACTGAGTTGGAAGTTCTTCAAGAAGAATTATGTCAGACAAATCAATGCCTTACCCAAATGGCATTAGAAAGAGAGCCTCCAAAGGTCTCTTTTGTAGAATCAATTTGTGCTCTTCCTTTTGATAAAGATCTATACATGGTCCCCTTTCCTAAGGATATTGAGGTTCCTAAATATGACAAGTATGATGGAAATGGTGACCCTCATGACCATGTGCGTCATTTTTATGCTCTTAGTATGGACTTTATTCATGAAGACACATATCTTCTACGCTTATTCCCTCGAAGCTTAAGAGGCCAAGCTTTAGAATGGTTTGCGAAATTGACACCACCTCTTAAGACTTTTGATGAGTTGGCTCAACGATTTACCCAGCAGTACTCTTGCAACATCCAACAACTTGTCACTGTGATAGATCTCGGTAATCTAAGACAACATCAAGGTGAGCCATTTGCAACTTACTTACAAAGTTGGAGGTCATTGTATTCTCAATATCCTTGTTAGCTACCCGAAAGAGAAAAGATTGACATTTTCGTCAACACACTTGTGCCTGAGCTATTTTATGATCTAAGGAAGCAACTGTTCTCCTCCTTCCATGACATGGTTGAAAGTGCATATCAGATTGAGGATGTAGCTATAAGAAAAGGGGATATTGTTATTAATAAAGATGCTAAAGGCAATGGTAAAGACAGAACAAACCTTGGAATAAGAACAAGTATGTTGTTAATGATGGGGTTGTTGATGCTCCTAAAGTTAAAGAGCCTGCTTTCAATCTTTCCAATGCTATCTATGCAGCAAAACAATAAGAAGTTTCCAATGTTCACAGTGCTCCTAAACCTCAATATGCAGATAAGCCTAAGAAGTCATTTTGAAAGTGAGTCTATACCAAGTTGGTAGAACCTTATGATGTAATCCTCAAGACTTTGGTTGACAATGGATATCTTACGCTTCCTGATAAACGTGGTAACTAGGATCTGATAAATAAGCCTGATTGGTGGAGAGAGGATCATTACTGCCATTATCACAGAAAGAAGGGACATCCAATAGATAATTGTTTTAGGTTTAAGGATGATATTTAGGATCTTATTGAGAACGACACAATCTCCACTGATGGCTTAACTAAAAATTTTGATCACACAGCTTTCAAAGATCCTCTACCTAAGCATGATAAGGGGGAAACCTCTCAAGCACATAAGAAGAATCATGATGCTAAGATCAATTACACGTATCCTCCTAATACACCTGTGATCAACATGGTAGAGCCCGTTGAGAGTGTTCTAATGATGAGGTCTCAAGATGATAATAAAGCCAATCATGGTAAGCCAAAGTTGATCTTGCAAACATGTGATAGTTCATCTTCCCAAAGTGAGACACTAAATGTTGTTACTAGGGGGCAAGCCAAGATTGTCCTTAAAACTATGCAAAATCACAAACAAGCTTTACCTTCCAAAAAAGTGGCTCCTTTAGCCACCCCTAGCTATGATCTTGTCCAACATTTGCACAAGACACCAACTCAGATATCAATCCTTGAGTTGCTTTAGTTATCCCCTTCGCATAGAGAGATTCTTGATAAGGCTCTACGTACAACATGTGTTCCTAATGACATTGATCCAGATCAATTTCAGGCTATGGTTAACCACATTTCATCTCCACTATCTCTCTCCTTTTCTGTAGAAGATGACATATCTATTGCTCACCCGCATAATCTAGCTTTACACATTGATGTTCTAGTCTACAATACCTGAGTCTGCCAAGTCCTGATAGACAATGGTACAGGGTTAAATATTGTTTCTTTCAATGTCATACAACAGTTGGGTTTATCAAAAATTTTTGTGGATTCTAAGAAGAAGATTACTATAAAAGCTTATGATGAAGTGGAAAGATCTTCCAAAGGTCTTGTCACGTTGCCTGTCTGAGTGGGCCCTGTCACGAAAGATATTAGCTTCTAAGTATTGGACATCCCACTCACATATAACATTCTTTTGGGTCATCCTTGGATCCATGACATGCAGGCTATTCCTTCCACTTATCATCAGTGCGTCAAATTTCCATACAATGGCACTGAAATTGTGATTCCTAGAGACCATACTATTGCTATTAATTCTCTTGCTGCTACTGAAAAATTTGTTGCTCACAATGAACCTACTGATGATCCTAGTACATCTCTAGTTGCTACTGAGAAATCATTTAAGATGATGAGCCTTGGTATGGGTGAATATAAACTGGATTCCTTTGCTTCTATACCTATTTCTCCTAGGTCATATGGGAAACCTTCCACTTCTGCTATGGTGATCCTTGAAGCTGAAAGAGAAGAACAAGCTGTTCATGAGTGGATCTATAGAGAAGATGCCCAAAATACTCCCATGCTTAGTAATTTAGACACAGATATAGATGAGTCAACAATACACACTATGGCTCACATGGGAGATGATCTTCCCTCTACTTCACTTCTTTGGGGAGAAAAATGTATATCTACTGATGATATGGATGTTGATATGGTTCATTCTTGTAGTAACCATCCCAACGTGGTTGATGGGTCTTGTGTGGGGTCTGATGAGTTTGTTCCTCATATTGCCTTAGTGGACCACGCTGGTTCTTGTATGACAAGTCTAGATCTAGCTACTTTTGGAGCTTACCCTATAGGCTCAACCTCTCTTGTTACCAGAGATGACATGCCTCACATAAATTCTATTGAACTGGTCACTTCATTTCATCTTGCATCAACACCTGTTACTTCTTCCACCAGCGAACTAGCCACAAAAAAGATTGAATCAGCAATCAAACATCACAGTCATCAAGTCAAAAGAAAAGAGCAATGGTCGGATGGTGAAAACCACATTGTGGCAATATCTGAACCTAAGAAAACTAAAAATAAAAATATGCTAAAAAATAAAGTTTCTCAAATAAAAGATGACAAGTTGATTCTCTACAAAAAAAATGATGCACTACTTCAAGCATGATCTCATATCTATTATATTTCAGCCTATTCCTAAAGCTGAGAACAAAGTTGGTAATGCCTTGGTTACTTCAACATCCATCTTACAAATGAAAAAGCATAAATTTCACTTCAAGTTCCTGGTGGATGAATTACACTATCCTACTCACAAATCTTACAATCCAACCATCTTTTCATATCTTCCACCTCATATTCCTCTTGCAAATCCACCACACCATTCCTTTCGCCATCCCTTACACTTTGCCTTTGTCTCTGGTGACTTGTATAGGAAGGGTCTAGATAGAACTCTCCTTAACTGTCTAGAAATAGAGGAGTCAGAAAAAGTGCTAACTGAAATCCAGGATGGCATATGTGGATCACATTCTAATGATCCTTTGCTAGCTCAGACATTGCTTAGGGCTGGTTATTATTGGTCGAGCTGGTTGAGACCTCCTATCATCATAGTTGCAGCATTTGGGCCTGGGGCCTATCAATTCTCTACATCAGAGGAAGCAGATTCTTGATGCCCATTTCTGTCTGGGGCATCCTTTGTACATATTTTATGATCCTGAAAAAATACCAAAAAAAATTTCATATATGATGCTGAAAAAATCCTAAAAATTATAAAAAGTACTAAAAAAATGAGTATCCTAGTGAAAACCTAGCAATAGGCGCTTTGATGTCTCACCAAAAAAATCAAAAAATTTAAAACATCAAATTTTTTTTTGAAAAAGTGCCTTGGTGAAAACCTGGAAACAGGCTCCTTGGTAGCAAAAATATAAAAAAATTATAAAAAGTCCTGAAAAAATTGCAAAAAAATCTATCAAGTCGTGAAAACCTAGAAACAGGTGCTACTTGAGACCCTCTGCACCTATGTCTATCAGTCTTGTGTGGCGCTCCTTCGCTCCACTTCTCTCTTTGCCTCCCTTAGCCTGGAATTGACTCTTGTCTTAGTCTAGGGGGCATCCATTGTTTTCAGCTTATCTTGGGTCTCTTTGTGCATCTGAGTTTCTTAGGCACCTTGTAAACGGTGTTCTTCAACACCACCTCAACTGTGTTTTTCAACACTACCCTAGCATCAAGTGTTTCTCAACACTTATCAGATGTCCTACCCACAGTCTAGATGATGCAATATTTCTCACTGGCAGATGTGATACTCAAAGTTTGACTCTATGACCTACACACACGCACTTGACTCACTGAGATTTGTTTGACTTTATTTCTTTGCGTGCTATCTATGATGATTTCTTTGCTAAGTGGTCTCTCCCTGAGAAGTTTTTGATAATGCATAGCTAGAAGACTGAGGGTATGAGAACATGTTTTATTTCTTTATCTGCTTGTGGGTATATTTTGTTGGTCCTCACTGTCATGAGCATTTATGCTAGTCTTACTTGACACTATGGACCTACAAGGTATTATCCTTGACTATTTTGCAAGTGCATGCTTATAGTCATCTTGACTTTCTTGTGTCTCGATGCGAGCATAATCTTGCTATATCAAACTTAGGTAATCTCACTGCACTAGTCATCTTGACCTGCATGTCTTTGATGCCTAGGTGGGATTCCCACATTTCTATATGATATAGATCATATTCATATTCACATAGTTATGCTAGTGTGCATTGTAAGATCTTCTGACGCTACCAATAATGCTCGATGATGATAATTAGATGTCTATTAGCTTTGTAACCTTGCAAGTAAACCACTTTTCATGTAGCTTGCATTCTTAAGTTCATGTTAGTTAGTTTTGCATCTTGCATATGGGGAGAGCTCTCCTTTATCTTTCATGGACTTGTTAATCAATTGCGCTCACCTTTTTCTTCTTCCCAGTCATGTCTTTCACTTCTTGTCTTTCATATCACATCATTTTCCTTTCATTTTGGGATCCAAACCAAAATCCGAGTTCACCTTGATCACCCAACTCATCTTTTTCCTTCTACCATGCAGTTGGTTAACCTTTTGAGGCCTGATCCTTCGATCTTCACTGGGGCATTCTTCACCTCTTCATCTCCATCTCTTTCAAACTTCTAGTCTTTCATTCACTTTCAATCCAAAGTTCAAATCCCCCTCTGTGATGTTTGCGAGTTGAGGGATGGATAGGTTCATGCCCCGTGTCTCATGTGCGGGGCATACCCTCACTACTTGATGGTTATTCTATTCTCTTTCTTTGATTATGATTTCTAGTGATTTGATCATGTTGCTCTTGCTTCTGCATTCCCTCCACCTGGATTTCACTTTCAATCCCGAGGGGGTAGACACATCATATATTATTGGTTATCTCTTTCCTAAGTGTTCAGTACTGTCGCTACCAGGCTGACCATGCAGGATTTCCTATCTCTCTGCACTTCATTCTTTGGAGTCAGATCGCTATTTGCTTGCCTTCTTCGCTATCTGCTTTCCTTGTCAGCTATCTCTTGCCTTCTTGGTTGATCTATTCTTTTACATAATGTGTTCCCAAATCGATCACACATTAGTCAAAGAGGGGCAAATGTATACACCTAAAAATGGTCATCTAGACTATTAGTCCCTTTTGCTAAAATAATCAATTGCTTGTTCTTGATCAAATCCTAGTCCTGTCATTTATTTGATTATTTTCTATGGGCTAACCATCTTATCCTAAGTCTTTATTTATTAAAAAGAATTTCCTCCCCTTTTATTTAAATAAAAAATCTCCACTTTTCTTCTTATCCTAAGTTGCACAAATAAAGCATTTAATTCTTATTTATAAAGAAAAATAAAATAAAAAATAAAAGAAAAGCACTTTTTGTCTCACATGGACATAAAGTAAATGCTTCTAATTTTCCTATTGGAGGATATTTGTGCACAAGGATCAAGCTTCTTTTTTTCTCCACCGTTGATTAAATCTTTTGCCTCTTAATCTCCATGGTCCATTGATTTTTCACCTCCTATAAAAGAAGAGCTCTCTTCCTCATTTGCACACATAATTTTTATGTTATTGTTATGCTACAAGTTTTCTAGGTCATCTTGGAGCTTTTGGAGATATTCTTGCATCTAGGGTTTGAATATTTGGAGCATTGTTGGCATTCATCTTGGATCTTCATCAAAACTCTATCTTCTTGTCTTCATTCTTGCATCATCATGGCTTTCTTGCTTCATAATTAGATTTAATTTCTTGCATAGTAGCTTCATTTTCATGGCATTATTAGCTTAGATTTCCTTTATGCTTTAGATTAATTCATCTAGTTTAACTAGGAGGCTTTGTAATACTTGCATCTTTCATTTCCATAGTTTAGCTTGTATTTCCATTCTTAATCTAGCTTGCATTGCATTTCATTCTTGATTCTTGAGGATATTGGCATTCTTGCCCTTGTCTTCATTGAATCTCCCATTGCATGGTTTACTAGCAAGGTTATTGGCTTAATAGCTCCAGCTGAGAGCATTCTAAAAAACCCTTGCACTCCATGCCTAGGGAGCTATGGATCGATTTGTGAGGGCTCATTCTTGAGTTTTCTTGCATGCAAGGATTCATAGAAGTGTGACAACATTTTAGCACACAGATGCATCACTAAAACTTTATTTAGTGAACTTCGGACAGGGGAGTGACCCCTAACTTGCCTCTTAGATACAAGAATGCATCCTTAGGTAGTGGTTTGGTGAAGATATCTGCAATTTGTTCTTTTGTATGAATATATTCCAATCTGATTTCCTTGTCCTGCAACAATTCTCTGACAAAGTGATATTTAATTGCAATGTGCTTGGTTTTGGAATGCATTACTAGATTTTTTGAAATATTTATTGCACTTGTATTATCAAAAAACATAACAACTGGTTCTTTGATCTCAACCTTCATGCCTTCCAAAAGCTGTTTAAACCATATAATATTAGAGCAGTTTACTGCTGCAGCAACATATTCTACTTCTGCTGTGGATTGGGATGTGCAGTTTTGCTTTTTACTAGTCCAAGATACTAACCTCTTGCCAAGAAAGAATGCACCACCACTTGTACTCTTTCTGTCATCAATGTTTCCTACCCAATCAACATTAGTAAACACTTTTAAATCCAGATTGCCTCCAAATTTATACCACAAGCCATAATCTTTAGTTCCCCTTAAATACCTCAAGATTCTTTTGATTGCCATCATGTGATTTTCTCTGGGTTTAGCCAAGAATCTTGCCACTATTCCAACTGCTAAGGCAATATCAGGCCTTGTGTGTACTACATACTATAATTTTCCAATCATTGATTTGTATAAGGTCTGATCTACTTCTTTTGAATCATCATCTTTGGTAAGCTTCAGTCCAGTACACATGGGTGTATGAACTGGTTTTGAATCTTCCATACCAAATTTTTTAAGTATTTCCCTGATATATTTAGACTGAGTAATGTAGATACCATTTTTGTTCTACTAAATCTAAAGTCCAACAAAGAATTTTATCTGACCAAACATAGACATTTCAAATTCTTTGTTCATAAGCTCTAAAAATTCTTTGCACTGATCATCATTTCCTATAAACATAGTATTATCCACAAATATTTCTGCCAAAACAATTTTGTTATCTGATCCTTCTTTGATGTATAAATTGCTGTTGTCATTAACCCTTTTGAAATCAATTTGAGTAAGATAGTTATGTAACCTTTCATACCATGCTCTAGGAGCTTGTTTCAAACCATACAATGCTTTGTGTAATCTGCAGACCATATCCCTTTTGTCTAGATCAATAAAACCTTCAGGTTTCTCAATGTAGACTTCTTCCTCAAGAATACCATTGAGAAAAAAAGATTTGATATCCATCTAATATATCTTAAATCTTTTATGTGCTGCATATGCAAGTAAAGTCCTCACACCTTCTAATCTTGCAACAGGAGAAAAAGTCTCTCCATAATCTATTCCTTCTTCTTGAAAATATCCTTTACATACCAATCTTGCTTTGTTTCTTGATACTTGACCAACTTCATTCAACTTATTTCTGAATACCCATTTTGTCCCAATTACATTTTTATCTTTAGGCCTAGGTACAAGAGTCCATGTCTTATTTTTCTCTATTTTCTCTATTTCTTCATTCATAGCCTCAATCCAACTTTCATTTTCTAATGCATCTTTGACATTTTTAGGTTCAAAATCAGCAAATAAACATGTACCTTTTAGTTTACTTCTTGTCATAGTACCATCTGATTTATTTCTAATAATCTGATCTAGTTTATGATGCTTTCTGATGTACTTGGCTAATACAGGTTCCTTGCTTCCTGAATGAGTTACATTGTCATCTTCTTCACCTTTAGGTTCAGATTGCTTGGGCTCAGTAGATACTTTCTCGGTAGCTTCAGACTGAGACTCGGTACTTTGTGACTCGGTTAGAACTTCTTCTTGTGACTCGGTTATTGTACTCGGCTTAGTAGATGTAGTCTCCTTACATGTGTCTGGCAATGTATCAGGTTCGATGTAAACATATTTTTTGTAGTCCTCTGGTTCCTTTTTGCTTTCTTCTTCAATCTTTTCTGCAAACTCATCAATTCTCACATGTGCACTTTCTATGATTTTGTGAGTAGACAAATTTAGACATCTATATGCCGTACTTTTGCAAGAATATCCCAAAAATATTCCTTCATCACTTTTTACATCAAATTTTCCTTTTCTAGATTCTTTCAAGATGTAACATTTACTACCAAATACTTTTAGGTAACTTACATTTGGTTTGTAGCCATACCATAGCTCATATGGAGTCTTGAATGTGTCTTTTCTCAGCTGTACTTAGTTCAAGGTATGAACTGCGGTGCTAATAGCTTCCTTCTAGTATTTCATAGCAATGTTCTTTTCAATCATTAGAGTCCTTGCACAGTCCATGATAGATTTGTTCCTTCTTTTAGCTATTCCATTCTACTCAGGAGTTCTCGGGGCTGATACCTGTCTTTTGATTCCTCTTTCAATGCAAAAATTATCGAATTCATGGGAGATGAATTCACCACCTCTGTCTGATCTCAAGCATTTTATTCTTTTTCCTGTTTCCTTTTCTACTCTTGCTAAATACCATTTGAACTTCTCAAATGCTTCAGACTTTTCTCTTAAATACATAACAGTCATCGTTCTAGAATAATCATCAACAAAGAGAATAAAAAAAAATTATCCGGTATAGCTCTCAATTTCAATAGGTCCACATAAATTAGTATGCACAATTTCCAAAATATCTTCAGAATGATAGTTTTTACTTTTTAAACTAGACTTTCCCATTTTACCAATTTGACAATTCTTGCATAGACCAACATAAGGTTTCTTCAAAGTAGGAATGCCTCTTACTTTCTTGAATTTTCTTATTTTCATCATGTTTTCAAAATTTACATGACATAACATTTTGTGCCATAACCAACTTTCTTCAATTTGAGCAATAAAACATGAGTAATCACCAAGATCAAGATAAAATAGGTTACCTTTGGTTTGTTTGCCTGATCCTATCAGTTTTCCTTTGTCATCCAGTAGTCTTGCTTTGCCATTCATGAATTCAACCTTGAATCCAATGTTGATTAGCTGTGCTACACTTAGAAGATTATGCTTTAGTCCTTTGACCCAATATGCATTATCACATATAAGTTCTTTGGTTAATGAAATTTTTCCCTTTCCTTTTATACAACAGGGTTCATTGTTTCCAAACCTTACATTACCACCATCAAAGTTTTCAAAGTGTTCAAACTTGGTCCTGTCACCAGTCATATGATGTGAACATCCATTGTCTATAATCCATGTATCATTCTTGCTTATATGAGAGATAAGTTCCATCTCATCTTCATCATTATCAGATTCATCTTTTACAGTAATGAAAACAATTTCTTCTTCACTATCATCCGAATCGTTAGCTAAGAAACATGTTTTCTTACCTTTATCCTTGAATGATTTGAAATTTTTCTTGCCATTGTACTTGTAATTTTTCTTCTCATCTTTTCTTTGCTTGTTTGGACACCTAGCTGCAATATGACCAATTTCTTCACATGAAAAATAGATTAAGGGAGTTTTACCTTTGTATTTTTCTCTACCTCTTGAATACTTCTTTGCAAGTAATGCTTCAATAACTTCAAGATCGCTATCAGAAATTTCCTCTGATTCTTCTTCACTTTCTGATTGGATTTTCTTCCCTTTCTTGAGTGAAAGTTTGGCCTCAAAAGCTGATTCAATATTTTTAGAAGTTGGAACATAGTTGTCATAGTTATCTAGTTCAAAGGCTGTCAATCTTCCAACTAAGGCATCCAAA